>JBAMAX010000167.1:0-359715 GCA_037043745.1 Chymomyza amoena
AGGAACTTTTCAAGTAATTAACGTCACGACAAAAGATTTTTTTTTATTATACCCTGTACCGTATGGTACCAAGGGTATATTAAGTTTGTGCAAGCCGAAAATGTATGTAACATATAGAAGGAGACGTCGGAGACACCCCAAAGTTACCTAAAATATGATCAGGGTGAATAGAGAAGTCGATATACCCATGTCCGTCTGTCCGTCTGTCAGTTTGTCCGTCCGTCCGTCTGTCCGTCCGTCCGTCTGTCCGTCCGTCCGTCCGTGTGAACGCCTAGATCTCAGAGATGGTAAGAGCTAGAGTTACCAAACTTTCACATTAGATCCCATATTATTCCATAGGAGGCAAGTTTATTTTATTTTTTTGATATCGGGGATAAATTATATAGCTCCCATGGGGGTGTTTGAGACGACCTCGACAAAAAAAAGCGTTTTAGATGAATAATTCGTTTGTTTATGAAGATATGGTAACCAAATTTGGTATTCGAAAGTTTTTTATAGTTCTCAATCACTGTACCAAAGTTGATCGAAATCGGTTGACTATATCATATCGCTCCCATAGGACCGATCGGCCAAAATAACTTTTTTAAAGAAAAATTCGCTATATTTCGTTTTTTAATAAAGATATCCTAACCAGATTTGGCGTTTGGAAATTTTTTAGACCACTTAAGCAATGTGCCAAATTTGAACAAAATCGGTTGACTATATCATATAGCTCCCATAGGTCCGATCTTCCAAAAAATCGATTTTTTAACAAAATTTGTTGTGTTTCGTTTGTTTGCTAAGATATTGGGACCAAATTTGACATTCGTGAGTATTTTATAGTTCCTAAGCACTGTACCAAATTTAATCCAAATCGTTTGACTAGATCATATACCAAAAACACATTTTTTATACAAAATTCGATGTGTTTTGTTTGTTTGTATAGATATTTGAAATAAATTTGGCATTCATATCTTTTTTAAGGTATTTAAGCACTGTATCAAATTTTATTGAAATCGGTTGACTATATCATATAGCTCCCATAGGAACGATCGGTAAAAAAAAAATTTTTGCTTAAAAACTCTTCTGTATTTGGTTTTTTGCGAAGAAATCGGACTTTATTACAAGCTAGTGGTACAGGGTATCCTAAAGTCGTCCACGCCCGACTTTACGTCCGCCATTTTTTTTAAATTCCTTTTAATGATTAAGCTAATGTCTGTCTCTTTGTTTAGTATACACAGTGATAAAATTTGGTAACGTCACGACAAAAATGGTAGTGCCCATATACAATTATGATAAGATTATAATAATTGTAAAGGGGCATTACAATTCTCATAAAACTCACTTTGGTGTGAAGGATGCCAATAACATATTTTTTGTACTTTGAAAAAGAAATGAAAAAATGCATTTTTTGAATCATTCCCACCATTGATGGAAGAATGGTGTGGTTGAAAAAAATTTTAAGTTACATAGTTTTTTTGGGAAATGGTGGGAGTTCTAGTACAATGGAACACTCAATTACCGATTTCGGTTCAGCTCTCTTTAGACTTTGAAATCAAGAGAGCTCTTCAGACTTGAGCACAGTTTCTGAGGTGGAGAAAACTTGTATCTACAAGGCTTCACTTGGATCCGGCATTACTCCCTGTAAATTGTAATAAATTGGAGATCAAATAAACGCGTTTAGCCCCAAAAATCATCTAGGGCACTACTCTCTCTCTCATACTTTATCTGCCCTCTCAAACGCTGTAACTTCCAGCTTAATGGGGACAGCCCGTCCAGAGTTTATTTTCTTAAAAGAAAGATCCACCTCAATTGGGAAAATTATTCCTGCAAAGACAGCAAACCCCTACTTTGACGCAAAACTTTGCTAGAGACAGAACATTTAAATTATCCTAGCAATGTGCCAGAGCAATCTGTCCCTAGAGAATAAAACCATCCTCTATAATATCAAAATAATGGTAACTTGGTATTATGGCATTCAAGTCTGGGGAACTGTTTTCAAATCCAACCTGAAAGAAATTCAAATTTTACAAAATAAAACCTTGCCTCCTTTTGTGGGTGGTCTTTTAGGTCAACTATTCGGCCGTGTCGTGGATCGCTAATATACCTTCATAATTCTCTTGCCTCATATGCTCTATTGTACGAATGTATTACATATAATTATATAAGTCCTATCACAGGCTAAAACACATAAGAATTATGTACTAAAAGTTTGATTCCCAATAAAAAGAGTAGGGTGGGGCAAACCCGACATCCCACTGTTTCTTATGAACGGCACTACAGATCGAGCTCAAATTAGCGTAGACCATTAAAACAATAACCTAAATGGCAGTTACCTGTCAGTTACTACATTTGGTGCTCAAACGTAGGCAAATTTTATTTTAAAGATCTAAAATTTAAAAAAAAATGTTTCTTATTGAATAAAATCATCGAAAGAAAACGATGGCTCAATTAAAGGTACAAAATGTGTAAAAATAATACGAAATTTAGAAACAATTTACTTTCGCTCAATATTGCCACCTTTTGCATTCACTATGGCCTTGAGAAATGAATCGCAAGCTGCCCGAATGTGACTTGCAGGTATTTTGGCCCACTCGTGGACAATGGCTTTTTTCAGCGCCTCGAAACTGTTGTATCTTTTAGTTCGGACCTTGCTCTCCAAAATGGCCCAAAGAGAATAATCCATCGGATTCGCGTCTGGTGAATTCGAGAGCCATTGTGTGGACGTTATGAAGTTCGGAACGTTGTTTTTCAGCCATTCTTGGTTCACTCGAGCTTTGTGAGACAGTGCCGAGTCCTGTTGAAACGTCCATGGTCTGCCACCGAAATGTTTGTCTGCCCACGGCTTCAAAGCAACCTCCAGAATACTTTCCCGATAATATTGCGCATTAACCTTGACGCCAGGCTCGATGAAAACGATTGGAGAGCGCCCATCTGCGGTAACAGCGGCCCAAACCATTATCTGTGGCGGGTGCTGCCTCCTGGTGGCCAATCGATAACTCAAATTCTCGTATGAGCGGTCCCTCAAGTAAACCCTATCGTTTTGAGAGTTTACGAATTGGTCAATTGTAAAAATTTTCTCGTCGGAAAACACAATGTTCGGCAATTGACCGCTTTCGGCCAAGCGAAGCAACTCCTTCGCTCTCTCAAGTCTGACTTGTTGCTGCTTCGGTGTGAGATCATGTGCCTTTTGGATCTTGTAAGGCTTGACCTTGAGATCATTTTTCAGTATGCGACGGATGCTACGGTCAGATATTTTCAGTTCTTTCGCCATTTGATTGGCACTTCGTCAGGGATTTCGCTCAAGTCGCTTCTTCACTTTTTGAACCATCTCACGTGACGTTGCAGTCTTTTGATGACCACCTCCATGACGTTTTGCGATGCTACCAGTATCATTGTAACGAGTTATGGTGCGATAAACGAAAACTTTATTTACTTTAAGGTGTTCGAGCTCACGAACAATCGCTGGTTGTGATTTTCCAGCTAAAAATAATGCAACTACACTATTACGTTTGAAATCCATTACTGATTTTTTTTCGCGTTTACTCACGGCAAAATGCTTTCGTGCGCTTGTAAACAATACTCTAAACTGTCATTTAGCTAACTTACAGACAGCTGATGCCCGTGCGTCAGCTGCGCGAGCGGTCTGAATTTGGTTACACTTCGAGTGTACGATAAATACAGAGCAACATAGTGCATGTATAGTTTTGGTAGGAATTTTTGTATAATTTTTTTTTATACGTCTCATGATAAATGACAAAGTGGGGCAAGTCCGACCTCTAAATTGTGGGATTAAACAGACCTCAGGCCCGAAACAAAAATACGCCAGCAAACTATTTGAATAGCAAATAAAATAACTTTGTTTATTTAGTAAGTTATCTAACCCAATCATTCTTCATTGACATTCATTCAACTTTCATTTCGATTTAGACATTCCAAACATTTTTAATTTTGTATTCAAATAAATAGGTTAACACAATAGTAGGTTTCAATGGAAACTTGTTGTTTATTTGTATGCTTTTATTATTATTATTATTTACTATATTTGCCAAAAATCAGCCAAATGGTAAATAAAATATAAAAAAAACAAATAAATAAATAGTTGCATTCAGATTTGTAACCATCAGCAAACAATCTGATTTAGCAAAAAAAAACAAAAATGGCGGTCGGGCTTACCCCACCATTTTTGAAAAGGACAAAAATTGAGCTCTTGAAAAATGGCAACAAAGCGTTAGCTTCAATTTGCTATAACGAACGTGCTGGTTCGATGTCAAATAAGCATTTTATAGCCAAAACCAATTACTATTCGGATTTACCCCACCTTATCTATAAATTAAAAAAGGGACTTCATTCTATTTGAATTAGTTCTGTGAAACAACAACATGTTCTTTTCATTTATAATCGAAAAACCATTATCCAAAACCTGATTTAGCCAAAAAAAAGAAACAAAAAAAATGGGCGGTCGGGTTTGCCCCACCATGTTTGAAAATGACAAAAAAAAAACCTATAACCTATAAATAAAAACAAAGGACTTCATCTCATTTGATTTAGTTCTGTAAAGCAATAACATGCTCTTTTGATTTATAATCGCAAAACCAGCCTCGAAAAAACAAATCAGCCAAAAAAAAGGGCGGTCGGCTTTGCCCACCATTTTTGAAATGGCAAAAATTAACGTTTTGGAAAATGGCGATTTGTAGCAAAGCGTAAGCGTTACTTTGGTATATGGAACGTGTTAATCCGAAGTCAAATAATTACTTACTAGTTCGGATTTGCCCCACCTTACCCTATATAAACCTTATAGATAAACAAACAAAGAAGTTCACCACCCCATTGGGTTTAGTTAAATATTTTGAGTAAAGTTGCAAAAAATAAGAGCCAGGATGACCTGAATGGCAGGACAAGTGGCTAATAACACTTCAGCCGACATTTTTGACTACTTTTATCCCCAACCCAGTGCTTAACGCAGGACTCACATCCGAGTTTCACATTTCAGCTGCAATTCATAAATGAATATTGACTGATTGGCTTTAAAATCCAATATATTATGCGAAAAATCTTTGCAAACACTTTGGTCAATTAAAGCTTTACTTTATTGATCTTTAATATCCTATAAGCATACAAGTGTGTGTGTGTGACTCTTTGTGTGTGCGTATCCGTATTCCGGTTGCAAGAATATTCGCATGTTGTGAAAATTAATACGCATGTCTGCAAAATATTTATTTACACGCGCGCCGTGTCCGGCAGTAAGTCTGTCACTTGGCCAGTTTTGCTGCCACATTTCCAGGCAACGAGTAGCGCAAAAAAAAAATCAATTACCTTGTTTGTAACCAGTCACAGCTGCCCCACGGCAGTAGTGTGTGTGTGTGTGAGTGTGTGTGGCAGGGTGTTGCAAGCGTGTGTGGCAATTATAAGTTGTTCGTGTCTGTTAATTAAATGTGTCAAGTGAGGGCATTTAATAAGCTTCGGTTATTTATAAAAAACCAACGAAAAAACATCCAATGCCATGTAATTTTCGAACTCGCAGCATATATGTTTTTTTAAATACTTTGGCAGTGTTGTTAAATCGCTTTTTAAGAGGTTTTCTTATTTTCGCTTCCTGTAGGAAACTCTTGCAGTTGCTCTAGCCGTTTGTTTTTCTCCTTTGATTGTCAGCATTGGGCATTTTGTTGGGTTTTTTCATATAAATAGCTTTGGGCTGTTGTGTGTTTGTGTGTGTGTGTGTTTGAGTGTGGCATGCCCCTTGAGGCCGCCGCCATTGCAGAGCTTTAATTAATTGAAGCACACGCTTACATGCGCATTATTTTTTATTGGTCCCCTATCTTTGTTTGGTCTCTCCTTTTATTTGCACTTATTTATTCAAGTGCAAACTTTCGCGCCAATAAAATGTATTGATTGTCCAGTGACGTCAGAGAGTCAGAAATGGAATTAACCTTCAAATGGTCAAGTAGCTGATAGACAAAAGCAGCCAATGAGATGAAAAGCAATGCAAACTTTACCTTAATAACATAAATGTAGCTTAAAGTAGGGGAGCATTAAATTTGACATTATATGATAAGCTCAACTACAGTGAGCACTCGAAAAGCATAAATAAATAGTTGGCTTAAGTTTATTTATGTCGAAATTCTATATGGAACACACCTGCCTTAAGACAATAAAAGAAATAGATGACAAAAATTGTATTAATATGACTTTTGGATTAAGGCTTCAATTTTTTATTTTCAATACTTTCCAGATCAACAGCTTTCAAAACATTGGAAAAAACTAAAAGAAAGCCTTTAAAGCCTTTAGTAAAACTTTTCCTCCTCTCCTGCACCTTCTTTTACGCCGTTCTCGTTACTTTAGTATATTTCTCCTCCCTTGCGCCATCTACTTCCAAGTTCTGGTTCTTTTCTAACACTTTTTGCTCACCTTAACATCGTTGAAGTTACTCCCTTCACAGAGCCTGTTCTTGGCCTATGTGAGTTGGGATGCTAAGTCCTACTAACCTACCTACCTACCAACTCCCTTCGAAAGTCACATGGCCGCTTAAAAAGTTTTACTTAAAAAATTATGTTAAGGAAACTTTAAAAATTTATTCTTGATAAAATAAAACTCGCAAATAATGAATAAAAACGCGAACAGTCCTAATGTTTGTATTTTATGGACTATTAGAAATCTCGTAGAACTACGATTCAAAACTGGAATTTAATAATATCAAAAAATCTTACCTGAAGAAATCAACTAAAAAAGAAAACTTAGTAATTAACATACAAATTGCTCTAATGTTGTGCAAATCTTCTATTTACCGACTTTAAAGCCACCGTTTGATAAATCAAGTATACGCAGCAATGTATGTAGAATAATATTGAGGTAGACAAGTATCTCGCTCAAGGTAAAAATGTATTTCCCCGATGAGGCTTCAGACAAGGCCTCTTAAACTTTTTTATAGAGTTTTCTGTAGAAGGTCACAGATTATCGGAACTAGACCAGTTGATATAGATATAATATTAATGACGAGATTGGTCAGGTGGAGTTCATAAGTGTCTTCGAGAGGCAATGAAAAGGTAGATTGTACGTTCCTTGAAAACATCGTTTGAAAAGGGATCCAAGCGGAGTGTAGAAGGCGCCTCAAATTATTTTTATCAAAGTCTATATACATTTTAAGCTGATACAAATTTCTTAATAATCGTATCTTAAAATATTCATGAGAAAAGAAAGTAATTATGTGGGCAGAAAATGTTTAAGAGACATGACTAGACATCTTGGCTAAATTGAGCAAATTTGATAGGTAGCTCTTTTAGTAAGAGTATTATATTCTATATAAAACAGGCCCAAGAAGAGTATTATCTTATGGAACCCCTTGACAGGGCGCTGCGCCTGGAGTGTAATAAGTCTCTGAAGGACTCCCTTCGCAACCTTTTCATAGGATTGGCGTTGACGAGACCTCTAGTCAATCTAATACGGTGACGAAGAAGTCGTCTAGGTTCTTGACTTCTTCTTCTTCTGTCTTTCTCAACTCCAGTGGAGCATAGAGCATCAGCCATCCTCTTGTAGCGAACTTATTGGATTCATCATTCCATGACTAGCTGAAAGCTTTTAATTCATTATAGATGTATCTTCTTCATATTTCAGGTGGCGCACTAACGCAACGGCTTCTCCTTTTAGAGTGCCTGCCGGCCGATGTTCTCATTGGAGCTCCGAAGAGTATGCCCCATCCATCGCCACTTAAGCTTGCATACTTCATGACTAGTATGGCTGCCACTTTGAAGTGTTATCAGACCTAGATTGGGATGGGATATTGGAGTTCTTTACGTCTTAATCACATTTACTTATATCTCCCGAGGAGCTGCGTATGTTATCGGCAAGATCAAGCAGCTGAATCCCAAATGATACATTCATTTCCTTTGACTTTTCGAAAAAATATTAAGGGTGACATATTTAACTGTCCCCTTCGGCTCAATTTCCATCACTATGTCAAGATTTACAAAAAGAAGATGAACTCAAAGAAATGAATAAAATAAAGCTTTGCCAAACAGTTGGTGAACCAAAAAAATTAAGAAAATAAAGCTTTGCCAAACAGTTTTGAAGGATTTTATGTTACTTATATCATCAGAATACAAATCATTTCGCCTTCAAAATTATCTGCCGTCTCTACTATACTACTTTTATAATTATTGTATTTAAATATGCTGAAAGGTCTTTAATTCCGAAGTAACCAACAGCTTCTCAATTTAAAGCATGATTTGCAAATTATTACCTAAAAAAAGATATCGAACCAGAAATAAAATGCAATGAAACATTAATTTCTATGATATTTTGGTGAAGATACAGGGTGCGCCATTTGAATGTGGTCGATGGAAATATTGAATAACTTTGACAGATTTCAACCGATTGACGTCGTCGAACACATTTTGGAAAGGTTATTGCATTACAATTTTAATCATGAATCGATTCACGCCCAAAGAACGCGCGGAAATAGTGACAATGTTCATTAAATCGGAGCCCGATTTTTGGGAGCGAATTTTAATGACTGATGAGGCCCATTTCACGCTATCTGGCACTGTAAATAAACAAAACTGTCGCATTTGGGGGAAAGAAAATCCTCATACTATCCATCAAACGCCACTGTATGGTCAGAAAGTGACTGTTTGGGCCGGTGTCTGCTCAAAAACCATCATCGGTCCGTTCTTATTCAGAGTTGGGGAAATTGTCAATGGGGATCGGTATCGATGGATGTTGGCACACTCTGTTTTACCAGAAATGCGTGAAAAAGGTCTTAAAGGCTTTTTGTTTTCAACAAGACGGCGCGACATGTCACACCGCGAAATCAACGATGAACTTCTTGCGTCAAAAGTTTTCATCGACCACATTCAAATGGCGCACCTTGTATAAAGGGGACAAAGTTCAATTTCCCTTTTGGCTCAATTTGTTTCACAATGTCATAAATAGCTCCACAAAAAGAAAATGGAACAAAAAAAAAAAAAAAGTAGAAAAACTTAAAAAAAAGCATTGCAAACATTTATTAAAAATATCAAAATCTTAATCCTCTCGCCCACAGATTAGCGTCATAATGTCCTTTTGAAACCTCATATATTTTTCTATTCCATCTAAAATTCAAGTGTTCACTGTACCTAATAAAAAGCACATAGGAACAGCTGTAAGTGTATGTAAGTATGTGTGTATATATGCTTGTATATATCTTCCAGCTTGTCGTGTTTATTTGACGCTTAAGCATGTGGCATTAATTTGTAAAGTTGTCTACCCAACAAACACCCAACACGCGGTTTGTGGCTGTTGCCAGTTACGATTACACGGCAAGGTAATGGCGACACACAGATACTCACACACACACAAATGCAACGAGAGCGAGTTTTCTACTCACACACACACATACTGGCACATACTTGTCGCTGCACTTGGCTTGGCTGTGAAATGAAGCGTTAGCGGCCTGCAGCAGGAAACCAACAACAAAGCAACAAAAAGCCAAGGCACACAGATACTCACACATTCTTATTCACACACACAGATACACACATACAGACACTCTTAAATGTGCTTAGTGAAAAACTAAACAAAAAGCGTTAATAGTCGTTGCTGTTACTTATGCAGCTGTTGCATTGCAAATATTTGCATAAGTGTTAAAAATTAGTTAAATAAGCATTTATTGTTGCACTAACAGAGCCAGCTTTTGTTATTCCAGGACTGTGTTCTGGAAATCCACAAACAAGCAAATTAAGAGGCAAGGAGCTGTGAAGCTTAATTGAGCATGTGAGTGAAATGGTGGACGGATGAGATTTCTAAAAAATCGTAAAAAAATAATTCAATTTACTTTATTTCAAGCTCTTTTTAAAATACTATGCAATATTTACAGCGTACGTGAATTCTAATATAGTAAGTTTGAGAGCTCATGTTCTTTCCTACTTAATTATAATATTATATTACATCAGGAAATTTATAATTATGAAAGAAAAATTAAGGCAAAAGAACTTAAGCCGGCTTAAGAACGTTAAAGTACAAGTTCAAGGAATTTTCGAAAAAAAAATGTTGAGAAAATGTATTTTTCAGAAATAAAAAAATAATGCTTAAACAGCTAAGCCGGTTAAGGAACATTGAAATACGTCCAAGAAATTTTCCAAAAAAGATTGAAGCGTTTAAAAAAATTTTTTTACACCTATTTTATTTTTGTGTGTTTTTATTTTTTTACTTCAATTAATTTGCTTTCTTTTTTTAAGTTATCAGGTGCAGGATATTGTTATAAAATAATATAATTGTTGTTTTTATAAATGATTCTTAAATACTTACCATAAGGTAAACATTGTCCCAAAAAATTATTTATTTGAACTGAAAAATAAAAGTGAAGAAATAAGAAAAAGTAATAAAATTCGGGATTTAAACATCTTAAATAGAGATATAATTAATAAAAAATTTTGTTTAAAAAATAATAAAGTTCTAGATTTTTTTTAGTGAAAAGTATATTTTTAATCATTGTCCTTAATATTTAGGTTGTAAAATAAAAGGACAAAAAATTTGTTTTTATTTTTTTTAAAGAGGAATGGGATTTTTTTAAGACAAAATTTGAAAAAAATAATAAAATTCTGGATTTAAACATCAAAAAATTAGTTTGAAAAATAATGAAATTCTAAATTTTTTGAAATATATTTTTAAGCATTGTTCCTATTTAGACTGTAAAATAAAACTGCAAAATATTACAAAAAAGAAATTGTACAACCAAATTCTGGATTGAAACATTTGTAAGCATTGTCTTAAATAGAGCAAAAAAAAAATATGTATGAAAAAAAATGGCGGACGTAAAGTCGGGCGCGGACGACTTTAGGATACCCTGTACCACTAGCTTGTAATAAAGTCCGATTTCTTCACAAAAAAAAAAAAACAGAAGAATTTTTAAGCACAAATTTTTTTTTGACCCATCGTTCCTATGGGAGCTATATGATATAGTCAACCGATTTCAATAAAATTTGACACAATGTTTAAATACCTTAAAAAAGATGTGAATGCCAAATTTATTTCAAATATCTTTACAAACAAACAAAACACATAGAATTTTGTATAAAAAACGTGTTTTTGGAACGATTGGTCCTATGGGAGCTATATGATCTAGTCAAACGATTTGGATTAAATTCAGTACAGTGCTTAGGAACTATAAAATACTCACGAATGTCATTCAATTTTGTTAAAAAAAAGATTTTTTGGAAGATCGGACCTATGGGAGCTATATAATATAGTCAACCGATTTCGATCAAATTTAGTACAGTGATTGGGAACTATAAAAAACTTTCGAATACCAAATTTGGTTACGATATCTTTATAAACAAACGAATTATTCATCTAAAACGCTTTTTTTTTGTCGAGGTCGTCCTAAACACCCCCATGGGAGCTATATAATTTATCCCCGATATCAAAAAAATGAAATAAACTTGCCTCCTATGGAATAATATGGGATCTAATGTGAAAGTTTGGTAACTCTGGCTCTTACCATCTCTGAGATCTAGGCGTTCACACGGACGGACGGACGGACGGACGGACGGACAGACGGACAGACGGACATGGGTATATCGACTTCTCTATTCATCCTGATCATATATTGGGTAACTTTGGGGTGTCTCCGACGTCTCCTTCTATATGTTACATACATTTTCGGCTTGCACAAACTTAATATACCCTTTGTACCATACGGTACAGGGTATAATTATTGTAAAGAAAAAATTTGAAAACCGTATTGCAATATGAAAGTTAATTCCAAATAATTATATTTAAAATGTGTTTATACACTGATTTTATAATATAAAGAAATTACGATATTTCGAATAGAATACGATATTTTAAAATCAAACGAACTATGCCTGCGAGACTTTTTTTCAGCAAGACGGTTTCTGCTTTTTTTTACTTTTCCTAATAATGCCCTAAAGGTAACTCTATTATAGAACTCCCACTTTGAAAATTATAAAATAAATTTTTGTCCCATGACTTAAAGTACGGTTGCTATAGTTCTTATAATTTTCAGGCGTTCATACATACAGATTGATGATAACATAACTCTTCTCTATGGGACCAGCATTTTAAAATTTAAAATACTTTTTAAAACTTAAGAAATTGGGTAAAAACAAAATTTGGTAAATTGCATGTGAAGTTTTCACTACTTAGTTAGGTCAAAATACATGATCTCAAAATAATTTTATACAATTTCCGTTCCCATATGATTTATCCAGAGTAATTGGCTTTAAATTAGGACGAGACGTCAGGTAACCATTTCAATGTAAGGCTGTAATTGTTTTTATTTGTCTTAATCAACTTCCAAATCAAATTCAATTTTGAAATCCGGAACATGTCTTACTTCCGTTATTGTTGTTTTTCTCAAATTGCGTTTACATTGCATTTCCAGTTTGTAAGTGTATATGTGTATATTTGCATGTGTTTGTGCTTATGTGTGCTTAACACTTTTAACAATAACACCCCTCTTTTTGCGTCGGGGGTTAAAAATGGGTAATTTTCTTAACAAAATTGACATTAAAAGAGACAACTAGGTAAACTTGGCTGGCTCACTGCACTAAAACACGCACACAAAGAAGTTGTGCTTTGTTTAATTTTAAGCGACACACTCACACACCTACAGACACCTATACACACACGCATTAAAATTTATGTAAATGAAAATTGCATTGCATAAGCCGGGGCGCCATTTTGCTTACATTACGTATACACAATATTGCAATGGCTTCTAAGATGGCTGCCGAAAACCATTTTGCACGTATTAGCGCGCTACTTTAATTATTTGTGCCATCTTTTAGATAGCAATAGCAACAACAACCAAAACAACAGAAACAACAACAACGTTAGCTGGCAGCCATTTTCTCAGTCTCAGGTAATGCTTGGATAAGTCTTTGACTAGTGCCAAAGGCTGTTTAAGGTTAGTTAGTGACATTTTCTTTATAGCTATCATGCGCTTTGGCGCCATTGTTTGGCAATTTGAAAAGGTTCCTTTTTGATATGTGCTAGTTGTTAATTGAAAGGACTTGAGGGCACAATATGCTTGCATTTGAATTTTGCTTGAGAATATTTGGTCCTAGAACATTGAAATTTATTTAAGTGCACTTAATGGAAATGGGATTTGCTGGAGAGTCAAGTTAGTTGGGGTTAAAAGTTTTAGTGCAAGCTATGAAATTGAAATATATTTTGTTAGGGGGTTTTCTATTCTTAGAAGGCCGCAGGTAAATATTTGACAAAAATAAAAAAAAAAATATTTAAAAGTAAAACAAATTTTTGGTAAGACGGTAAAGCTAGTGAAATTTTTTTTTATCACGGCAGATAAAATATTAAATTAAATAAAATATATATATCATCAAAAGGTATATTAAGATCTTAAAGTTCCATATTCTCATATTTTATATATTTTTTATATAGATATTAATGCATATACAAAAAATTATTTTCTGGATTACAAAAAAATTTTGAATATTACTTGGCTGTAAAAGGGCCATAAAAAATGTACCTTATTCTTTAGTTAAAAAGTAAAAAATAAAGTAAGTTAAAAAAAATAATAAATGCAACATGATGTCATGGAACACCATGTAATATGACGTCATAAAACAGCATTCAACATTAAAATCTACAAAAAATTTAAACAATAATATCAAATTTTTTTTACTAATATCTACAGAAGGCAGCATAATCAAATTATAAGTTATAAAAAAAGAAACTAAAAAGAAACATATAAACATATAAAAAAAATTTTTTTTTCCAGGTTTAAAAAAATTAAAAATGAATAATTTTTTTACTTTAGTTAAAGAGAACAAAAATAAAGTAATAAAATGCAAAAAATTAAATCTCAATAAAATACCCTAATCCATATGTTGTCCTGAAACGTCGTACCTTATGACGTCACAGTACACCATTAAACACTAAATTTGCAATAAATTTATTTGTTTTGGTCAACAATATGATTTGTTTAAGTTCTGCAAGGCTATACAGTTTTTTTAAAACCCTTTCCTTTCAGTAAACTTTACATCCTTCATGCTGATACTTCAATTACAATCAAATTACTATATTTAATTCGTTGAAATCAAACCAAACAAGTCTCTTAATTCCAAACGACAAATCCAACTAATTCCTTAAGTAAACTTCAAACAAACCGCAAAAAAATGCTCAAAGCGCAAACTCAAATACTTACAACTAGTCCAAATATAATTAATTTTATAAGAAAATTTCCAAAGTGGTCGTCTGTAAGTGACACTTTAAGTCCGGATGTTGCAGGGGGAGGGATGCTGTCTGCAAGGCGTACTGCAAATTTAATGTCTGAAATCAAAGCACTTTTTATGTTACCAACAATTACAGAGCCGGAGCCAGCAGTTTTTTGTGAAAAAATAATTTTCTTTTGCTCTAAGATTTCTTTTATACGTTGTTTTTATACACTATACCAAGAGGGTCAAGGGCATTATGGGTTTGTAGAAGGTATTTAGCTAGAAAAGGGAGATGGTGGTAAATTATTGTTAGTTCTTTTGATATTAATAATGTGGATAATTCTGTCCATCGGAAGAATGGAATTTCATAGTTTTCCTATTATTATAAAGGGTCTAACTTGAAATTGCTGGAATTTCTCTTGCTTAATGTTTTAAGGACCATCCAAAAAGTCTAAAAACAAAAAGGTGACCTCCTCCCTCGTTGGGTTTTCATTATTTGGACATATGTTTGAGCTCATTTATCTCGAATTCTATAAGTCGTACACAAAAACATCCAGGACAAAATATGGTAAAATTTAAATTTAAAATTTTATTTGTAATGGAAGGCTTACCCAGAAGGTCATATTTAAGGCGGTAGAGGGCGCTAAAAATAAATTTTCTTGGTCAACTCCTTTTATTTGTCTATTTTTACTCTATTATTAGTGCTGGTAAATCTATCTTTAAAAAATTATCAAAATAATATTTGTTTTTCCTCAATTTTATTGGTTATGAACTTCTCTCCATTATAATGTGTTCCAAATACCAACCCCTGCCATTTTCTAAGAACTTGCTATATTAAATATTATCTAATTATAGTTATTATTGTAAAAACCAAAAAAAACTGTGCTACGCCATCTAGCGTCAGCAAATTACAAACTCCATCTAGCGGCTGCTTAGAAATTTTGCAGAATCTATTTTCATATACATATTATATTTCTTCCCAAGATGTAAAAAAACTCCCGGCACAGAATTCATGTTCGATTTTTTTTAAATTCACCCTTGATTTGAGCCCTGACTTTCTGGTACTGAAAATTCGGGCATGATTTCATGACCCAAACCGAACTGAAGGCTAAGCATAGAGTATCCCATTGTCGACCGTCTCACCCTCTACTCCCTATTTTTTTAAGTTTCATTTTCGATGTCATTTTCTTTTTGCTTTGTTGCAGACATTTTAATAGCTGACTGGCAGCAGTTGCACGTTGCACGTCGCATTGAGCAAACATTGCAGCTGCCAAGTGGAAAATGAAATTCGTGGCACGAATAGATTTTCAACTTACAAACATATATGACAACTGCTGAAAAGGGAAGCCTTGCAACAAGGAGAGGGGATGCAGAGTGAGTGCCACACAGAAACATGTCGAGTATGACAGAAATTCGAAAATGAAGCAATTTACTTACTAGCCAGTTTTGATATGGCCAAAACCCAATGATCAGTTCACATTAGTAGCTGCCGGAATTGCAACCACTTAGTGTTAACTGCAACTGCAACTGGAAACTGGAACTAAAACTGTAATCTGTTGCCACTTTTAGCTTATTAAGTGGTTTCCCCTCGACGAGTTGTTAATTATCTGAGAGTATGTTTTGTTGCATTGTTTGCATTCTTTTGGCATGCTTTTGTGCACTTTTATCATAATTGTTTTTTCTTTCTTCGTTTTTTTTTGCAGCCATTTTATTTAGTTGTTAGATGGTTGCAGCTGCTTAATGATTGTTATTTAGTTATTCTCTTTGGGATGTTTTTTTTTGGAAAAAAGTTTCAGAGTCGCATTGCTTTGAATTGGCATCCTAAAGTTGCAGATAGCTTGCATGTTGAATATTCATGATATGGGAGAGAATGTTTTTGGAATGATGTTCTTTAATGCCAAAGCATGTGTGGAATTTTTATTTCGAGCTTCTTAAATCAAAAGCCTGCTGTTTTACAACTGACAGATATGAAATGTGAATCGATTTTTAAGCCCAGTACGCAGACAACAAAAATGCTTCGGTACGAGAATAAATTGGTAATAAAAAATCACGATAGTATTGTTTTATCTTCAGAGAAAGAGGTTGGAGGTTAAAAAATCGCTCTAAAGGAAACGAACTGCCGATCTATTCTGATGACTTGAAACCGGAAGAAGACACTGGAGCAGGCGTCTTCTCGGAAGAGCTTGCGATGAAGCTTTCTTTTTGTCTTCTCGACTGGTGCAGCGTTCAGGCCGAGAATTATGCAATCTGGCAAGCGGCAAGACTTATTGAAAGTACTTTTGTAGATACCCAGCTGCGAGCAATGTTCTGCCATCACCTACCATTAGACGTCTAATGGACGTCATTACATCTTATTTTGCATAAAGACTTGGGTCTTAAGGCTTATAAAGTTCAATTAACATAAGAACTCAAGCCGACCGATCATCAACAACGTCGTGTCTTTGCTGATTGGGTCCTTGAAATGCATGAAAATGATGCGGAATTCCATCGAAAAATCATCTTCACTGATGGGGCCCATTTCCACCTCGGTGGCTACGTCAAAAAGCAAAATTGTCGCATCTGGGGCTCGGAAAACCCAAGAGTTATTGTTGAGAAGCCTCTTCATCCACAGCGTGAAGCAACGAAACCATTGCTCTTTTACGGGAAAAGTTTCCGGACCGTGTTATATCTCGAAGAGGTGATCACAATTGGCCACCGAGATCTTGTGATTTAACACCTTGCCACTTCTTGCATTGAGACCACGTGAAAGATAAGATCTACGCCAACAGCCCAGCGTCGATTCTAGACCTCAAAGATGGAATTCGTGAGGCTATCGAAGATATAGTTCAGCCACTTTGCGATTTGGTTACGAAAAATTTCATGAAAAGGATATGGTCCTGTATGTGTGGTTGTGGTGGCCATTTGGCTAATGTTGTTTTTCATTATTAAAGGCATACCATTCACTTTATTATGAAATAAACATCCGATCATTTATCTCAAAAAATGGCATTTTTCTTTGAATACCAAAATAACACCTCTTATTGGAAAACCCTCTACTAAACAAGCATGCTGCAAGGTAAAGCCAGAAGTTGCAATACCTCTCTCCCATTCTATATACCAATTCGGTGGCGGTTGTGTACAGTCTTTCTTATTAATTTTTTCCACATTATCCCCTCTTTTTTGTTATCCTTATTCTTATGTCCGTATTTTGAGTTCGAAGCCAAGTCAACTATAATACATGACGTTGCGTGACGTCACACGACGTTTAATACCCAGAAAATTAGTTTACCTGGAACGTAGATGTCTTGATCTATAAAACCCATTTTGACTTAGTTTCCTCTTGATCTTATTAAAGCATTTAAAAGGCTATGTTACTAAGTGAATCCAAAATGTTCGTATAGAAATGGATTCTCTATGATCCGACCAGGAGTGACATATATTATTCATTTACTTTTTCTTTTTTTTACACTAAATTAAAACACAATGTCAAGGAATAAGCATATAGATCCCCTTGAAGATCCTTCACACTCCAGACCAATTCAATCATATTGAGTTCGAATTAGGTGACAGAAAATTTCATTGAAATAACGAATTGCTAATTCACTCTTCTAACTCTCTCGATCTAAATAAAAGGCAGTCAAAAGCTTAGAGGCAATGAACAACATCCTCAAGATCCTCAAGGAAGGGTTTTTTACTTTGAATTGTATATCTTTATTTCAGAACAAAAGATAACAGCTATTATAGGGTGAGCCATTTGTTGCATTTTTTTTCGTCTATCCAATAAAATTATGTAGACATATGAGAAAATCATAATTTTCGATGACTTTTATCAGTAAAAAGAGTTAAACGGCCCCAATTTTGGCCCCTAAGTTGTCCTGGAGCTCGCGAATTGTGACTAAAAAAAAAAATCATCCCGGTCAATTTGGCCACTAATTGTATGGAATATATCCCCATCTTGCTGGAACCATGTCTCGTTCGCATCGAAACTATTATACCATCGGAAGCGAAACCCTCGTGGATCCGCTATTGCCTAATCAAAAAATTTGAAACCCAAAACTTAGGCAAATCATTTATAGAGCTATGTAGAGAAGTAAAAACTTAATTTGTCTACTACCACACCAATTTAGTTCCAGTAGCCCTTTTCAAACTCAATAAGCTCAATTCAGACTAATTTAAAAGTGACCTGTCATCCTCAGTCTTTTCATTGAAAGAGCTCGAAAAAATATGATAATTTTTTTTTTTGTATTTTGGTGCAGCTTAAAAATTTTTGTGCAGTTTGATCAAAATTGGTACACTATTTTATTTAGCTGCCATACAAAATTGAATCATTTTTTTACGGGACCAAACTGGATCAATTCTTTGCGGCATTTTTTCAACGTTAGAAATCGATTAAAAGCTATGTCGATGATACTATCAATACGCAGGTACGCCATTTGTTTCTCTTTGGCTCAATTTTTGTATGACATCGTGACCAAATTTATGAAATTAGTATTTTGCTTTTTACTCTAATAATTTTTTTTTAAGTTTGATCAAAATTGGCTCATTATTTCATATAGCTACCATACAAAATTGAATCATTTCTCTGTGCAACCAAACTCGTTTGTTTTTTTGCGTCTCCTTCTAAAATTCATGGCATAATTTTTTTGCTTTTCCAAAGTTGGCTTTTGTTTTGTTTTAAATGTCATTGAAATGTAAGGGCTAGAATTTTCTATTTATTATTTCATTGTAAGGCTAGCGTTCAGACGAGCACATCAAAATTTTGTTTCCTCTCTTCAAAATTTACGGCAGCAGTCGTGTGAAAAAAAATTAAATTTTAGGTAAGCTTTATTTTATTTTAATTTTTTTTTTTTAAATAAATTTTTTTTTTATTCTAGCTCCATGTTCGGCCTTTTGAAGCGTCACCAGCTTTTCAAGCTGCGGGGGCTTCGGAGGTCGCGGACACTAACCATGGCGTATAAAAGAAGAGATTCGAACATGCAGCGCAAACTCTGGAAGTGGGAACCAATCTACGGAACGTGCCATCCAGCTATAAACCACACAGTTTGTAGGAGAAGCACTCTTTGGTTACCACGCAGCACTCTCAGGACCCTGAACAGACTTTCGTGACCCTTCATCCATCTTTAATTTTCAAGTTGACAAAAGCACGCTTTTATGCTGTGGAGAAGAACCACTCTACAGGAATGGAGCATGGAAGTATGCCGGCTATTGGGAAGGATCTTAATATAAATGTTTCCGACGATTGTATCCGCAGCTCATTCAAACTCAAGAATGAAGCCACATCTTACCTAAAAATTCACAATGAAGCACACAAATTCCTATGAGCCCCAAACCCCCCATCTTAACAGCGCTATGGAATTTTCCACAAAAAAAAAGACCACCCGTCGGAAAATCCGTAGACGCGATATAAAGCGTGATTTCAATGTGGAGATAGCTAAGAGGCTTTTAAAGTTCATATGAAGGCTGCTTTTCATACCGTGGAACATTTAGAGAGCGTTCTGGCTGTATAGGAAAAGGGTTACCCTATAGCTGAGAAATAGGCTGCATTTTTCATAAGGAATCCTCTTCCATCTTCTGTCCATGCAGTGTTTAACATTGGACGACTTTGCAGCTTTCTGTATATATATGTTTCATAGACTGCTTTTGTTAATTTATTTTTTTTTGAAGAATTGTTGGAATAGGTGTAAATTTATGAACGTGTGTATTCAAAATTCAGAGTGTATTAAAGCTTTGGTACTATGAACGTGTGTATTCAAAATTCAGAGTGTATTTAAGCTTTGGAACTAATCTTTCTTTTACTTATGTTTGGGAGCGATGAAAATGGCGGGTGCTGTGTAGAAGTGCTGACTAATTATGACTTCAGAAACTTAAAAAATTTCTTACAAAAATGAATACATTACTTCAACCCAAAGAAGGGAAAATCTTGGGAACCAACTGGCCATGTTTTTATTCTACCGCCAAGCAAAACATTCCTGGGGAAAGCTTGGAGATGCATATCATGAGCTGCTGCAACCGATTAAGATTATTAATTTTATCGTTAAAAAATTTTATATTGTAACAACGGTAAAATACATATAACCTCATAATCGATCCAGAGATAAAACGAGCCGCCGGTATAAACCAATTGTTAACATTTTTGCACCAAAAATATTATGAGCCAGCTGAGATGCCGCTGTCCACAAACGCACCGGAGCCGCAGAATATGGCCGAAGATCATGAACACACTCGAACCCCAAATGAGTTTCCTGAAATGGTTAAATCGCAAATAATCGCTCCCATAATGCGAAAGATGGAGCGAGCTGCTCAAAGAAACTTCCAAGAAACTTTTGGAATTAGATTGTATACCGGCTTCGATGAGGATGAATCGTCAAAGGATTAAAAAAGAGTTAAATCGTTTTACTGTGGTTGCGTTCAATAAACATGTTTAAATATAAATTACAAATATCTGTTTATAAACTTAAAAGTTTTACTTTTTAACGAAAATTTTTAGATGTTGCTTCTAGGAGCTGCCGAATGAGACTTAATCAGATGAAATCAGATTGCGCCGTTCACTCAAGGATTAGTACTCCAAACAAGTTAAAATTAATTCTCTACATATACGTTATGCAGCTCCTACCAAAATCCAATTGGAAGCACTTCATTGAGAAGTGCCACCCACTGTATTTAGTAGATATTTTCTCTTTTGGGATAATCCAAAATTTACCACCACCTGATTTCTAGATAACCCATTCTTTGAGGATCAGGGTAGTCAGGCTAAAGTGTCAATAGCGAATCTGGCTGCGTTTTTTTAATCCTCAAAATGGTTTTGCAATGAGAGAGTTTGTATCCGTCTCCGCCCTTCCCACTCCCCCTTCCCATCTCCAATTCCTTTCCACCTTCTCTTACAATTAGGCAACACAATGGACCTAATGGGTCTCTGGGAGATCCCAGTGACTGACTGAGCTGCTTACTCAATCTAATCTAGTCTAAGCTAACTTAAGACTTAGTAAGTGAATTTTCTATGGGTGAATGGGGTAAGAAGATGTTTGAACAACTTACACTAGAAGCGAAGCTGGACGGACAGTTTAGATATACTCAATAGCTACCCGAGGTTCTGATAAGGGTATTAAAATGGAATACTTAAAGTTCGGTCTTGATAGCCTAGCGGTAGTGCAATAGACTATCATCCCAGGGTTTGTAAGAATCCCACGTAAAGGATGGTCCTGGTTTACTACATATGGAGTCAGTTCCTGGGAACTTACTTATTATATATTATACCACAAAAAAAAGGTACTGCTGTATATACACCCCTCAAACGATCTGAATCGATTCCACGTCTTATTTAACATGGCGTATGACATTATAGTCTTAAAACCACTATAACCATGTACTTGGACTAATTCAAAAAATGCTTTCAGGTACGAAATAAAATACCAACCAGCCAAGACCAACAGTTAGATCGTACTCTTGACCCAAAGGTAGGGTGCGGTCAAACTCTATTTACAACCTCTACCGACCTATGGGTCGAAGCAACTCTAAGCCAAAGACTTTACCCGGACGTAGATAGTAAACCACAGTCACTATGACACTCGGATAGGCGTGGACCAACCCCCATCTCGGGACATGTCAAATCTGCTTCGGCAGATGACGGCATGCCTGACGGATTTGGAAGTGTAAACCCCATGCTTAAGAAATATCAATATTATGGACACTATCATGATGGCCCTATGCACCACCTGGAGCAACAGAACATAAAAACAAACAGCTTCTTACCATTCAGTCATTCTACTTTAAACACCCCAAAATTTGAAGCTTAAATGTCTTCAGTCATCTTGCTTCGCGTCCTCTTAAAACTCAACATGTTATAAAGCTGCATGAGGTTGCGTGACGTCACACGACCCCGCATGAAACTGAGCAACATTGCGTAAAGCCGCTTAACGCTGAAATTCTTAATTATGTGTATGTCCTTAAATAAAGGCTATTTTATGTATGTTATGTATGCTCTATAAATTACTGTTGAAATGTTGATTTTGTGGCCAGTGCAGTTGCAGCCAGAGTAAAGACATCTATAGCCTTGCGCTCCGTCCCCCCTCTTAATTTATTTACAACCATGTATAAAGGACAGCAGAGTGAACCAAAGATCGAAATTACTTTTAACACATACTCAGGCTGCAATTCAATTTGCATTGTATGGTAATTCCGTAGCCGTAGTTCTCTCAACTGTAGCTGCATTATTCATATTACCTACTTGTTGTAGGTACTATCTACCCCTATCAGTTACCCAGAGTTGCACACTGGGTGCACCCACTGCACAAGCCACTGCATTCATGGCACCCTTGCTTGCCTCTTTTTTTTTTATACATACTCATTCTTTTATTTTACCCATTCTGAATTATGCTGCGTATTCCTTTATTGCAATTAACTCGTTATGTGCCTAGCGCTCCCTATCTCTGAACGTCTGTACGTCCATATGTCTGTTTGTCTCTCCATTCGTCTGTTTTTGTGCCTTTTCATGTTGGTTTACGCAATTTGACGAGTCCACTCTTGAGTCTGCTGACGATGACGATGATGATGCTGTTGGACCCTACCCAGCATACTTATGCTGAGCATCCAGTCCGGTCCACATGATACGGCAGCAGGCTCATTGAGACAGCCAAGTCGTTAGCTGAAGTAGCTCTTGAGTAGAGTCATGAAAATTGGTTTTAATTTTTGCAACTTTTATGCACTTGCTGGCGCTGGTGGTGACTGACGACTGTTCCAAACCGGTTTCAATGTCAGGGATTCATGCATCCAGCCATTCATTCAGCGCTTGACGGAACACCTGTACAGGTGTGTGCAGAAATTAATGAATGAAAATTATATGGCATGCGTAGGTAGTAAAAATAAAGATTTGCTTTTCGTATGGGTTGGGTTGGGTTAGTTGGAGCTAGCTACTGTTTTGTGTCTTGGCCAAGTTTTTGTAATTAAAGCATCAACTGCTTAGACAGCCAGATTTCTAGTTAGATATACCAGGACGCAACAAACACAATGGATACATGGAGAAGACACGAAACGTGTGACAAGCAGATAAGACACATATGTGCCGCACTCTTGAGTTCCAGTTGAAGCAAAAGGAGCACAACAAGCAGGTGTAACTATGTATTCATTTAAACAAAAGAAGAACGCACAAAAGCAGGTACAAGCTCCGAAGGAGAGATAACGCTTGAGACAACTAAACTTTTGTATACACTATAAAAAAGCCGAAACTGTCTCAGGAAGACGAAGTGGATGAAGCTTTGAATGAGTCTTTGGAGGCCTTATAGCATGCTTTAGTCCTTTTAAGCAACCTTTAGACAGTCGCCATTGTTGGATTGCACATCTTAACCCCCTATTAAACATGGAATTATTTCCCAACAATTTAGATCTCTTCTCTCAAGTCAGGAGACTTTGGCCGAAGGCAGCTACTGCGGAGACCTTCGGTTAACAATAGTTCACGGATGGTTCCAAAACTGAACAGAGTGTAGGAGCTGACACCCGAATTCAAGCCAAGAGATTCAAGCCATAGAACTGGAGGAGCAAAATTATTCATCAATTGAGAAAGCTAAGCTGATTTCTGGACGCTATCATCAGAGATCATCTTCTCTAGGCTGGTTAAAGAATGCTATCTCGGAACAGAATTGTGGTGTGCTGGGTAGCTGGACACTCTGGAGTAAATGAAAACATAATCTAGAATGAAGGGGTGCCTCCACATCTCTTGCGTCTTTCACAGGCATTGGTTGGTCCACAATTAAGACCATGGTAACGGGACTGCGACAAGCAAAAGTGGTTGTCAAACTTCTGGATATGATCGAGATGAAAGATCTTGGCAGAGCGGTCTAAAGACTCCTGGTATCATATCGGAGCACCAGAGATAGCATCTACAGAAATTTGCCCCATCGGATTCTTCAGATAGTAGACTCGGTCCCGAGGACGATGAAATCAATAGACATGTTCTCTGTGACTGGTCAGTGCTGCTGTGGGACTGAGCCTCTCACATGGGAAAGGATCGAACTTGTCCCTTTCTTCTTAGGGGGATACTAACAAAAGACCTACTGCTATTTATGTGGAAGGTCTTTTTACAAAATAAAATTAACTCAATTCAAAATGTTGCAAAAAGCTTCAAATTGTTGGTAGTACCAACAACACAAAAAGATACAAAAGGCGAAAAAAAAAAATTACCAACAACCAACAGCTTGGGGTGTATACCAGTCAAGTGGTTAGTCCAACACCCCACGACGAAACGAGGTAACCAACATTGTCAGTCAGCAAGAACTTTTGGTTTGTGCATTGTCTTGCCAAGGCGAAGATTGTGGTCGACACGCAATTGCGGCAATTTCAACTTCAATGCGTTTCAACTGAGAAGCAGCAGCAGGAGAGCAAGTGGCAGCAGGAGTGGCAGGGCGGTAGACTGCCAGCGACCAGTTAAGACTTGGCAGACGTGCAAAACGCTTACCAGGCAAAGTCTGTCCGCGGTCTGCGCACATCCGCTGCAGTTCATCCTGGCCAAAAGCAGCGGCAGCAGCAGCTTAAAAACTTTGCAGGCGCTGCAACCGAAGCCGGTTTTTGCGCTGCTGTGTGAACTTTCTATGGCCGATAGCTATGGATGGCGCTGATTGCCAGCGAGACGACAACGGCAACAACAACAACTGCAAGAAGAACAAGTGGGTTGGTTGGAAGTTGGAAATGACCGAATATGGTATACTCTATAGACTATATAGATAACTCGCTGCAACTTATTTGAATTAAGAGTGAATGAATTTTACGGAAATTTTTGAAAAGAAAGTCAAAGAAAATTATTATATATTATAAATAATAATATTAAAAATAAATAAAGTTGTAGTACTCCTGAGAAGGAACTAGATTCAACAACCAATATTTTTATCAGCGATTATCGAGAATCCAAATAGGACACAGCTAAACGGATTTATGTTGCCATCCTGTTTACCTTAATATTTTCTATTTTAATCGCCTTACGGATTTCTGATTATACTTTTCTTTACACTTGCTCAACATACCCCTTATCCTTTAATTGCAGTGTACAATAACAACTACAACAACAATCAGAACCGTCTAAATTCATTCAGGAGTTTGGCTTTCAGCAGCAGCTGCTCCTGTCTTGGTTGGTTCGGGTTTTCAGCATCCAAGATTCACCACACTTGCGAAATTATTTTGCATATTTATGCCCAGGGCAGGGCTGACTGAAGGCGTATGCCACTTCGATTTATCAAAACCCAAGTTATGTGCCACTAAGTGCCTCCATTTAGTGCACCCGGTTTAGCTAGCCACCATAAATTCTTGTTCGGCATGACAACACTAATTACTGACTTTTATTTATGATTCACTTGGTTTTATCTCATAATAAAATATTGTAATCTGTATTTAATCAAGGTTCGCTTGAGAAATCGTACATGAAAAGTTATATACAATTAATAGAATTTCTCATTTATTGCATTTATTTTCTTACGGTGGGGAAGTGTCGTTTGATAATAAATTTTTTGCGCAGAATTTTTTGCATTTTTAATGTATTTTTCATCTTGGAGCCTGGAAAGTCTGGACATAAAGTTTCTTTATTGCCTATTCCAGTAATTATTTAGCTTAGTTTATCTTGATTTCTTTGGCTTTTTTGTTGTTTTTCACCTAGCACACTGGCGCCATCTAATGATGACAAATAGTACAAAGCCTGATCAATAACAATAAAAAGGGGAACAATTTTTCGAATTCAACTTAGTTATTTTTAAAATAAACCTGTTAAACTATAAAGTGAAGTAGTTTTTTTAGAGTCCGTTTCGTCCAAGCCTAAAAATATAAATTAATATAACTTAATTTATTGTAATTTATTGGAGCAATATTATTCATTCTAAAACCGCTTTTAAAAATTGCAAAATTCGGAAAAACCATAGGCCGTGCTCCGCAAAATAAATTAAAATATTTTTTTTAATATTTTATATTTTTTATATATTTTATAAACTTGCTCCTAATTTTACCAAAATTATATTTATACCCTGTACCGTATGGCACAAAGGGTATATTAAGTTTGTGCAAGCCGAAAATGTATGTAACATATAGAAGGAGTCGTCGGAGACACCCCAAAGTTACCTAAAATAAGATCAGGGTGACTAGAGAAGTCGATATATCGATGTCCGTCTGTCCGTCCGTCTGTCCGTTTGAACGCTTAGATCTCTGAGATGGCAAGAGCTAGAGTAACCAAACTTTCACATAAGATCCCATATTATTCCATAGGAGACAAGTTTATTTATTTTTTTTGATATCGGGGTTAATTTATATAGCTCCCATAGGGGTGTTTCAAAAGGCCTCGAAAAAAATAAAAGTTTTACATGAATAATTCGTTTGTTTATGAAGATAACATAACCAAATATGGCATTTGTAAGTTTTTTATAGTTCCCAATCACTGTACCAAATTTGATCGAAATCGGTTGACTATATCATATAGCCCCCATAGGACCGATCGGCCAAAATAACTTTTTTAAAGAAAAATTCGCTATATTTCGTTTTTTAATAAAGATATCGTAACCAGATTTGGCGTTTGGAAATTTTTAGACCACTTAAGCAATGTGCCAAATTTGAACAAAATCGGTTGACTATATCATATAGCTCCCATAGGTCCGATCTTCCAAAAAATCGATTTTTTTAACAAAATTTGTTGTGTTTCGTTTGTTTGTTAAGATATTGGGACCAAATTTGACATTCGTGAGTATTTTATAGTTCCTAAGCACTGTACTAAATTTAATCCAAATCGTTTGACTAGATCATATAGCTCCCATAGGACCAATCGGTCCAAAACACGCTTTTTATACAAAATTCGACGTGTTTTGTTTGTTTGTAAAGATGTTTGAAATAAATTTGGCATTCATATCTTTTGCAAGGTATTTAAGCACTGTGTCAAATTTTATTGAAATCGGTTGACTATATCATATAGCTCCCATAGGAACGATCGGTCAAAAAAAATGTTTGCTTAAAAATTCTTCTGTTTTTGGTTTTTTGTGAAGAAATCGGACTTTATTACAAGCTAGTGGTACAGGGTATCCTAAAGTCGTCCGCGCCCGACTTTACGTCCGCCATTTTTTAATAAAGATATCGTAACCATATTTGGCATTCAGAAGTTTTTTAGAGAACCCAAGCATTGTACGAAGTTTGAACAAAATCGGTTTACTATAAAATGGTATCAAAGCACTGTGTCAAACTTGATCGACATCGGTTGACTATTTCATATAGCTCCATAGGAACGATTGGTCAAAAAAATTTTGCTTCAAAATTCTGGATTTGGTTTTTTATGAAGGAACTTGATTTTATTGCAAGCTAGTGGTACAGGGTAAGTCGTCGGCGCCCGACTTTACGTACGTCATTTTTTTATGTAGCTTGAATCCATTTACTTTCATACAAATGAATTCAAATCCACGTATTTTAAACTATAATAAATTTTAAAAAATGTTGTTAGCTTCTATTTATACTAATGTCAAGTTAGATATTTATTAATAAAACCACATATTTGATTCAACCAATTTCAGCAAAACGAATATTTTGAATCCGTCTTCTTTATTACAAATGAAATCCAATCCATTTGATAAAAGAGATCCAAAAGTCAAAGTAAATTAATTTAAACAAATTTATAAAAATATTTTGATTGATATTGATATTCTTATTCATTTGAAGCTTCATATTTTTTAATAAATGATTTTTTTTGTATATTGAATTCGTTTTTTCTCTTAAAAGTGATTAAAAGTCAAATTGGTAAAATTCTAAAAATTATTTTAGACTTGAAACTAAGTCTAAAATAATTTTTAGAATTTTTTTTATTTTCGTCCATTTCAAATTTAATATTTCTTATATTTATTTTTAATTATTTTTCTCTGAGTCGACGCAAAAAATTGCCCTGACAACTCGTAACGAATTTTTCAAATTGTTTATGTTTTGCAAAAAAAATGTTCCCTTGTTCCCTTTGTTAGCAACTATCGATTGAATTAATGACGACTAAAATATTCTTCTTATAGGCTTTTTACACTGAGCACATCTGAGAGGAGCGCAAGGGATTTTGGGAAAACGTGTTCAAACAGAGCACATCTAGCATCTTGCATCTGTCAAATTGACAGGCTGACACGCAAAATCAGCAAATTATGATAATATATTATAAATGTTTTTTCAAATGAAAATATCAATCTTTTTATGCATTTTTTCAGCATTAACTATTACTAAGCAAGGGACATTGTTTACAATTTCGGGGCGAATTTAGAGTTGCACAGAAAAATAGTCGAATAATTTCTCATCGGGACGCAATGAGATAGGATCATTTGCACAAGATGCAGGAATGATGTTGAAACTTTCGGAACGGCAGACTCATACGTAGCATCTGAGGCGGCAGATGCCAAATATCAAATGAGCCCCAGTGTAAAAAGCCTATATAAGAAAAATATGTAAAGATATCGATGAAATTGGACAAAATTTAGTCGTTTTCATTTTCCAGTGCAGTTTTTAAGAGCAAGGTTATGCTTACTCGTCATAATTTTGAATAAGGTTTTAAAATTTTTGAAATCGAGTTCCAAAACGTTTTCTTGGATTACAATGATATGGAAAAGTTCACAACATCTTTTGGTAAGTATTTCTGTCCACAATGGTTAATGCCTGTGTTCTAAAAAGAAACTAAAATATAAAATTGAAGTAAATAAAACATACTTTAAGATACACTCCCAATAATATTTTAGTCACGAATGCTTTTTAAATAATTTAAAACTAAATATTTGTAAATAAAAATAGGTAGTTCATTGTATATACGTTATATTTAATACTAATTATTTCTATATAACCTCACAAAATATATCCCATTTGCGATGTATTTTGAAGGCAAATGTTCTGAGTGTTTTGGTCTTTGGATTTGGATTCGGTGACCCCTCAAAATATATATATATATTTCTAACAAGGTGAACTTGAAAATTTCGTTTTGTGTGTCTACGTAATCCAGACATATTTTCTATTGTTTAATAAATCTAGAAAATTCCTCATTATTTTGCTCTTCACAAAAATACTAAATTTCTTTTTTAAGCTGTTTTAAATCTGCAGAAAAGCCAACGCTGTGGCTTCTTTCTTTGATGAATTCCAGGAAAACATTGTACAAAATTCAATAAAAGGCTTTTGCCGTTAAAGTACTTTAAAGACCTAAAAAAAATTGCTGTTAACAAGAATTTAAACTTTCTGTCTTTTTGCCATAAACTTACAAACAGACTGCGTATAATTGTTGACAGTTTATAACAAATTCGATTCTAATTCGATAGACACAATTTGACACTTTGGGACAACCAATTCTTGTTTGTTTGTTACTAACAACAACTACGAAAACAACATCGAGACTTTGTAATCTTTGGACAATTGCTTTTTGGTATTCGACATGCATAAAATCAAAAATAAAATCATAGATTTATGATAGCCACAACCAAATAAAACGAGCATTTCTATGCTATACTCGGAACATCGAGCGGAAGTAACTGGCTACTGTAAGACTTAATACATAAAAAGCATAACGCATAGATACTCACAAATACACACACACATACACACACACATTTACACACTCACTCATATGTATATGCCCAAGCGAAAAGTTTCAAAAAGAGGCCATAAATATTGTTCGTTTATAAATAAATGGCTTAGAAAAAAAAGTAGCTTATAAAACATTCTGCATGCTCAATAACTACTTGGAGATTGTGTGTGTATGTGGGTGTGTGTGAGTATCTATGTGCGTTTTGTATCTATGCAAGTGTCCGATTGTTGTATTTTTCTTTTTTTTTTTGTTGCTTCTTTCATTTCCTAGGCAAACATTGGTTACCACAACTACTCCCATAACTGACCCACGACTGACTGCCTCTATATATAGCTCTGGGTATCTGTTGCTGTTTTTGTTGTTGTTTTTATTATAGTTTCATCTTCCGGTCACTTTGTCATTTCTCCAGAACATATTTCAAACTGCCACGAGGCGACAAGTGACCACAGCGCGTGTCGCGGTGCGGCGTCGACTTATTGGCATAAAAAATCAATAATAATGTTGCAACTCAATAAATCCCCTCACCCCCACCGACTATCGGAGCTACTATTTTGAATAAAATTTAAAAAAAAAACTTGAAGAGAGACGTTGTGTTGAAATGCTGGAATTGGTTCAAAAACAGTTTTTAAAAATTATATGTATTTAAAAAAAGATTAGAGACCTCATTATAAGAATTTGCTTAAAAACATGAACTAGAAAACTTGTTTTTTGAAGCACGTCCCATCGTTTTTATTTTTTTTTTGAATATCTAATTTTGAAAATTAAAAATATTTGTAAAAAGTTTGGATCACAGTTGCATCCTTCATAAATATAAAACAAATCTATTAATTTTTTTAAACTTTCCGGAGAAAGTGCAAACAAATTTTATATTCTAATTTTTCAGATTTGCTTAAAGAGCTTCGTTCAAAAAGGTCAAAAGTCTTACTCTTACTTAGGATAGGATGGGATCTTAACTTTTGAGAATTCGATTAAGAAATACTCTTAATTTTTGGATAAATGGGATCGGTATTTTTAAAGAATTGTGTCAAGGAACACTCTCAATTTGTTTTTCAATATAATTTGCTGTGCCCGGCGACAAAGACAAACATTAGCTGTCATTTCGTTCATAAGTCAGATTTGACCAATTATGATCTATTAAAGAATGCATGTGAAAATATATTGGCTCAAAAGAAGAAAGAAAGTACACTTTACTTTCGGAACCAAAGGTAAGCTAGAGCTCCTGCCTGGGGAATAATATGAAATATGAAACTAAGTAACTACTAAGCTGATTATTCTAGACAAGAAAAATTTTATTCAATTATATAGGGTGGGCCATCTGTTGGTTGGTTTGTTAATTGCATTTTATTTGTATGTTTTCCAATAAAATTGAGTATGCGTATATACCAAATGCAAGTTTAAAACTACTCATTTATGTATGAAAAATAATATCGCCCGACTACCAACCGTGGCTGCGTCTAAAAGTCTGCGAACTTAGATGACTTTTCTTTGACTAAAACTCATCTGGTTGTTCACCAATGCATTTGACAAAAGGTGTTCCTGATAATGGTCCGTAGGCTTTAATTGCTGCGTCATTTGAATCTTGGGAGCGCATAAGTGCAGACTCATCGACATTGGCCTCAACATTATTTTTTTTACTGGACGACTTTTTTTTGAGAACACCTTTTAGACGTTGTTCTGTTGTTTAATGATCCTTGATTCAAATTGTATAGCTTCGAACTTGTCATATGTCGACGACCATCCACTTTGGATGGGTATGTTCCGAACTATGAGTGTTTAAGAACTAAAACAATAGATGGCCCACCCTATACAAAAGAAAGTTGTATCAACAGCTGGAGTTCAGACAGGCAAAATATATTTGTAGCGACCCTGAATCTCAAAAATATCATCATATCTTATACAAAGGATGGAAGTGAAGAAATATCTGAGTAAAACTTTTTTACAAATTTTGTTTTGCCTCATATAAGTAGGGAACGATGAAAATTAAGAAAAATGGGAAAAATATTACTAGAATGATGCTTTAGACTTCATATTCGCAAGAGAGGGTAACTTTATTACACAAAAATTAAAAGCAAATAAATTATATATATTATGATTTAAAATAACAATAATCTAAAAAAAACTTCTTTATCCACTATTAAAACAAATAATAGCCTTTTGTAGATAATTAAATTTAACCCACCTAAACTACTATAAGATTTAGCAACTAATCGGAGCTCAGCTATTCAGGAAATAAAAAAGTTACTTCGTAATTACTTTTCAAGGAATACGCGTGAAAAAGCGGCTCTATAGGTACAAAGTAAAACTATTGCGGTCTAACAATTTTTTTCTCTTTTACGTTCACTCTTTTCTTTCAAGTTTTTTTAATGGGTAACCCCATAGCTGGAACTGGAATGAAGAAAAAACAGAACTTACTTCTAGAGCGGCCAACGGAAGTTGTATAGACAAAGTCTATTGGTTTTGAGTGAACGCTTGGAGACGAATAGATAGTTGGATACACTGCGCAAAATTTGCGTGTAAGTTGATTTTAATTGGAAAGTAGGAGAAAAAAACAATTTTTTCATTTCAATACCAATGTAGGTAGGGGTAACTGGGGTATCGTGGGCCATGGGGAATCGTGGGATTTCGGTGGTATGCCAAACTAGATACATCAACGTAACTGTCAATCTCGTCTCTTAACCTAAGAATATTTTTACATTGGTATTTGGAGGCGTATTGTTTTCTACAAACGATACTCGCCCGACGAAAAGTGGCCCAACATTCCCCACAAGCTATGGTTTACAAAATGACGGCATGTGAGTGACATGTTGCCATTTCATGCAAAATTCCTTTTTTATGCTAATACCTAATTTGTCATTCTTTATAATTCTAATAAAATTTTGCATCAAAATTGTGTGGATTTGATTTTATAACTCTCAAAAACCTCGATTTTTTTCAAACAAAAAAAGTTTGAGAAAAAAGTTGATAAAAAAAAAACTGTTGCGGTCAAAAGTTACGTTTGTCCTTCTAGAATATCATGCCATATTAAAATGTTCAATTTTTGAATATTTCTCAAAGATATCGACCAAAATAAAAACGTGGCCCACGATACCCCACTCTCCCCTACACATTATTCAATAATGTTGAGAATTAGAATTATGTTTAAGAATTATTCAACACTAGCGTTAATTTTCCATTTCTTGGAATAGTGATCTTATTATTATTATTTAAGGTCTTCTAAACGCACTAATTGCGAAAGCCTACGCAATATTTAATACTAAAAAAATCCCAAAAATACACTCCATTTTATGAAATTAAATTGAACTGTCAAAGATTTAGTTAGACCCACCACACATTCTACTTGAACTGAATGACTATGCTGACCTCTAAATAATTAAATTCCAAATAATTCGTGTCCCCACACCGCACATAACTCTTACCACACTCGGACAGCCCAAGTTCCCCTTTCACTTCACTTCCCTGCCACATCTAATTAAAATCCCAAAGAACTTCCTTTTCAATTCTTTCACTGTACTATGTAGAGTTGTGACAAAGAAACAAAAGAAAGAAAATAAAACGCTGTTTACTTTGTTTTCTTCGTTTTTTTTTGGAGCGCTTCAAAGCGCCATAGTGGGTCACAATTGTCATGGCCCTAAAGCAAATCATCAACAGGAACACAAAAATGCATACGCACAGTGAAACAAGCGACAAGAGCCGGGCCCGGGGGCAATGTCGTTGACGACGCGATATGCAGACAAGTGCGCGACCCCGCCCCCCCCTCGATGTAAAGGTAAAGCAGTGGGGCACGCAACGTGGCACGCTGACCGGGCCGCCACTTAAAAGCAGTTCGCTCCGTTGCATAAAACAAACCCAAAACCAGGAACCCACGAACTAACTCTGACCATTGTGTATGCCTAGGGGCCAGTCACACACGCAGCCATGTCGCGCTTTGAATATAAATTACACAAAAAAAATCTAGTACAAAAAAATCTAGTGGAGTAAGTCGACCTTAAGGTGCCCTGTAATTTCAGATGTATCACATAGCCAAAAAAAAAAATAAACGTAATCTGTGGATAAAAAAATAAAAAATTTCGCGATAGGGGAACATTTTTTTTTATACCATTTGTTATAAATATATTTTGACTCATAGAATACGAATCCACAAACAGAAAATATGTGGACTGTATATTGTTATTTTGAGAATTCTGGGTTTTTATAAACAGATTTAATATGGTTGGATTTTAGAATCACTATCAAAGAGAGAGGAATACATTTTTGAATTTTGTGATTACTAGTTTTCAAGCAATTTAAAAAAATTTTTTAGAAGTAATTGTATAAAAAGTTATTTTAGTGGGATATCTAAAAGAAAATGGTGCAACTTTCGAATTTTCTTCCTAGGCCGTTCTTCAATGGGAAATAATAGATAAACAAATCTCGGCTTGATTTAATTTAAGAAATTTTTCTACTAAAAAGGTTTACAGTGAATTTAAAGAAATTTCAAAGATAGATGCAATAAATAAAAGTAGTAAATAAATAATAATAAAAAATTAAATTAAAAATTTAAAAAACCCCCGAACTTAAGTAATTTTCATTTAAAAAGTAAAAAATAATAAAAGAAACTTAATGTTAAAGTACCTAAGAATCTATTAATAATTCTAAAAAAATACGTCGCGTTGGGGGACACGCGAGGGCAGACGTCGTTGACGGTCGTATCTTACATGCAAATTTTTTGAAGTAATTCTATGAAAGTTTTTGAAGTATTTTCTTAATTTTGTTTTTAAGTTAATCTTTGTTGCTTAATTAGACTATTTGTATTTAAATTGTTAGTTTAGGAGCGGTCCCCCAACGCGACGTATTTTTTTTAGAATTATTAATAGATTCTTAGGTACTTTAACATTAAGTTTCTTTTATTATTTTTTACTTTTTAAATGAAAATTACTTAAGTTCGGGGGTTTTTTAAATTTTTAATTTAATTTTTTATTTCATACTTTTTATAGGTACGTTAGGTTAAGTTAGACTTTAGTATATTATAATATACTTACTATAATTTAGATTCTTCTTAAGGTATAGATTACATTTAAGGTCAAGCTCGTTTGCTTTTTTTTACGCATTCTCCCCACTTTCACTCCCCACAACTTTTAAACGGCTCGACCGATTTTCATCATGTCTAGGAACACTCGCACATAAGTCACCTTTAATACAAATTGAAATCACTGCATGCGTTCGGGAGTTACGATGCCACAGACAGACAGACAGTCAGACAGACAAATTTTAAGCCAATCGGACAAAGTTTATGTTTTTAACTTCAAATGGCCATTACTTCTAAGAGCAAAAATAACCTCAGATTCGAATCAGTGGCGTCGTCAGCTTCAATAGGATGAAATTTTAAGCCAATCGGACAAAGTTTATGTTTTTAACTTCAAATGGCCATAACTTCTAAACGCGAAGAGATAGAGCAAAAACGCGAAGAGATAGAGCAAAAATAACCTCAGATTCGAATAAGTGGCGTCGTCAGCTTCAATAGGACCAAATTTTAAGCCAATCGGACAAAGTTTATGTTTTTAACTTCAAATAGCCATAACTTCTAAACGCGAAGAGATAGAGCAAAAACGCGAAGAGATAGAGAAAAAATAACCTCAGATTCGAATCAGTGGCGTCGTCAGCTTCAATAGGACCAAATTTTAAGCCAATCGGACAAAGTTTATGTTTTTAACTTCAAATGGCCATAGCTTCTAAACGCGAAGAGATAGAGCAAAAACGCAAAGAGATAGAGAAAAAATAACCTCAGATTCGAATCAGTGGCGTCGTCAGCTTTAATAGGACCAAATTTTAAGCCAATCGGACAAAGTTGATGTTTTTCTCCCCACTTTTACTCCCCACAACTTTTAAACGGCTCAACCGATTTTCACCAAACATGTCTAACAACACTCGCACATAAGTCACCTTTAATACAAAAAAAACTAAATTGAAATCACTGCAAGCGTTCGGGAGCTACGATGCCATAGACAGACAGACAAACAGACAAACAGACAGACAGACACGTCAAACTTATAACACCCCTCTTTTTGCGTCGGGGGTTAAAAACAATAATAAATAAAAAGACCAAATAATTTTATTTTATTAGGTATACTTTAAAAAAGGGCAATTTTAATGTACTATTGAGCAAAAGGGAAATAGAAGAAAAAAGTTTGTTTTTAATGGTGATTCCAACAGAATGACGTTCAATTTTGTAAATTTTTTGACTAAAACATTTATTTATTTATTTTTATATTTATAAATTAGAATTTAACTCTAAAATATAAAAGGTTTTGAAGCCAGAGCAACGAAGGCCTTCAGGCTTTGACTAAAACAGTTTTATACGATTCTAAGAAATCTTAAATATGCGTATAAAATGCAAGGAGTAAGTAAGTTGTTCTTATTGGGAATAATTTAAGAAAGGTGATTGAAAATGTTTACCTAAAACTGTTTGAAGTGATTTGAAAATATTTCATATTTTATTTAATATCCATTTTTGGTGGGAATGCTTTAAGAAAGGGGATTAACCTTTAAAATTCTATTTAAAACTGTTTCAAGAAATTTAAAAATATTGATCCTAGAATGAAAGTGTTAGAAAGATAAAATTTAGTTTTCGGAGATGAATAAAAGAACAGGAATTTTTCTCTTTAAATTTTTTTTCAAAACTGTTTGAAAATGATTTTAATAAAATTTTCAATATAAACGGAAAATATTTAAAAAAATTTTGTTTTTGGAAAATTTGTTAGAGTCTGTATATGAATATTATTTCGATTTTATGCAAAAGTTTTAAATTGAGATGGATGGTAATAGAATTGAAATAAGTTAGCAGGAAATTTATTTAAGAGAATGAGTTTTCAGCAATGTAAAAGAAATTTTGCCCTGCAATTATTTTATTACAAGTTTTTCTGTTATAAAGGCATAAAAGTGACGTCTTTTGGAAAAAAATACTCACTTCATGATATTTTCAAGGATTCTTTAGTGCCCTCTTCTAAGCTTAAAACTATATTTAATTATTTGCGGCTAGGGGGAGTGGTACCCATTGGAATTTTGCCTGATATCTTTTTTCTATCAAACTTACAGTCATAGATCGACTTTGTTTCGAATAAAAAATCGATCATAAATTACAACTGAGGTCAAGGTCATAGGTCATTTGGTTCAATTGCAATGAACGGTCAAAGTTTAAACATTTTTGGTGTTTTTCGACTATTTTGCAAATATCTGAAAAAAGTAAGTTTTTTTCGGAAATTTTACCCATACCATATATTTTGTTAAAGCATTTGAAATTATCTATAAAATGAATCCTCCATCGCCTTCCTTCGATAAACTGTTGCCAAGCAATCGACTAAAAGTTGCTCATACTACCAAAGTAAGCAGCCGGCAGAGTTATCGGTGCCTCTATTTTGTCCCTAACCCGACCCCCTCCCACAAATACGAAAACTCTGTTTTAGAGCTAGAACAGGGTCCCAAACAATCCCCGAAAGTTACATCAACTAAGTATTTTTTTCCAACTGAAACTCAATAGCCTACAATAAAAGAATAAAATTCAATGAAACCTGATTTTGATCTACCAACCCAATATAGCCCTTACCATATTTGGATTGCAGGGTATACAAAGAGTGCAAGCGACATTGACGCGACGCGTGCGACATATGCGACGCAGTTGCGGTTACGGTGGCTGCCACAACGCGCTGTAACTCTGTAAATTCTAGCGCCGTGGTGGCATTATGAATGTCATTACGCGGGTGTTTGAGGGGGGACTATGCGGCGGGTCTTGTTAAAATGTTATAACATTTTTGAATTTTCTAGTTTTTGTTCTTTTTTTTTTTGTGGCTAATCGAAAATCATATGCCGCCCACTGCATGCCACTTTGCCACACATTAGCATGTTAGCTGTTGCACATTGATTAACTAACTGTGAATCATTGGGGCAGACAAGTTGCTTCCGTTAGCTACAATTACTCGTACTAGATCCGACCGAACTTCATTATGATGTTTATTAATGATCGTTGTCAACTTTGGCCGTTGATTGATTGATTAATTGACAAAGGAATTGTGCCGTTAGTTTCCAATTATGTTTCATGTGTAAGTGCGACAACAAAAATTTGCATTTCTAATATTCATTCTTTCATTCATTCGTTCATTCACTCTGTTTACTCTTTTGATTCATTCATACATACATACACACATACACTTCACTATGTAGTTCATTGTGCCTCTGTGTGCGTGTGTGTTTTTGTGTGTGTTTTGTTGCATTTCCGCACAGTCCATACATTTAGCTTAATTATTCATTAATTTCAACTTAATTTCATGGCATGTTTTGTCTGTTGTCCGTTGTCTCTTGTCTGTTGCATGTTGTTGCCGCTGGTGTTGTTGCCGCTGGTGTTGTTTTTGTTATTGTTGTTGTTCGTATTGTTGCCACTGCTGTGACATTTTTGGCCTAATTATAACTGTCCATATACCATGTCTATATAATTTGTGTGCAGTGACGTAGACAGCGCGCGCTTTAAGGGATCAGCTTACCTAATTCTCTTTTAACCATTGTCTTAGTTCATCTGACCTGTTTCAGTCAATGGGCAAGTTTGACTGAATGCTCTTCAATAAGTCTGGGCAAACAATAGAAATCTAATTCGATGCATTAATTAGGCCAAAATTGACTTAATCCACATTACCTGCGCAAAGATGGGAGAAGCAAAGCAAGGAGCATCTTCTCAAGCTAATGAGGTTGCAAGTGTTCTAACTAATTCATAATTTCTCAAGTCAAGATCTGAGCAATTTGGAAAAATGGAAATTTCTTAAACGCGACATGGAGAAACATATTTATTCATACTATCAAGGCACATAGCACATACAAAAAGAAAACTCTTTCATATCCTACAGCCATCGGGTGGACGCCTTCAACTGGGTAACTGGTCATTTTGGAAGACACAGCAACAAGTAACACTTTTTGGAACTAGTTTTAAAAATTTAGATAGAATCTAGAAACTTTGCATGTATGTGATTTATAAAATTAAGATTGAGTTATAAATATTGGAGGCAGTAGTTACTCTAGGGTTTTTCGAGGTAGTTAAAAATATCGCTCATAGTATGCCCGTTGACTTTTTTGCCTTAAATTCAATATATTCACAAGGTGGTGGTATTGCAAGCCTTGGATTCATTACCAACTCGTACGGAAACTGTTTTTGATGGGCATGTAAGGATGGAGTTATTTACCTTCCCATCAAAACTGTTTAGCAGATACTGCAAACTGGCTCTACATACGACAGTGGTACGACCAGTCTTGTGCTGAGGAGCTGAGTCTTGGACTGTAACCGAAAAACATAAAACAAAATTACGAACTTTCGAAAGAAAAATTCTCCAAAAAATCCAACAGGTGAATAAGATGGAACGGCGAACTTGATAAGCTAATTCAAGGAGAAAATGTGATGCGAATTATCAGAGAGCAACGCATAAGTGGGCTGTCATGTGACAAGAATAGACGAATCAAGATCCAAGAGAAAAATTGTGGATGCGAATCATTCACCGACAAAGCAAAGGAAGGCCAAGATCAAGATGGATGGACGAACTAAACGTAGACCTAATGAAACTCCAATTGGAAAACTGGTCGGCAAAAGATCGAGTAACATTGAGGCATATTGTTCAGCAGCCCAAAGCTATTTCATATCATACTTTTAGGCATTGGGAAATACGGGCACCTCAGTACATTTGTTTCACATATCATAGATAATTAAGGTCAAGGCAAAACAATTATGGAAAACAGCCAGTGACGGCGGATTTACGGAAAGTATTTTTGGGTTCGCAACCTCCTTCTCCCCCAAAAAAAGTTGGGTTGAAATTCTTTTGCGAACTCTTATTTATTATAAAAGAAAGACAAGAAAAGTTTGAATTTAGCTTATTTAAGATAGTTAAAATCGGGTAGAAATTTCCAAAACAGACATTTCGGGGCTGGGCATGAGCTTAAGGTACATAGGATAGATTTGGATTGAGCAAGTCGAAAGTTCGGTTGGATATCGAGACTTCAGAGTTCGTCTAAGTTAACTAAGCTTTCAATAGGATAACTTAAGAACTTAAATCAGGAATGTCCATTTATGCGACCATATAAACATCTCAATCTTAAATAAGGATTTTGATTTAGACATCAAATTAAGTCACGGAAAACGTAATCCTAAAAGAAGATCCGTTATTAAAAAAAGTTTTTAGGTTATAATTTGTTTGTATAAGAATGATTTTTGATCGATTTCAACAATCGAAATTTCTTTGGAGAACCTCAGAACTTTTCACAGTTTGATCGAAGCTATTTATTTATTTAATGGTAAAGAGTATCTCAAAGATGGCCGTGCCCGACTTTCATTATTTAAAAAAAATTAATTTAGACACCATTTCATAGCTTTTACTGTCATTGAACTTCCAATCATTCTGCTTGTTTAACTTTTCAGTCATTCCACTTTTAAACTTCGTAGAGTAAACATCAAAATTTTAAGTTTTTAAAATTTTGCAAGCAAAAATCTTAAATACTTCAGGTGAGTATCCAAAAAAGTAAAAAAAAAAAATTTACAACTTTTCAAATTTTTAGTCAAAATGCCTTGCATGTTTAATCCTGGGTACATTGGACCATGTCCACCATGTTGTAATGCAGCTTGCTGTGCAAGTACCTGCATGAGTTCTTGTGGACCCTGCTGCGGTCCTTGTGGTCCTTGTGGCGCACCTCCAGGACGTTGTTGCTCGCCCTGTGGTCCTTGCGGACCCTGTTTCCCTTAAATTGGCCGAGTTTAAAATTGCAGTGAATATTTTACTGAGGGGAGCCAGATTATAGGCTTTTTGAAAGAATTTTGGACCACTGTGGAACTAAAACACAACATCAGTTGCTGGCTTGCAAAATTTGAAGAACTAAGTGGAAGATTCGCAACAAATTTAGGTTCCTGAGTTGGTCAAAATTCATTTTGTATCAAAATTAATCAAATTTTAAAAACCGGCAAAAAATCAAAACGGACAAAATAAAATTAAAACAAATGGTTAAAAAAATTGAAGTCGGTATATTTATGCAGAAGAGCAGTATTTATACTGAATTTGTCTTAAATTAATTTAAAATCTTTATTAAGCTTGGTCTTGATTGTTTACAAGGCGACAATATCGAATTAAAGACTGCTTCTGGAGACCGCTATGCGTGAAACGTTTCGTTGAATTCTTACCGAGACGTAGGTAAGAAGTGGCTACATAAAAAGTCTAGATCTAAGATTTGGACTTGGCGGGGAGTTCTTGACTTTATAGTGGTTATAAAACAGAGCTCGCAAAAGACTTTGAACCATCAATCGTCAGATTCTTATTGATCGAATCTGTTTTTATACTCGCACTGGCTTGGGAGGGTCATTGGATGCCATGTTCTCTGCTAAATCAAGTTCGTAAGAAGTGCTTTGACACACTGTAATACACTTCGTAATGAAGAACTCTCCCTAAGACCGAATCCTAGATCCGCAATGGACACTGCATTCGGTTATCGCATCTTCCAGAATAGACTGTGCTAGGCGCCATATGAGAGCGAACATCTGCCGATCTCCAAAAACATGGCACTGTATCAAAAGCCCAATGACCAAAGGACAGCATGTTCCCAACACGACTTATCTCTTATCCGTAGGGTTGAGAAGGAGACAATAAGTCAATACCTGTTATGCATATGCACTGCTTTGCACTACTTAGGAAAAGCACCCAGTGCGATACAATTTCGGACAACCTGCGCTGTCCGGCCTATAGCCCTGGGTATATCAAAACCTCAATCTTTCAAAGTTTACATCACCAAACTCCACCCCTACTCCTTTCCTTACCCGTTTTCATTCACAATTATTAAGCTTCAAAGAGGGCCGTCAGACTCTCTGCTGATCTCTGCTTGCATCGTGTCGGTAAAGATCCGAAGTATTATAATAAACGCTCCTAACGCTATTAACAAAAATCCGATAAAATTTTAATAAAACTATTCTTTTTAAAGAGTTTTTTAGATATTTTAAAAGTTGCTTAGGATTAGTTGCTTCGAAAGTACTTTCTATGGGCCCAAATAGAGTAGAAAGTAGGAAACCCGACTGGGAGACTTGTAACTTCCTATAGGAAGCGATTTTTAGTAAGTCCTCCCTAAATTTCTTAGACAAACACCAATTTTGGTACTCTGAGCCCTGAAATAAGAGGCACGTTTAGAAAAGGAGAATTCGTAGAAATCCCAATTTAACTCCAGTACGGTTGGAAGTGCAAAGAATCGGTATAGCAAGGTCGTAACTTTTGAGCGTCTCAAAATCTACCCGAAGATTCTGGAAGGAATGTTAACAATTCTTAAAATTTATACTTCAGACATGTGAAGGCAGATTAAGTATATAATGGGATATGGCGCTTTTTGCACAATCATTATGACGTTTTTTCTACTTTGGGAGCCATAAGCGAAGAGCAAGGCGAAAGGTTCCATTAAGATCTGGCAGCTATTGAAAGTTATTTGAGGGAACATAGGCATGATGGATGACTAAAATTCGTGATGACGAAACCGAACGCAAAAAAAAAAACTATAAGTGAAAAAATTTGTTTTTTCGGCCAAAAATGCTTGTACTTGTTCCCAAATATATGAACATCTACTGTTCTTACCCGATTTTAAAGATTTTAGACCTAGAACTTTTTCGGACGAAAAACGGTAGTCCCGCAGAGAGGATAAAGGAAAGGAGGAGATTCCGCCAGCCACGGAGTTTTCTCAGGGGCTCGTTGAAAGAACTGTCGTAATAAAATGATTGAAGCTGAAGGTGTAATAGAGGCGATGTTACATGTCTTCCCGGGCCAGGTTTTACTCTCTACGGCCCTACGTATAGGCATAGTTGGTAATAGCATCATATATATCTTCTTTTAAGAAGATTTTTTGAAAATTTTCTTCGTCTTGGATAATAGACAGTAACAAAATGAAACGCACGCGGATGGGTCTTTCGAGAATAATCCAAAAAAAATGTATTGTGCCATCATTTGTTATCCGATTATGCGAGTCGAGTAGGAGGTTAATACACATAGAAAATAAAAGTTCTTTAGGCTGTGAAAAAAACAATAAAAATAATATAAAAGAGATACCACTTAACCCCCCTGCAGCCAGCTACGCCCCTGTATCCATCTATATTTATGCAAGTAACCAAAAACTTAGCCATAGGCCTACGTCTGTCTGCACTTGATAGCTGTTAAATTGCTTTGGGCGCTTTGCGAATTTCTGTTAGCTTTTGTCACCGAAAAACCAAGTGTTGCATAATAATGAAATAATTATAATAACTGGCTTTACTGCTCTATATATAGAGCAGAACCTGAGCTAACCAAAGACTAGAATTAGTTTTTGCAATTGTAATCAGGCAGACTCAGACTTGGCTGATTTTCCATGAAAATCCAAGTCGACTCAATTTGAAATTCAAGTCAGTCTAATCCTCTTTGTATACTAATGTAAAACTTAATCATAATGATTAAAAGTTCCGGGAAGACAAGACGATCATAAAGTCAGTTCTCATTTAACTGACTACCAGCTTGGCTTCTATGTAAATTTAATGAAGTATTATAAGATGAGATAATGTCATGTTGTTTTTGGATTTGTTTATTTATTAACAGATTTAGGTTTATTTACAATCATTTTGGTTGACGAGGTATGTAACAAATTATCCAACTTGCGCTATTATCCTTGCTGATACATGCTTCTATTGTATTTTTTTAGTCATCTCTTTACATGGTATCAGTCGGTTTAAGCTAATTATTTTTTGTTGAGTCATTAACAGATTTAGGTTTATTATACAAAACTTTTGATTGACGAGGTGAGTTCCAAATTATCCAACTTGCACTATTATTTTTGCACATTCATGTTACTATTGTATACTTTTTTCAGTCGTCTCCTTACATTGAACGAGTCGGCTTCAGCTATTTATTGGAAACATTGTGTTCCCCCTGCATTGGCCTTTAGAATTACTCCATACGATTTTCTCTTTTCTTCTCTGGCAAATTTGACTTGGCTTTGATTTTATGTACCAATTTTTTAAAACTCTTTGTATTAATTAAAGGCGATTTGCCTGCGAATGGACATTCAACTTCAATTGGCCTCCGAACGGTCAATGGTCGAACCGAAGATTTTGTGGACCTCAAACTGTTGCAGATAGCACGAATAGAGTAGTTTCTATAACTACGGTTGTCTTCGGCGCTGTTGTTGAGACTGTAGTATGGAGTCCGGGTCGTGCTGCTTTTAGAACGATTTCTTGCTCCTTTAGCATATGCTCCTTTAGCAGGAATACCTTGATTCCTACTAAATGATGAAAAAGCATCGGCGGATTGGGCCATCAACCGTGCAGCACCATGCGTTAAAATGATAAACAAGCCAATAACAGCCAATATTCCAAGTCCACGGTGAGCGTTTTCCATGAAGAAAGATTTTGCCATTTTAATTTAAGAAAATAAAAAATTTTGAATTTTGACTGCAGCGCTTCTAGATCTGGAAGCTAAAACAAATATTGATAGATGTGTGTAGGGTAAATAGTCTCAGACAAGAAAAGTTTTGAATTTGGTTTACATAGCACTGAGCACGAGTTGGGAAAGGTGCAACCTCCCTGTTATCCCTTCCATACTACAAATTACTCTAAATTCGACCATCTAAACATCACACCCGTCTCAAATACGGATTTTGCAATAGACATCGGATTTTGTCACGAAAAACGTATACGATTAATACATATGTACATCGTAAAAGAAGATCCGTCAATGTGCTTCTGAGGAAAGGCAGATTTTAGGCTCTTAGAAAGAGTTTTGGACCACTGCGGCACTAAAACACAACACCAGTTGCTGGCTTGCAAAATATGAAGAACCAAGTGGAATAGTTACGCAACAAAAGCAGGTCTCAGAGCACGTCAAAATTAATCAAATGTTAAATTCCGGTAAAAAATTCCAAACAAATATACAAAAAATAATTAAAACCAAAAAAAAAAAATCGTTACATTTTAACAGGGAAGAATATCGGGTTGATGACCCAAAACCACCCCCGTAAATCTGGTATGGTGAGCGCTATGCGTTAAGTCCGTAAACCACGCGGAAATCCGCCACTGGGAAAGTAATCTTCACTATATCGTGACCGTCAGATTCTTCTTAATAGAATCTTTTTTTATACCCGCATTAGATTACATAATGTCATATTGTTTTAGGTTATGTCTATTCATTGACAGAGTCAGATTTATTTTCAAAACTTTTGGTTGACGAGATGTATTCCAAATTATCCAACTTGCGCTGCTATCCTTGCTCTTCCCTGTTACTTTTGTATTCATTTAAGTCGTTTCCTTACTTTGAACCAGTCGGCATATACCAACGCAAGTAAGCTAATTATGGGAAACATCTCGGTCCCGATTTGCCAATTTCTTCGCTAACAATTTTGACTTGATTCTGAATTGAGCTACCAATTTTTTAAAACCTGATACTGCATTACTTTTACGCATTTTGGTTGCAATTGGATACTCAACACCTTTTTGACCGGCCGTTGGCCGATACGAAGATCTTCTGGACCGAAACTTGCTAGAGTTGCTGGATAAAATACGAACAGAGTTGCGAGTTTTACTAGGGATAGGGTGATGTTCGATGTTGCGGTTGACACTGACCAAATTTTTGGAATTTCTGTAACTCCGGGCCCTGCTTTTTTTGGAACTGGAATGTCTTTTATCTTCTTCAGTTTCTTCATTCCTTTTAGCTTGATTCCTATATGCTGCATAAGCTTCGAGGGATTGGGACATCAACAGTTTAGCACCTTGCGTTAAAATGATAAACAAGCCAATAACAGCCAATAGTCCAAGTCCACGGTGAGCGCTATCCATAAAGGATGGCATTTTATTTTTTTTTTTTTATATAAAATTTTGAATTTTGACTGCAGGGTTTCTAGATCTGGACTTAAACAAATATTGAGAGATGTGGGTAGGGTAAATACTCAGACAAGGAAACTAAAAAAAGTTTGAATTTAGATAACATAGCTCTAATCACGTGTTGGGAAAGGTTACACTTCCCTTTTTGTCTCTTCCATAATTTTGCTCTAAATTAGTTGATTTGTTTTTAAATGCTAAAAAATTACGAGACTGACATTCCAGGGCTTGGGATGAGGCCATAAGGTACAAAATATACAGCAAGTCGAAAGTAGGGTTAGATATCGGGACTTCAGAGATCCTCTTAGTTACCTTAGCTTTGAATAGTATAACTTAAGAACTTAAATCAGGAATATCTATTTATCGGACTACATAAATATCTCAGTTTTAAATATGGATTTTGATTTAGACACCAAATTATATCACGCAAAATGTAATCCTAAAAGAAGATCCGTCATTAAAAAAAGTTGTAAGGGAAGACGAAGGATTTTTGATCGAATTCGCAATCAAAACTTCTTTGGAGTACCTTAGCACTTGATCAAAGCTGGTTAAACTATTTCTTTGTTTAATAGAACAAAGTATCTCTAAGTTCGCCGTGTAGGGCTCTCATAAATTTATAAAAAATAGACACCTTTCCATAGCTTTAACTGTCATTGAACTTATCATCATTCTACTTGTTTAACTTTTTAGCCATTCCACTTTTAAACTTCGTCCAGTCAACATCTAAATTTTTAGTTTTTAAAATTTTGCTGTCAATAACCTTATTACTTCAGGTTAGTATTTAATAAATAAATTAAAAAAAAAACTTACAGCTCTTAAAATTTTTAGTCACAAGATGCCTTGCATGTTTAATCCGGGTTACATTGGACCATGTCCACCAGTTTGTGATGGAGCTTGCTGTGGAAGTACCTGTATGAGTTCCTGTGGACCCTGCTGCGGTAGCTGTGGTCCCTGCGGTGCACCTCCAGGATGTTGTTGCTTGCCCTGCGGCCCCTGTGGACCATATTGCCCATAAATTGGCCGAGATCCATATTGCAGTCAATATTTTACTGAGGAAAGATGACAGATGTTTGGCTTTTAGAAAGAGTTTTGGACTATTGTGGGACTAAAACCACACCTTGCAATGTGCGAAAAACTAAGTGGAATAGTTTGGCAACAAATTTTGGTTTCTGATCTGGTCAAAATTCAATTAATATCAAAATCAAATGCTAAAATGGGGCAAAAAAAAATAATAAATAAATAAAATAATAAATAAATAGAATCAAATCAAGTGGTTAAAGGAATCAAATCGGAAGATTTATACAGAAGATTATTTTCTTAAGTTAATTTAAAATATATATCAAGCTTGGTTTTCTTGATTGGTTACAATGCGACTATATCGGATTAAAGACCCAAAACCACTCCCTTGAATCTGCCTCTGGAGAGCGCGATGAGTGAAACGTTTTGTTAAATTCTCTTACCGAGACGTAGGTAAGGAGTGGCTACATCAAAATTCTTCTAAGTTGGATTGAGGGTGAGAAACAGCCTGGTGTGGATCTAGGATTTGCACTTGGCGAGGGGTTCTTCACTTCGTAGTGTTTATGTAACAGAGCTTGTAAAAGACTTTGAATCCATTTTTTCAAACTTTAAGGGAGGCTGGTTCCGAAAACCACACGTATTTCCGCCACTGGACTATTTCTTCTTGCTTTCATCAATCGTCAGATTCTTATTGATCGAATCTGTTTTTGTACCCGCACTGGCTTCAGGTGGGTCATTGGATATCATGTTCTCGGCCAAATCAATTTCGTAAGAAGTGCTTTAATATGCTGTAATACACTTCGTAGTGAAGAATTCCACCTGAGACCGAATCCTAGATCCGCAATGGACACTGCATTCGGTTATCGCATCTTCCAGAATAGACTGTGCTAGGCGCCATATGAGAGCGAACATCTGCGGATCTTTAAAAACATGGTCCTGTATCAAACGCCCAATGACCTAAGGACCGCAAGTTCTCAACACAGCATATTTCTTAGCCGTAGGGTTGAGAAGGATATAATAATCCGTCAATACCTGCCATGTATTGGCACTGCTTTGCACTGCTTAGGAAAAACTCCAAGTGCGATACAAATTCGGATAACCTGCTCTGTCCGGTCTATAGCCCTGGGTATACAGGGGTATATCAAAACCTCAATCTGTCACCAAACTCCACCCCTACTCCTTGCCCTAACCCGTTTTCATTTACAATTATTAGGATTCAAAGAGTGCGGTCAGACACATTTTCAAAGCTTTTACTGTCATTGAACTTCCAATCATTCTGCTTGTTTAACTTTTCAGTCATTCCACTTTTAAACTTCGTCCAGTCAACATCAAAATTTGTAGTTTTTAAAATTTTGCTAGTAATAACCTTATTACTTCAGGTTAGTATTTAATAAATAAATTTAAATAAAAAAACTTACAGCTCTTACGATTTTTAGTCACAAAATGCCTTGCAAGTTTAATCCTTACTACATTGGACCATGTCCTCCAGCTTGCTGTGTAAGTACCTGCATGAGCTCCTGTGGACCCTGCTGCGATAGCTATGGTCCTTGCGGTGCACCTCCAGGATGTTGTGGCTCGCCCTGTGGCCCCTGTGGACCATATTGCCCTTAAATTGGCCGAGTTCCATATTGCAGTCAATATTTTACTGAGGAAAGATGACAGATTTTAGGCTTTTAGAAAGAGTTTTGGACCATTGTGGGACTAAAGCAACACCTTGCAATATGTGAAAAACTAAGTGGAATAGTTTGGCAAGAAATTTTGGTTTCTGATTACCAGATAAAAAAATTCAATTAGTATCAAAATCAATCAAATAGGGTTAAAAAAAAAAAAATAGATATATAATAAAATAATAAATAAATAAAATCAAAACAAATGGTTAAAAGAATCAAAATCGGAAGATTTATGCAGAAGATTATGGTCTTAAGTTATTTTAAAAGGTTTATCAAGCTTGGTTTTCTTGATTGGTTACAAGGCGACAATATCGGATTAAAGACCCAAAAACATCTACCTCTGGAGAGCGCTATGAGTGAAACGTTTTGTTAAATTCTCTTCCCGAGACGTAGGTAAGGAGTGGCTACATCAAAAGTCTGGATCTAGGATTTGGACTTGGCGGGGAGTTCTTCACTTCATAGTGCAAAAGACTTTGAACTTATTTTGAAAACATTTGGGGGGTCTGTGTCTGAGAACCACGCGTACGTCCGCCACTGGACTATTTCTTCTTGCTTTTATCAATCGCCAGATTCTTATTGATCGAATCTGTTTTTATACTCGCACTGGGTTAGGTGGGTAATGGGATGTCATGTTCTCTATCAAATCAATATCGTAAAAAGTCCTTTGACACAATCTTTTAAGTTGGATTGAGGGTGAGAAACAGCCTGGTGTGGATCTAGGATTTGCACTTGGCGAGGGATACTTCACTTCGTAGTGTTTATGTAACAGAGCTTGTTAAAGACTTTGAACCCATTTTTTCAAACTTTTGGGGTGGGGCTGAGTCCGAAACCCACACGTAGTTCCGCCTTTGGACTATGTCTTCTTGCTTTCATCAATCATCAGATTCTAAGTGACCGAATCTTTTTTTTATACCCGCACTGGCTTGGGTGGGTCATTGAATGTCATGTTCTCTGCCAAATCAGTTTAGTAAGAAATGCTTCGAAACACTGATGCTAAAAAGTCTCAACCAAATGGTGTAAGTCGGAGGACTTTTTGGAGAAAAAGCGCTAAAAATTTTGTGTATCTGAAACTCCCTCACCCGTTAATCCTTGTTAGTGACAATTTTGAATTCTTCAGAAGCATGCCAAAAGTCTTTTCTCCTAGAGTTTGCTTATAACATACGCTCATTCCATTCCAAATCTCGATAAAAATATAAATATTTCAAGCTATGTATGCTTTGAAATGAATGTCTTTAAATATTTCAAGGGGCTCGGATAAATTTCCTAATTTTGTTCATTCATTTCGGCACTCTTCCTCTGTAAACAAGTATTCCAGTAGCAGCTTACCAACCTTATAGCAGTTTAAAGTAAGTAAAAATTTGAATAATGCACTTGATTTGATAAAATGTACTTTTTCAGCCCAAATTTTTCTACAAGATAATGCGGTGCGGTTTTAATCCTTTCTATGTGGGACCCTGCCCACCCAGTTGCATTTGCATACGGGGCCTCAGCTGTGGCACTTGCTGCGGAGGAGGTTGTGGACCCTGCAATGCACCCTGTGGTGGCTGCGAACCCTGCTGTGGTCCCTGTGGCGGCTGTGGACCTTGTGGACCATGCGGAGGATGTTCCTCTTGCGGACCCAGTTGCTAATGAAATATTTTGTGGCTTTGATGATAACTAGAAAACGGTTTAAACAAAACAGGACAAAAAATTGAAAGTTTTAAAGGCATTAACTAACTATATTCAAAATCTAGCAGTAGCTTTTAAAGTAATGCCAAATAATTCCCAACATTATAAGACTAATTATTTGCATTCTTTTTGGCAGATACATTGGGTAAACAACTATTTCAGTAAAAGCTTGCTCCTAAGAGTTGCAGCGTATTTCTACAAAAAAAGTAAGTAAAAAAAAATATAAGATGGATAGAAAAACTATTCTATAAATCGAAATCTAGTTTCAGTATGGAATGCATCTTCGATCCTTTTTACTTTGGAGCATGCTTGCTTAGCGGCATTGCCCCTCGGGGGCTTAGTCGATATGCTCCAGGCGGAAATTATGGACTATGTTGTGGACTATGCAGTACATCCTGTGGTGCTATGAATCCTGTTGCTGAAATAGACAGCTTTTACAACTAGATTATTGTTTTAAGAAGTAAATAATTAACTAAATCTAAGTGCTGTGTGTTACACGCGAGTGCAGCGAAAAATTCGGTTTTGTAGTTACTCCTGCGGCTCGTGCTGTGGCTAAGCTTGGACAGCATTCGCAACTGGAATATTGTATAAATAAACGCAAATTTTTAAATGAAGTATTATTAAATGGCAGCATTTTTATTTGGCTATTAATTTAGTGTCTTTGACTGGGGAGCAAAGTCATCAAAGAGCATTGCAAAAACAAATTGAAAATTGCAAATGGAATTGCAATGGACCAAGAGGCACGTGTCTTTGACTCTGGCTGTGGCTTATTAGATGCAGATGATGATGATATGATTGGCAAGTGCCGGATAAAGTGGTTTAGGGCCAAGAACTGGCGGGGGTATGTAAACAATATTAAGAGCTAGGCTCCAGGCAACTGCATGACAATGATGACGACGGTGACAATGACGACGCCATGCATGCCGGTAACATTGAATACATTGTCGAAGTCCTTGTCATGCAGTTGGGTAGGTAGGTTAAGGCAGCTGTTGTAACTTAGCGTCCCAACTCACTGAGGCCAAAAACAGGCCCTTCGTGATACCGACAATGGGGATAGAGATGCAGAATAGACAGCAAAAATTAGGGTAATAGGAAAAGTTGAAAGTGGAGACGATGTTTATTGTGGGATTCGAACCCACAACCTCTGAGAGGATAATCCAGTGCACTGTCACTAGGCTATCGAGGCCGTTCCCTTGTCAACCAACTAATCGAAGAGTTGTTTCCCTTACAATCCCATCTATCATGGCTACCCTGAGAATTCATTCTGCTTGCTACCTCCTCAGCTTCTGGAATCTGACTATCCCGAAATAAACTTAATGACCTGTTATGGTTCGACTGAAGAAATATTTTGAATCGAGTTCCTATAACCACCCAAAAATCAATGTGCTTCTACAGAAATGACGAGATCTTTCAGGAGAAATCATTTTGATCACCTTACTCAGGTAGTTCCTTAGTTCTTAATCAAGAGGAATTCTGTTCCAATTGAGCCATTTTCTGAGACCTATTAAATTCATGGAAATGCGCATTTCGCTAAGCCTGTCTTAATTCAGCCGTGCTGATCCAATCTATGTCTCATTTGCCTCTTAAAACTTCCCATAGTAGCTCCTTGATGTTGTGTCTGTCAAGGCCAACAAAAGCCTCAGGCTGTCTTAATCGTTTCGTGGCACAGCTCCTCCACAGTTTATCAGCTACAGCATCCCCGGGTAATATCGACAGAAAAGTGTAAGGCGCAAAACTTTCTTGAATTACTCCCACGTTAAGCATGGTCCTCCACTTTTCCACTTTTTCCATTTCTAAAATTTGTTCTCTCTCTATTCTATATCCTTATCACTTACTCCCTATTATTGGTATCACAAAGTTTCTGTTCTTCGCTTAAGTGAGTTGGGACGCTAAGTCCAAACGGCCGGCATAACCTATCTACCTATCATCCTACTCCTGCTTATGCTCATTTTAATCTATCAAGCAATCTTTTCTTGAAACATCATTTTTTCAAAACTTCATTTCCAATCATTTCGTACAACATGAACAACTAAAAAAAAAAAAAAATAGCTCAAAATTAAAGTTTCATTTCGATTCATTTTCGTAGGGTTCAAAAAATACAGCCACAATATGGTTTGCGCCTTTGATCCGTTCTACATTGGACCCAATCCGCCTTGCTGCGATACGGACGCACTGCCAAATGAACCCTGCGCCTGTCCGCCAGCTACCGGTTATCAATCGCCACGCCCCAAGACATGTGAGTCAGCTGCGTATGCCAACTGTAGAGAGCGTATGAAGCACTCTCCATTTCCACCACCAGAAGCACAAAAGGCGGATCCAGCTCCTTCAAAATCACAAATAACACAAATTACAGTAGTTGCTATGTTTAAAAAAGAGTAGGCCCTGACTTGAATCTTAAATAAATGCAAATTGGTATAGCCCAAACTTAAGCCAGTTTAGTTCTACTTTGATTTTTGGGACTAAACAAGCTAAATTTGTCGTTGCTTAAAGGTAATAGGAATTGATATTATATGGTAATGGTATACTAAAAAAAAAAATATGCTGCAATCTTTTCTTTTGTAGCCAAAGCGCAGTCTTCACAATGGCCTTTAATTGCCAAATTCCCTTCAATCCTTTCTATATAGGACCCTATCCAGAGTGCGCCTGCAGTCAGTGCCCATTTGCCAGAGGATGTATGCCGTGTGGCTGGGGCAGAGGAGGAGGAGGAGGAAGTTGTTGTTGCTGAGGATAGCCAAGTCGTGAAGTGGTCGTCATCATAAGAGTATCTTTGGCGTAACAACAGGAGAGATGTAATACTAAAGACAAAAACTTCTCAATAAACTCTGAAGCGAAGTACAACTCTGCCGCCTTTAATCCTTTCCATGTGGTTCCTGCTCGCATGATTTTCGAGGAACTTCCACATGTGTTAGGAGTAAAGGCGGAGGCTGTCGGATAAATTTTGGGAGTGTCATTCAAATACTACCTTTGGTTTAGCAACGAAGAAGATAAGATAAGATTCAAAATTTTACGCAACAAAATTTATTAAATGCAAAATCTCAGGAGCTCCGATTTTTTTTTGTCGTATTTGAGTTTTCGGTCTTTTCTTTTGTGTGGGCCTTTGGAGCTTCAATCTCTAGAGAATAATTCACGTGGCAAAAACTCTTTGTCAGACGCTTAAAAGACCCAACTAACTCAGGCCTGAAAAGTTCGGATCTGAATTTTGGCATGAAAAGGAAACGAATGCTCATGACTTTGTAAGCAAAAAAATATCTCTTTCCAGCTCCTTTTGACAAAAAAAAGCAAAGCAAAAAAGAATAAAAAAAGAACATTAAGAAAAGTAAATGGCGTGTGCTGGAATACTATCGATACTTTTTAGTTTAGACTTCGATAGTTGAAACTATCGAAAGTACTTTTGAACAAAGTTAAATATCCCTCTAGTACGGCCGGTGGCTGTTGTCTTTTTGTAAGTAACTACTTTAAGTAGGTGCTCCTTTTCTTAATACGGGTTATAATCCTTTATGCTTTATAAAGAATTTTTTGTCTTGAATGTTTTGGAATTTTGTTTATTTTTGTTGCATGGCTTGCAAGGAAACAAAAGCAGTCCAAAAGTTTTTAATGCAATAATCGGTAAGCTTTTTAAAGCTCTGAATACATATTGTTAGCGCTAGGATTAGGATTTTTATAAGCCGTCAGAATTCAACTTTAAAAAGTCCCTTCAGCTACAAAAAGTCGGATCCCTAAAAAGAACAATTTTTAATTGTTTATACTGAATTTCGGTAAGTCCGTTGAGACTTGAAATTCGGCATTAATTTTGACTGGGCTTGAACTTCGGCTTTCTTTTGACTGTAGAATGCCAAATATTTCTTGCTTCTTTTTGCTATAAGAATTATATGAAATTCAAGATTTCGGAAGTAATCCGGAAATGCTGGAAAAAGTGGCAATTGTTAACGCTAATGCGACATAAATTTTGGTTTTTATGCGAAAATTTGATAAGTCCTCATCGGATTTTGTGACTCTAATAGCATCAGATGATCAAAAAGGTTAGCAGTGGTTTTGTATTCTTTCTGAAAAGTTGCCAATATTTTGTCCGTTGATTTGTCAAAAAAGTTTATTACATGCAAAAGTATACTATCGATATATCGAACAAAACCATCTATAGTTACCGTAAAAAACTAAACAGACTTGGCATAAGAGCAACGATAGCAGCTCTTACTGGACATTGTCTTATTGGTAGGCACGCCAAAAGATTGGGAGCGTCTTATTTTGATTAGAGCAGCAGTTGCCAGGATGTAGAAGAAGAGGAAACAGTGGAGTATCTCCTGTGTGAATGCATGGTACTATGCAGGAGAAGACTGAATACACTGGGATCTGAGCATATAGGGAATGTTACTGAATTCGCAGGAATTATAATAGATAAGATTAATTCGTTTATTAAATCGAAAGGTTGGTTCAGGCAGGATACAGGAGAGTAGGGACTAGCTCAAGTGGCGTTAAAACGAGCCTTTTGCGGGACTAGGTGTGTCGGTAGATAACCATTTAATTTACCTATCGTTAAATGAAACTATCGATACAATCGTTACTGTCATCGATAGTTTACCACCTCTAGTGTACTATTAGTTCGACTTTACATTAGTGTTGGTGTTTGCGTTTGTGCTATTTTTGACGTTTTCTTTTATAACACAAAGAAAAAGGTTTTTGTGCGTGAAGTATTTATTAAATATTCCCTTTTGAAGTATTACTTTTTCCTTATAAAATAATTTTAAAGATATTAATTATGTATAACAAAACGCAACTGCCAAAGGAACTAAAACAAAAAAAAAATCATTTGATGTCTTTGTGACGGCGTGTCAAAAAGGGTTGTCGTGAAGGGATTAAAGCAATTTTATACGTCTTGACTTGGTACATAAGTCAATTCCCAGCGGAATCTCAATTTTAACGCTGCACCCAATACACTGTAATTTTATAATATTAAATTAAAATTGATAACAAAATGAATGAATCCTTAGAGTCCTGCAAATCAAATATAGTTACGCCAGATTGCTATGAAAGCTTTTAAAAATTGAATGTGACTTTTTATCAAAAAACTTCAAACCTCGACGACCGCAGTTAAAGGCAAATTTTTAATCTGGCGTATCAAAAAGTATGTCCTGCTTGGAAATACAATGGCATTTAAATCTCATCATATCCATTAGACTGGTTAACCAAATTTTGAATAGGAATGACAAACTTAAAATGCTTCCAGGGCGCATATTCCCAAGTTGCAAAAGCGCTACATTTGTTTTGGCTGAAAAATATAATTTAAGTAATTTTTTAATATTATATTTATATTTAATTAGTTAATAGAATAAGTAATTTTTTTCGACCAATTAAAGTTTAACTTGGATGGTCTCGACAATTGCAACAAATATACGCCGGTCCTATTGACTTTGCTGGAGACTACTATGGAGATAACTAGTCTTTCGAACAAGGGGACGCCCCTATCCGGACAAAAGACTTTTCAACGTCTAGAAATATACCATTTATGGAATGGCTGGCCCCGACTTAGACCTCATCGAAGACCTATGAGGAATACTTTCTAACCAGGTCTACAGAAGGGGTTGTCAATTTGAGGCCTTGGAAGCGCTTAAAGGACTTTCATTGAAGTGTGGTCGAATATAAATAAAATAATGCTGAAAAATCAATGCCAAAGCGAATTAACGAAATTTAAAATAAAAAAATGGCGTACGTAAAGTCGGGCGCGGACGACTTTGGGATACCCTGTACCACTTGCTTGCAATAAAATCCGGTTCCTTCACAAAAAACCAAAATCAGAGGAATTTTTAGAAACAAAATTTTTTTTGACCGATCGTTCCTATGGGAGCTGTATGATATAGTCAACCGATTTCAATAAAATTTGACGCAGCGCTTAAATACCTTAAAAAAGATCTGAATGCCAAATTTATCTCAAATATCTTTACAAACAACCGAAACACATAGAATTTTGTATAAAAAAGTGTTTTTGGACCGATTGGTCTTGTGGGAGCTATATGATCTAGTCAAACGATTTGGATTAAATTAAGAACAGTGCTTATGAACTATAAAATACTCACGAATGTCAAATTTGGTCCCAATATCTTAACAAACAAACGAAACACAACAAATTTTGTTAAAAAATCGATTTTTTGGAAGATCGGACCTATGGGAGCTATATGATATAGTCAACCGATTTTGTTCAAATTTGGCACATTGCTTAAGTGGTCTTAAAAATTTCCAAACGCCAAATCTGGTTACATCTTTATTAAAAAACGAAATATAGCGAGCTTTTCTTTAAAAAAGTTATTTTGGCCGATCGGTCCTATGGGAGCTATATGATATAGTCAACCGATTTCGATCAAATTTGGTACAGGGATTGGAAACTACAAAAAACTTTCGAATACCAAAGTTGGTTACGATATCTTCATAAACAAACGAGTTATTCATTTAAAACGCTTTTTTTTTGTCGAGGTCGTCTCAAACACCCCATGGGAGCTATATAATTTATCCCCGGTATCAAAAAAATAAAATAAACTTGCCTCCTATGGAATAATATGGGATCTAATGTGAAAGTTTGGTAACTCTAGCTCTTACCATCTCTGAGATCTAGGCGTTCACACGGACGGACGGACGGACAGACGGACAGACGGACATAGGTATATCGACTTCTCTATTCACCCTGATCATATTTAAGGTAACTTTGGGGTGTCTCCGACGTCTTCTTCTATATGTTACACACATTTTCGGCTTGCACAAACTTAATATACCCTTGGTACCATACGGTACAGGGTATAAAAATATATATGAAGAACATTTGTTTCATTGTAGTAATTATTCACTCTTAATTTCAGATCTAACTTTTAAAAATAAATCAGTAATGAACTCATGTCCAATCATTTCATAAATTCAGCACTGATTTCAGGCATGACTTTTGTAAGCACCACCAAATTCATAGCTGATATCTAAGCTTCCGGCCGGAAACCTTGGGACTATTAACTTGTATTAAATTAAGTGAGAAATGTGTGCGGAAATTCATGGGTAGTATCGAAAATTTAGGCATTATTTCTTGACCAACTTAGGCGTGAGATATGTTAAAGAGCTAGGCATGATTTCACGACTTATTCAGGCCTGAGCCGAACTGACGGGGACTTATTCCCTATGCTCACCCTTCTGTTATACGGAAGAAATAAAAGTCCTCCAGCTATAGGCTGCCAATCACCTCCATCCACTACCAGTCTATTTAATCCCCTTATTCCATTTGTAGAGATCGCATGAGGCTATACCATTGCCCACACCAACTGCATCAAAATTGTTTCAGATACCAAAAATTTCTTTGCTTAAAAAAAAGTAGCCCTTGACTCGTTTTTCAAACAATTGTAGATTGTTGGGCACCAAGTTTTAATCAGTTTTGTTTCGATATTTGTAGAACATACAAGCAAAATTCATCGTTGCTTAAAGGTGAGAAAAAATGGGAAAAAATAAAACAATTTTAAAAAACTTTATATTTTTTAAGCCAAACCGCATTCTTCAAAATGGACTGTAAAAAGAAGAATGACGAAGATATCCCGTACAATCCGTTCTATTTGGGACGGTATCCAGAGTATGCCTGCGGTGGCGGTCCAACATGTAGCTGTTCAGAAAATTCACAGCCTAAAGAAAATGGCAACGGTTCGGCACGAACAAGTAATGGTTCAGGAAATTCACAGCCTAATGAAAATGGCAGCTTTTTTGCACGAACAACTAATGGTTCAGAAAATTCACAACCTAAAGAAAATGGCAGCATTTTTGCACGACCAACTAATGGTTCAGAAAATTCACAGCCTAAAGAAAATGGCAGCTTTTTTGCACGACCAACTAATGGTTCAGGAAATTCAGGAAATCCACAGTCTAAAGCAGGGAATGAAGGAGGGAATAGAGGCGAGTGCCCTTGAGGGGTCATTGTAACATGAGCATGGTCTCTGGAGAGTTTGTCAACACTATCGGTTGGCATCCCTGGTTTTATAGTTCCATACACCATGTACCTGAAACAGAGGAGGGGATTGTTGTCCTGAGGGATCATTATAATACACAATCTTTGGCATAGCAACGTAGTACATAAAATTCTAAATTTTTCCGAACAATATAAATAAAATGCACATTTCTCAGTAATTTTGTATTTTTTTGTCAAAAGAAAATTTTCGGTTTCTCTATTCATGTCATGTCTACGCTGGTTAAGACCTTGGACCTGATCAAATATGGCATCATATACTTGAGCAAAACCTTGGCTACAACAAGCCGCAGCTTACGCAGATGCCTTATAAGGACACTGGATAGCTTGGTGCCTGTCGGAAGATGCATAGCTTTAAAATTTCATAGCTGCTTTGTACGGAATCATCTGGAAACCGTACCCATTATGAATATAAGTGCTGTACGCAAAGTTTGCCACAGTATCCGCAACATAATGTTGCGTAGTTTCGAGGTTTTGACGTATATATGACACAATTAGGTTGGAAAATACTGTCAAAATTTTATGTGAAGTTATAATTTAAAAAAATATTGAAGAATTAAATTGAAAAATTAGTTGCAACAAAAAATTTTTTATTCGACTTGATTTTCAAGTTTTACAACGTTCAGCATGGACTATATTCATAAAGGTGTTGGAGTGTTGGGCGTTCTGGGCTTGATTGTTGCCATATCGCATAATGTCGTACTATTGCTAAGGCGCTCTGGTGTTGGCAATCTGATAAGAGACACTGGGAATCGCATAGAAGCACGGGAACAAACATCTGGCACGAGACTTGTGCCTTTGATCGATTTTCGAAAACTTCGAACACCATTGGTGCAAAGTATTGCCCACCGTGCTTTTTTGATCAAGGAATTCTGTGCCAAACCATCAGTTGCACATATGGGACATGGCGGCGCCCGAATGAGCAGTCAAACAGTCGAGTCCGGCGATCTAACAGTCGTGACAACCGATTCGGCAATCCTGTCGAGCGATACGGATTATTATGATTAATTTATTTTATGGGTATCTATGGGTTTGTCTCTTTGAGAGTCTCGAAAAGCCACACGCAGCAATCAGTTCCACGACAACGAAATACTTTGAGTAAAAACGTTCCATGGGCCTCTGTGGACTATAGGAGTGACTGCTATAGAACTCGATGGCTCATGCAGATGTCAATGGAACGTATTTTTTTCAAAGCAGCGGCGGAATTGAAACATTAAACACTAAACACTTCTTTCAAAGAGACGCAAACACTTCATTGAAAAACTTTGGAAGCCCATTCCCACTGGAGTTGTACCAGGGTGAAAGAAGGAAAAAAAAAAGAAATACAATACATATGTAAATAATTTTTGGGAAACAAATATATATTTCATAGATACCCGAATTTAAATTTTTTTTTTTTATTACCTTGAGGCAACCCTGTAAATTTAGTGTGGTCAACCAGCTGAACAATCAGCCTTGGCATTTACAAAATGACGGAATATCTTTCTAAAGGTGTGTTAAATAATTTTTATAAAATTTTGTGACGTCACTGCATACGTATTTGTAAGCAAGAGCGTAGAGCGAAGATTGTGCTCAAACAAGACAGAAAATTTTTACGCTCTCAGCTGTGCTTGTGCCGACAGCGCTGCGGCAGCATCTTATGCATTATCCACGCGGGTTAGATAAATTGAGAGACTGCCCACCACTGGTCTAAAGAGTTCGTGACGTCACTGCATGCATATTTGTATTACCCAGTGTCTAGTGGAGCTTTTATACAACAAAGTTAAATTGTTTTCAAAAAAATGCTTTGGTCTCTTCTGCCCGCTTTTATAAAAATTTGTGACTCTCAGATACGAGTTTCTGGATTTATATAGCAGTTAAAATTTAAATAAAGCCTTAGTAAATACATCCATAATGGAGTAAGAAATTTAACAAGAATATCTTTTAAGACAGTGTATTGGGTTGGACATTTGCTCCGAGAAAAAATATTTCAAGCTATGTAGGCTTTGAAATGACTGTCTTTAAATAATTCAAAGAACTCGGATAAATTTCCTAATTTTGTTCATTCATTTCGGTACTCTTCTTATGTAAACAACTATTCCAGTAGCAGCTTACTAACCTCATAGCAGTTTAAAGTAAGTAAAAATTTAAATACTGCACCTGACTTAAAAAAAAAATTTTTTCAGCCCAATTTTTCCTGCAAAATAATGCAGTGCGGCTTCAATCCTTTCTATGTGGGACCCTGCCCACCCAGTTGCATTTGCATACGGGGCCTCAGCTGTGGGACTTGCTGCGGAGGAGGATGTGGACCCGTCAATGCACCCTGTGGTGGCTGCGGACCCTGCTGTGGTCCCTGTGGCGGCTGTGGACCTTGTGGACCATGTGGAGGATGTTCCTCTTGCGGACCCAGTTGCTAGCTGAAGAAATTATTTTTGACAATGGTTTAAACAAAACAGGACTGAAAATTGAATATTTTAAAGGCATTAACAATGAAGAACGGTTTTTAGCAAAATTCAAAACCTAGCAGCAGTTTCCAAAGTAAGTGTCAAATACTTCTCCACATTACCAGACTAATTATTTTCATTCTTTTCGGCAGATTCATTGAGTTAACAACTATTTCGGTAACAAATTGCTCCTAAAAGTTGCAGTGTATTTCTTATAAAAAAAAAGTAAGTAAACAAAAATAAGAGATTGAAAAACTGTACAATGAAGCTAACAAATCGCAATCTAGTTTCGGTATGGAATGGGCCTTCGATCCTTTTTACGTTGGAGCATGCCCGCCCTGCGGCATTGCCCCCCGGGGATTTAGTCTCTGCGGTCCCTGCCGAAGTTGTGGACCCTGTTGTGGGCCTTGTGGTCCTTGCGGATATAGCTGTGGCCCTTGTGGTGGATGTTCTTCCTGTGGACCCAGCTGCTAAAACTGAAGAAATGCCTTGTGACTTAGTATAAGAGCAAACAAAATTTTTGAGAATAGCTAGCTCATTTGGAAAACGCATAAAAAAGTTGAAAGTCCAAGACCGGAGTACTAGTTCCGGATCACACTGCTCGCAGTTCCACTGAATGAATCTCTGGCATGCTAGATATTTTTTGTAGTTTGCAGTTGGCATTAGCCGACAATCAAAAGTGTCATCCTAACACCCTTTCATATTATATTTGAGGCCGACATTCCTGTGCTCGGAAACAATTGGGATAGATGAAGATTATCGTTTCCGCTGACGATGTCTTTTATAAAATATTTGCGGTCCAGAAGTAATTGAGGTAAGTGTCTCCTAATACGTCCTATACTCAGATTCTTGTGAGTACCAAACCGAAGATGGAAATGTAGGTATCAATAGATCCAAGTCTGTCAATATTACTTCATCCGCCATTTCAATCAGCCATCGAGTTCATTATCCAAATAAACCAAGCAAGTTCTGCCTTTGCTCCCACGCATGGTTTACTAGCGGATCATAACGCATACTTATGGGCAGGGCAGTAGAAATAATCCAAGATAATCCAAGCCATAATATTGTACCGAACCCCTTTACTACACCGTACGGTAGCACGGCAGTAATTACACCGGGTCCCTGAGAAAACTACGAGCCGGAAGAAATCCCTCCTTTTCCCCCTCTGCAGCCACAAGCTTTCTTGTTGGTGTGGGGTACCGGAACTAAGTTCATAATAATGCAGCAAAAGGTACTTTGCTTTATTTCTGGTTGGTAAATCAGTAATTTGACTTTGCAACATTACTTCAAACCCGGTCCGGCTCCAGTTTGTGTTCTTGGGGGGTTTTCACTTCTATGTAACTTCTTCTATAACTATATATTATGTATCCGAAATCTTGCAATCCATTTTTCCAACTTTTGGTATGGGACACCCCAAAACTCCACGTGGATCCTCCACAGCTTCAAACTTAGTATCAAAATAGACCGAATCTCACTTTTTGTTGGGAAAGGTCCTAATAAGCCGAATAAAAAGTCGATGCTTTGAACTATAATCTTAGGTAGGTAGGTATGTGAAGGCGGCAGTTAGGACTTGGACTCACTTAGGCCAAAAATAGGCCCTTTACATATAATTGGAGTATTGAAGTGATAAGGTAAGGGAAATCGGAAAAGTTAAAAGTGCAGGATCATGCTTAATGTGGGATTGGAACCCACAACCTCTGGGATGATAGCCTAGTGCACTGTCGAGGCCGCTAACTTTAATCTTAATATTACCTATTAATCTTCGCCAATTCAAGGCCTTTTAAGAAAATTTATGAGATGACGTCACAATAATACGGACACTGGCAAAGAGTCATTTTTAAATACATCCGCTTAGCTAAGCATTTTTTGAAGAAACCCAAACTTCAATCACCCAATTTTGGGAAAATGTTTTTAAGGAACCTTGGAACCTACATAGCAAAATGATGGCTGCCTGTGAATTAAAACTTTCACACTTTTTGGCTAGTCCTAATAGGCTTTGAAAAAAACCTTTTCTTTAATTTAAATATACCCAAACGTTGTTAGTTTTCTTCACTCGATTAGATATTCTCGTTGTGTAAACAACTATTCCAGTAAACTTGCTCCTAAAAACTGTTTTTAAATTAAAATAAATCTTTAAAAATTTTAGAAAATGGAGATGGCTTTCGTGCCTTTTTATGTGGGTCCCTGCCCACCCTGTGATGTTGCCATACGCGGATGCAGCGAAAACATTGGCTGTTGTGAGCCCTGTGGTTGTTGCAGCCCGTGCTGTGGATCCTGTGGTGGCTGTGGATCCTGCTGCTAAGGACCGCTTTTACAACTGGATTATTGTTTTAAGAAAGCAATATGGCTTAAAGTATTTATTTTTATAAAAGTAAGTAATTAACTAAAACTGAGAGCTGTCTATTATAACTTAAAATACTTTTTAGATGACCTGCGCTTTGATGGATACCAACCTGGGATGTTGCCACAAAACTTTGGTTTTTGTGCGACTGTGGCAACACTTTGTGGCTAAGCTTGGACAGCATTTGCAACTGGAATATTGTTTAAATAAAATTTTAAGTGAAATATTAAGAGTCAGCATTTATAGTTAGCTATTAATTTAGTGTCCTGGGGGGCAAAGTCATCAAAGAGCGTTGCAAAAACAAATTGAAAATTGCAAATGGAATTGCAATGGACCAAGAGGCACGTGTCTTTGACTCTGGCTGTGGCTTATTAGCTGCAGATGATGATGATATGATTGGCAAGTGCCGGATAAAGTGGTTTAGGGCCAAGAACTAGCGGGGGTATGTAAACAACATTAAGAGCTAGCCTCCAGGCATAATCATTAAGTGTTAGTGCTGCAGCTGCATGACGATGACGATGCTGACGAGGATGACGATGACGACGTCGTGCATGCCGCCACTGAAACTGCTCACGAAGCGTGCGAACGCACGAGTGCGGCGTTACCTTCGTTCATTACTCCATATAATGTTGTCCTAGGTAAGGGTTAGGTTGCATATGGGCCAACTGAACAGCTGTTCGGTACGCCTGACGTCACTGCGCAGAAGCGCTGCCAACTTGAACGCAACCCAACCAAAAAAACATCGAATATAGAGCATTGTGTCAGGTCAAAGTTGTTTCAGATGCTGCTGCCAGGTTAAGACTTTGGTTACTATGTTTTTGTTTTGGCTTAGCGCGATTTATGGTACGTATCCCAAAGATTCAGCTTTAAATGGGAGCCTATGTGTGAGTGTGTCAGGATGTGTGCGAGAGAGAGGTAGTATATGTTCCCGCATTTTACTCTCATTTTGGCATCGTTACGCGTTGTTTTTGCGTGGAATTTATTGCGGTAGGTCGGAATTTTCATTGCTTTTGCTTTGCCACCTTAAAACTGTGACGTCCTTCAGTTTTTGTGCTCTCCGACGCTTCAGAGTTGCATTTTTTTGTTTGTGACTTTTGTCGGCTTGACATTGTTTATACTTTATAGTGAAAGTTGTTTGGTAGGGAAAGTATATTTTTATTATACCCTGTACGTGTAGACTCAATGGGTTTATGGAGTTTTGTGGTTAAAGTAAAGAGGTAAAGTAGAGAGAGCCTGTCGTTTGATAAGGATATGCATGACTCTGCTAAAATAGGACTTGAAGCGATAGTCTTTTTAATACCTTTCTTCCTTCCTAGGAAGTGCTCTTAAAAACGATTATATCCGTAGGGACGTCATCCCAAAGGTTGTGGGTTCCTGCACTTCCCAATGTTCCTATTCCCCTAATTTTTTCCTGTTGTTCTATATCTTTGTTATTATCATCATCAATTGGCCATTCCAACCGTGGGTCGGTCTTGGCCGCATCCAGAAGCCCTCGCCAGTCATCTTTGCACGCAATGACGCCAGTGTTCCCAGTACTTAAGCTAAGCTAGCTCAATAGATACCTGATCTTTCCATCTCATGGGTGGTCTCCGTCTTTCGCGCATACCACCTGTGGGCAACGTTTCGAATGCTTTATACCTTTATCACTTATTCCCATTATCGGTATCACAACGGGCTGATCTTAACATACGTAGTTGGGAACGGTCTAACCTACCTACTTACCTAAAGTCCAGCAAAAATAGTTGCTAAGAGCCCCTTCTAAAGACTATGATGACAGCAATTCGAAGCCGAATTCATGAAATATTGCCATGGTAACTACGGGCCACCCATGCTCGAGTGTCCTCAAAGGTGGCACCCGGCTGGTTACTGTCTCATTGTAATGCTTCTGCTATGTTGAGACGCCTACAGGCTCAATCTTATAGTCCATAATGCTGCATTTATTTCATATATTATTTTAATCGCTATTGCTACGATTCGGTTTAGAAAGTAAATCTTGGCCAGGCTGCTTTTATAGCTCGCCCATCATAAATAGTAAACTAATTCATAACACGACACTAGCGCTCAACCGTAACCATCACCACTCAATAACCCTCTGCTGGGTTCCGCGTCACGCAGGTGTCCCTGGTAACGAGGCCGCGGATGAGTGCGTCAGGAATGGATCAGCGCTGGCAGCCAACCTTGCTGTTACGGACATAGAAAGACCATTACAGGACGTTGTATCGAAAATCAGGGAGACGGCTGGAGCTCTGGCGGCAAGAGAATGGGACATGGTTGTCGCATCTTCCGAACACTGTGGCCGATATATGCTCCAAAGCGAACATCTGAACTACTGCGCTTCCATAAATAGAGAACTAGGATGGTGGTAGGCGTTGTAACGAAGCACTGCACCATATTCAATATGGGTGAGAGGTTGCACGTTCCCCATCCCGAATTCTGCCGCAGCTACAAAGATGAGGAAAAGACAGAAAGCAGCCAGCAAATGCAATGCGACTGCCCGGCGCTTCTTAGAAGACGAACCTAAAAGCATCCAGCACCTGCAATGCGACTGCCCGGCGCTTCTTAGAAGACGTACCACGTTTCGGGGTAAGCCTTTTGTTGAGGATCTGGGTAGTCCAGCCTATGTACCCATAGCGGATCTGGCTGCTTGCGTCGAATACTCGAAATGGTTGTGCAACATTAGAGAATTAGGTGCATGGGGATGTCCTACAATTTTTGATCTTCCTCCACTATCTCTTGCATTCTTCAATTTCTTTCCTCCCCTTCTCTAATTAAGGCAACACAATGGACCTCATGGTCTGTGGGTGATCTCAGCTGCCTATACAACCTAACCTAATAATAATATAATACTAAATAGTAATTCGTATCGCTAATCAGGGAGACGGCTAGAGCTCTGCTCTTCTATAAAAACAGTGCTAGGAAGGTGGAAGGCGTTGTTACGTGGCACTGAACCATAGGCAATATGGCTGAGAGGTTGCACGTTCCCCATCACGATTTCTAACGAAGCTGCAGAGATGGGGAAAAGACAGAAAGCATCCAGCACCTGCTATGCGACTGCCCGCGCTTCTAAGAAAACCCAGTTTCTGGGTAAACAATCTGGGTAGCCTAGCCTTTGTGTCCTTAGCGGATCTGGCTGCTTTTGTCGAATCCTCAAAATGGTTCTGCAACACGAGAGACTTCACGATTAGGGATGCCCTACAGTTATTATCCTACTCTACTATCCCCCTCTTTGTTCGATGCCTTTCGTCCCCTTCTTTTAATTACGCAGCACAATGAACCTCGTGGTCTCTGGGTGTTCTCAGTCCATATCTGAGCTGTCTATGCAACCTTACGTAACCTCAATCTTGGTATACAGAGCGTTAATTTTGGAACGCTCTGATGGTATCAAAGCTATATTCGCGCTTTTATCTTTCAAGAGAGAGTATACTAAGGTCAGTAACCCCACTTGTAGTGGAACCTATTTTTGACTTTTGCTTTGTTCACTCGAAAAGTTTACGCATTGTTTTTACTAGTGGAGTGCCCTTTTTTTTACGTCACCTGTAGTTTAAATGTCATGAGCTGTAAAGCCTAATATTTTGTATTCATTATTTCATTCCATAGCTTGACCTCGTGCGTTAACGTTCTAAATTATTTCCATTAGCAGTCGTCTAAAAAAAAAAAATGGTTTTTAAGGTAAATTTATTTTTAGTTTAATTTTGTAAAAGTTAGTTTTAAATTTTCTTAATTTTTTTTTTTTTAGTTTGACGTGCAGTGCTAAGTCCTTTCATGCCGTTTGTGGTGTCACCTTCGTTAACTGTTGCGTGAACCACGGATGTTGTGCAGGCCTTAGGCTACGCTCTGACTATACTAACCATGGCATTTACAAAAAGGGAGCTATATGCACGTAGCACGTATTCTGCAGCTTTGAAGGTAATAACCATACAACGGAAAAGACTTGCAGCCCTGAGGTATTCAGCTAGAAGCCAAGAAGTGTACCATAAACAAGCTTAAGTATGCCGTCTGCGCTTTTATAGTACTACTTTGCATCTAATCCTGAAATATTTTCAGCTTCCTCAATCGCCGTAAAAAAGCTCTGTGCTCAAAGGAAATCGCTGTGGCTCCCAATCCGCGATTTAAAATATGAAGGTTGATTTCTTGGACAACTTCATAAATAACTGCTCAAAAAAACGCCGGATAAGACTTTGAGCCAAATCCACCTCGCCGGATTATCGGAGCTTAAGTGCATTCTCCGGAGCACAGAAACAGTAACCTCGTCATAACATCTTTACTGAACATTGAGAAAGTTAAATCTTTAAGCACCGCGACATTTAAGAATCTATCATGAAACGCACAGTATTGTATTCGGCATTTGCTTCCCATGGAAATTTTTCGAATATCTTACCACGGTAGAGCTTTTGTGTCGGTAGAACGTCCTATCATCCCCATTACCATCATCATCATTATCATCATCATCATCGTTATCATCATCATTAAAAATCTTTACGTTCTACTCATTTTGGCCCTTGGAGTTTTCGGCGAATCCTTCTGCGAGGTCAAGTACGTGACTTCATTGACTCTGTAGTTGTGCACTGCTTTTCTTCAAAATTGTAAAAAAGTTCGACTGCTTTTGGCACATTTTGGAAATATTTTGACAGTAGTTTATATAGTTCGGTATATTTTTTTGGTTTAAATATTAAAAATTCTCAGTGAATCGAAAATTCACAAAGGTTTTTTTTTTAATTTCTTTGGGGAGGGACGTGTATGGCAACTGTCATATTCTTCTTTTATTTAAGAAATTTGAGCCATCAACAATATTTAATGTGCAGATTCTGCAAGCATCAATAATTATAGTGCGTAGGCCTTCCAATGTGATCCGCGACTTTTGCCTGAGCCTGCACATAATTTTCAAACCTTTTAAAAATTTTTTCATAGCTCACACCAACGTTCTAGTCCGCGCTTTTTTCCTTAATCCCACACTGCTTGAAGCAATAATTCACACAACTCAGCCGTATTTGTAATTTTGCCTTAAGCCCGCACTGCTAAAAGCAGTACTCTGCATATGACTGTAAAACCCTTTAAAGGCTTCTTCATAGCTCACGCCGACGTTCTTGTCCGAATTTCTGCGCTTTTTGGCTTAACCCCACACTGCTTAAAGCAGTATTCGGCACTGTCAAGAATATTAAGAAGTTTCAGCCTTCAACTGTGTTTAATATGCAGACTCTGCAACCATCAACAATCACTTTACCAGGATCCACGGTCCTTGTCTTAAGTATACACTGCTTAAAGCAGTATTCTGCACGTAACTTTGAAATCTATTAAAACTTCCTATCTGTACTCAGATTAGAACACGGAAGTGACTTTCGATCGTCCATGCTCTTTGGATAAAATCGAAGCAGCATTGTCAGGATGTCTTTGGAATGGAACCCCAAAGAAGCAGGCGAGTGGGAAGACCATAGGCAACCTGGTGACGTACAATATTAAACGAATTGTCCCTACACAACATCAGCTGGGACAAAGCTACGCAAACTGCGCCAAATAGAGTCCGGTTGAAAGTTTTTGTAGAAACCCTAAGTTCCCTGGAGGAGTAATGAAAGGGAAAAAAAAGACTTCATAGCTCACACAATGCAGCAGCACATTAAACCTACACCGACGTTCTAGTGCACGCCTCCGCCTCCTCAAACCTTTTAAAGGCAGCTTCATAGCTCACACAACGCAGCAGCAGGACTTTAAGCCTACACCGATGTTCTAGACGGAGCCTCCGCGCCTTTTGCCTTAAACCCGCACTGCTTAAAGCAGTATTCTCTGCATATATCTTTCAAACCTTTTAAAGGCTGCTTTATAGCTCACACAACGCAGCAGCAGGACTTTAACCCTACACCGATATTCTAGACGGAGTTTTCGCGTTATTTAACTTAAGTTCGCACTGCTTAAAGCAGTTTCTGCACATAACTTTCAACCATTTTAAAGACTTCTTCTTCAGCTCACACAACGCCGCAGCAGCAGCGCATTAACCCTACAGCTGTCAGCAAGTTTGCTCTATGCCCGCAAGCAACCGCATAAATATCGCCTAATAAACCGCGTTAAAACATAGAATGTTCGATTGGCCGCACGCAACATGTATGCAGCACTCAAAGCTGGGCTCGCTTGCCGCTACGAACATGTTGTAAGCCGCTTAGCGGGCGTTGGTGTTGCATTAAAGTTCTTAGCTTCGTGTTTATCAGCAGCCGCGCTGTGTCGTGTCCGCTCAGTGTTCGTTTCAAGTTCGTTAAGTGCGGTCGGTCGGTTCGCATGACGTTCCGTGTCTGTGGGGCGTTGTACATTTAAGCGTGTTTTTTCGAAAGCGAGCTTACGACTTTTAAAGCAAAGTTTGCTTCAAAAATAATACCAACAAATTTCAAATAAACCCAAACCAGTGTTGTAAAGCGATAAAACTAATGCGCCAAAAACTACGTTTTAAATACTAAATACACTCCAATTAGCAGCAAAAGCTAAGCTGCCTAAACCTTAACAAAAGTAACTTCAAAAGCGGCTTACAACAACGTTGTCGTAATAATAATAATAATCATCATAATATAATAACATAATACGTGTAATAAAAGTTTGTGCCGCAAAAACAAAAACAACTACAAACAGCGCCAAAAAAGGGGCCCCAAAAGTATGCTATAAGCTCGGGTATCATATGCGGCCCATCTTTAAAGTTTGATTAGTGCGCGTCTGTGTGTATCTGTGTGTGTGTAACTTTGTGTATCTGTGTGTGTGTTTGTTTATCTGTAGCAGTTGTTTTGGCCAGTGTTGGTTTGTGTATTTTGGCTAATACTGTCATTTTACATTTATAATAATATCAAAACAAGCAGCCCGCATTGACAGCTCGACCGCTGCTGACAGCGATAAAATCAACAGTTATTAAAACTGAAGTCCAGTTAGTCCTAAAAACCAAGTTTTGAATAAACCACAACAACAACTACGCTGAGTCCTGATTTATATAAAAGCCACAAACTGCTGTGTTGTAATGCAAAGTGACAAATTGGTTAATATTCGTTTTACATGCAGCGTCAAAACAGGTAATTTATAATTCACAACTTGTTCATGCACAATGTAATAAATTTTATAGTCGCAAAAAATTTGATTGAATTGAACTAGTAGACCAGGGCGGAGGCGTTCAAGCTTGTGTTTATTGTAAATATTTGCTACCAAAAATCAAAAGCAAATTATGCAAATATAAGCAAAACGTGGACTCGGTCTTTAGGCGTCCTTATTTATAGCCAGCCAAGTCGGTTTGATTCGTGCACGAGTCAGGATGTCCTTGCCTGTGGAGTTTGAGTTCTGGGAAGCGAATATTTATTATTTTAATAAGTTTTGGCTTATGTTTGGCACATTGGGCTTAAAGCTGAAATAGAGCATTTAGTACTTTGCTAATCTTAGAAAGCTGATACAATAGAATATACGAGTAACATATAAGCTATTCGGGGGTGTGGCAGAAGCTTATAGACAATATTGCTTTATAAACGTCAACTTAAATGTTCCTAAAAATATTCTTTGTGGAATCTGTGATTTTTTATTTTAGTGTAAATTCGAAGGAAATTATTATTTGGCAATGCATTTTTTTCGATAACTATTCGATTAAAATAAATTTTTGATACACAATGGAATTAATATTTTTACAGGCGGAAAATTTTTGGATAATTTGGAAGCATATAGACAAATCTGCTTTATAAATGTCTACTAAAATGTTCTTAAAAATAGTCCTGGTGAATTCAGCGATTTTTTATTTTTGTGCAAATTTGAAGGAAATCGATAATTGATAATTGAATTGAATTTTTTCGGTTAATATACGATTTAAACAAATATCTGAGACACAATAGAATTAATAGTTTTAAGGGCGGGAAGTTTTCGGAAATGAAATCTCTGGCAAATACGTTGATTTTTTTTTGTAGTGTAAATTCGAAGGGAAGGAATATTTGGCAATGAAATGCAATTTTATTTGATAAGAAGTGTATATATCTGATATATAACAAATAAAAGTGTTTGTCTAGTCGGTTTGTATGAGGTTTGGATGCTCAATACCCTGATGTCTGATTAGTTAATGGGACTATTGTTAAAATTTTCAAATAGCTTCTTGGGGCGAGAATAGGCTATATAAAAATATTACAATATTGCGACGAAAATACTAAAAAGGACAATTTGATTTTCCAATACAACATTATTGTTTGTTAATTTAGGTTGGCATTGTGTACATTGTCAGATTAACTAATATTTTTTAGTTAATTGTTTTTGCCGAAAGGAAATACAAAAATTATAAACGTTATACATTTTATTTTTTTGATGTACACAAAATGTCATGAGAATTTGTACAGCCGTTTCGGAGGAGTGAAACGTATAATTTTGATATATAAGAAGAAACTTATGGTTTTGCTGTATTATGGGATGTTCTCATGAACGAGTCTGATGAATTTCAAATCTGATTTGTGCGTGTGTAAGAGGTCGATGTGGAGGTTTTAAGCCAATTGTGATGTGTTTCGTGAGATATACGCATTTTTGTGAATATTGGTTTTTGTGTGAACATACTCTCCGAAACGGCTAGACCGATTAGCTCATGAAATCTAGCATACATATGAGCTAGTCTAAGAATCGGCCAACATCCATTTTTCATACTGCTAAGAGATATGAGTTGCCACTCCTAACATATTTGTTTTCATTTATCGACTATACATTCATGGTGTGTTCACAGGCGCGAACGCCGCGAAGATAGCCGTGAAGCCTTCCACACTCCTGTTTCGCGGCTTTCGCGGACGGTGCGTTACGCAATATTTTTCAATCTGTGGTATTGTCTTGACTGAACGTGAAAAAATATAAAAATAAAAATCCTGTCGCCATTATAGGTTAACATTTTTAGTGCACGAAGACATTAATATCAGATACTGCTTACAATGCCGAGAAGAAAACTACCAAATCTCCATCAAACATGGTTAAATGTAAAGATGGCGAGTGGTTGAAAATTTTATGATGAAATTAATCCACTCATCGATCAATCGGACGATGTTTTCCAATCGGAAAGATTCTAGATCTAGACGAGCGAGCGAAGCGATGCGTGCCGGAGCGCAGCGGAGGTCGGCTAGTATTGTTATAAAAGTAAATCGCTACACATTAAATTTTCTTAAAATGTAAGCTTATTTCTGGCAGTTGTACTATATTATTAAACGAATTGTAATATTTTATATTAGATTTTCATTCGATTGGGCTGCTTAAAGAAAAATAAATTATTTAAGCTTGCTTAAATCTGTCAAAGAACGCCTATCGGCATAAAATTTAAGTTTTTTTTTAACATTCATATTTCTACATACATATAAAAATCTTACTTAAGCTATTCCATAAATTTTATAAACTATTTGCTGCTTCCTTCAGGAAAATTGCTTTATTACACTTTAATCAGGAAATGTTTTTGTTTTGTTTTCTTAATTGACTTAGCAAGAAAAATTCGTAGGTTTAATTAGAAAAATAAAATTTATCCCAGACAAAGGAATTGCTATTTTTCGTATTTTACTAAAATTTTCTTTTGTTTTACTTTTGCAGTATTTTCATAACAAATATTTTAAACTGTCTTATAGTATTGTCATAACTTCGTGGACTTTATCAGTAAAATGATTTTTATACTAATTGTTTAGTATTATTTCAGTTAAAGCAAAGGATTTCTTTTAAATAAATAATTTTTTCTTTATATATAATCTACATCAAGAATCAAATATGAAACAAGTCTCCAGACAATAAAGAAATTTATAAAATAATAATTAATAAAGCTAAATTATAATAGTAAGTTTCTACTGAAAACTACGATTGGGCTTAAAAAAATTTACATATAAAAATATTTTGGATAGATTGCATATATGTATTTTTCTTATAGATTTTAGGAATTTAATCCTCATTTAAAGAAATGTGTATTTTAAGTGAGTTTTTTTGAGTATTATTTCTAAAAAGTCTTGGAAGAAAATAAGGAAAGGGATTTCTACGAGTGGAAACTTCACTTATCATTCAGTAGAATTGAAAAAAAATTGAAAAACTAAATTACTTACTACAAAATCTTAAAATGTTATTAAATTAAAAAAGGAGAATTGGAATGAGAAGATAAGAAGGCCACTAAATTGGAAAAAAATCTTACACAAAAGTTAGGAACAGCAACAGATTAAAATAAAAAACAATTATTAAAAATTGGCCAATAAATTAAAAAAAAGAAAATTTCATAGAAAATTAGAATCAGCAACAGCTTAAGATATTAAAAAAAAAAATACTAAATATTATTCTTCAACTAATAAAAATTAAATTAAAAATTATTTTCTAAACAAAAACCAATAACTGTTCCTAGAAATTTCCGAGATATGCAAATTTCCATTTTTTTGTATTATTTTTAAGACGATTTGGAATGAATTAGGGAAAGAAGGGAATCCTACGGGTTGAAAGTAACTAAATTTTTCAAATTGAAAAATAAAATTAGTCATAACAATTTCTTAAAATTATATTAAATTAAAAGAGGAGAATGGGAATGAGAAGATAAGTAGGCCACTGAATTAAAAAAAAAAAATTTACAAAAAAAAAATGGGAGCAGCAACAGCTTAAAATATTCGAAAAAACAATTATTAAATATTATTCTTCAACTAGTTAAAATTTAAATAGTGTCATAACAAATTCTTAAAATGTTATTAAATTAGAAGAGGAGAATCGAAATGAGAAAAAAATGCTAACAAAAAATTAGGAACAGCAACAGCTTAAGATTTTAATAAAATATATATTAAATATTATTCTTCAACTAATAAACATTTAAATAGTGTCTTAATTAAAAAAAAATAATCTATAACTTTTTCATGGAAATTAAGTTTCTACGTTTTCGATATGAGCAACTTTTATATCTTTTTTTGGCATATAATTTGAGTTATTTTAAGAAGACCTCTCGCAAAGAAAGGTAATAAGGTATGAAAGGATTCTTCTTGAACTGAAAGCTCATTAAAAAGCCGGTAGACTTAAAAAAATAAAAGAAAAAATGTTTAGGTTCAATAATTTTTTAAAATATTATTAAAAATTATTATTATTATTATTGGAAAAATATTCATATGGAGTAGAATTAAGGAAATTGATTTTACGTGTCTGAAATATAAATATATTAGAAGTATTTTTTTCTGTATATTAATAGGGATAAAATTGAGAACGAGAACAATCTCACCTAGCGTGAAGTTGTCTCAAAGTGACAGTAGATTTAAAAACTTCAAAATCGAAAAATATATGTTTTGTACAAAACATTAGCAATATATTGAATTAGTAATATATATAAAAATATATATATATATATAATTCCCTGTTAGACCCCTTGGAGGAGGGGCATAGGGGATCTCTATTAATAACTGTTCGAACAGAACAGGGACCTACAGTTTATAATAATTAATTAATAGAGACTTTCATGGCAAATAGCGTCTTTGAGCTAGCGATGCCAGTGCTAGGCAAATGCACCAGTGCTACTGCGGGGAATCGAGCCACCGACCTTCGGTTTTAGAGGCGAGTACGCTACCACTTGAACCACCGACGGCCATATATAAAAATATAGCAAGATAGAACCAAGCGAATCTTTTCGTAGCTCAAGTTCCCAAAAGGCACCAGAAGATTTGAAATTATATATTATATATAATAATAAAGTAGAAAAAAAGGTTTTGTAGCCCGAGCAACGTAGGCCTTCAGGCCTGTAAACAGAAGCAATATATAAAATATTAAAAATATTTATGAAAAGTAGAATGAGATTTTATGAAGGCAGATTTTAATTGCGATTTCTCGTAAGCAGATTTTTCTATAAATAAAGCAATTAAAATCTTTTTGAGAAAACATGTGCGCTTGGGGCCTCTCCACAACCAAGTCTTACTTTCCTCTCGACGGCTTCGTCTTTAATATAGAGTCCCTGCATTGCATTTCGTGTAAAAGTTCACTCATCATCCTTCTCGTTTCTCAAAAAAATACTTGTATGTAACCTAAGGTCATAAACTCAGGCTTTCAATTTATAAGAATGCGCTTCGCAAGGCTAAACGGTCTTCTTGGAAGCTCTTCTGCTCCGAAATCGAAAGTACCACTGATGCCGCAAGGCTCAGAAAGGTGCTATCCAAATGTCCATCCACGCTTGGATACCTTCAAGGATCCGATGGAAACTGGACTATTTCCAGCGAGGAATCGCTTAAATTACTTACTAACTCTCATTTTCCGGGCTGCTCTATCGATAAGCCAGCGGAGAGCAGCCCTCTGCCAAACATAACTGGTATCGTCCCAAACATTATTACTTATGACAAGGTTAAATGGGCCATACACAGTTTTAAACCATACAAAGCGCCGGGGCCAGACAATATTATCCCAGCGCAGCTACAACACGGGGGAAAATCTGTCATACGGTGGTTGACAGATATTTTCACCAGAACCATGGCCACAGGGATCATCCCAAAAGTTTGGCTTGTATCCAGAGTAGTATATATTCCCAAAGCTGGGAAAGCAACTCATACAGTCACAAGCGATTTTCGGCCAATTAGCCTTTCATCGTTTCTTCTTAAAACGCTGGAAAGAATAATTGGCCTCCAAATGAGGAACACTATTCCTCAATCTCTAATGTCCGACTCACAGCATGCATATAAAAAAGGCAGCTCCACTGCGACGGCTCTACATTCGGTGATCTCTGAAATTGAGAAGTCACTTCATCAAAAAGAATTTTCACTAGTGGCCTTTCTAGAAATTGAAGGTGCCTTTAATAACGTCACACCTGAGACCATAATAGACGCACTGAGGGAACTCAGGGTATGTCCAAGGACAGTCAGTCTCATTACTCAGATGCTTAAATGCAGAGTCATCCAAGCCTCTCTTGGCGCTTCCAACATAATAAGATATGTAAGTAGGGGAACACCGCAAGGCGGAGTCCTGTCTCCCTTCTTTTGGAATGTCGCAATAAATGGACTCCTGCGTACCCTAGACAAGAGTGGATGCAAAATAACTGCATACGCTGATGACGTAGCAGTTTCCTTCTCGGGCAGATACCCACAAACTCTCTGCGAGCGTATGACCTACTCATTGCGCACGCTCTCAGAATGGGCCACGGCTAGTGGATTGGGGGTAAACCCAAATAAGACAAAGCTTATGCTCTTCACCAGGAAGTACAAAATTCCTCCCCTCATAAATCCAAAGCTAAACGGTACGACCTTACCATTTAGCGACTCAGCCAGATACCTCGGGTTACTACTAGACAGCAAACTAGACTGGAACCTAAACACAGAGGATCGAAGAAAAAAGGCCACAATCGCCTTATACACTTGCAAGAAAGCCATTGGACTTAAATGGGGAATGTGCCCAAACATAGTCCACTGGCTGTATACTGCCATTGTTAGACCCATACTCATGTATGGAGTCTCGATCTGGTGGCCTACTCTAGATAAGGGGACTAACCTTAAAAAGTTAAGTAAGGTTCAGCGAACAGCCGAACTTACAATTAGTGGTGCTCTACGCTCAACACCAAATGAAGCCTTAGATGCTATTTTAAACCTCCTACCACTGAACAAGGTAGGGAAACAACAAGCCACTTTATCAGCTTTACGCATGAGAGAGGCAAAGAAATGGAATGATCAAGATTTTGGTCATGCAAAGATTCTTAAAGGGAACCCACTTATTCCCGAAAGGACAGACTACTGCATACCGCAGGAACATGTCACAACCAATTTCAGAGCCTATATTCCAACCAGAGAGGAGTGGAATACTGGGGTACCAGGCCCAGCAGGCTCGATAAAGGTATACACGGACGGTTCCAAGCTAGACGACCGTGTAGGGGGAGGGGTCTACGTCGAGGATTTCGACATTAGAATTGCTTTTAGGCTCCCGGACCACTGCAGTGTCTTTCAGGCAGAGGTCACAGCAATCCGGGAGGCTTTAACAACAATAAAAAACCTACAAATTCAAGATAAAAATATCTGTATATATTCGGACAGCCAAGCGGCTATTAAGTCTCTAGTCTCGATGACTTCGTGTATGAAGTCAGTGAATGACTGCCGCTTATCTCTAGGGGAGATGGCCGAGCAGCTTTCAATTCACCTGATATGGGTCCCAGGACACAGGGACTTTGAGGGAAACTGCATTGCGGATGAACTGGCTAGGAAAGGAACTACCAGCATCCTCCTTCAAGATAAGGAGGGCCTGGGTATACCCATGGCCAGCTGTAAACTGAGAATACGAAACTTTTTCGCTCTCTGTGCAAATAAAACGTGGAATCGGACATCGAACACGTGTAGAATCTCGCGGCAAACCTGGCCGACATACTGCAGTAAAAGAACCAAAAAACTTTGCTGTCTAAATAGAGCCCAGTGCTCATCTGTCATTCGTGCCATCACGGGACACTGGTTGGTAGGAAACCACGCATCCCGTTTGAATGCTCCCCATCACGACTTCTGTAGAAGCTGTGGCGATGAAGAGGAGCTAGAGACGGTGGAACACTTTTTCTGTCACTGCCCAGGACTGGGCAGAAAAAGATTTAGGTTCCTACAGTCATATTTTCTAGACGACCTATCTCAGCTCTCTGAACAGAGTCCAAAATGCCTTTTAAGGTTCATTCAGGCAGCCGGATGGCTTCCTCAACCTTCGTAGGTAACCCAACAAGTGGGGAAATGTGGTGAACTGGCTCACTAGCGGTACCACAAAGGGCCTATCCTTGGCCTAAGTGAGTTGGGATGTTGGTCCCAACTGCCGCCCTAACCTAACCTAACCTAACCTAAGGTCAACTGAGCTTTTTTGTACCCCATGGATAAATAAATTAAAGCTCCTAAATATTATTTTTATTATTATTATTTTTTTTTTTTTGTAGTATTTACTACAACAAGAATTCAAGAGTCATACGTTTCTGTAAATTTTTTGAATTGTCTTAATACAAACTAACTTTTAAAATTCTTAGAAAATCAAAACGATTCTATTTTCTTCATACAAAGTTACAAAGAAAGTTTGATTTAATATTGTTTAAGTCGCATGGAACCTAAGAGTTATTGAGCAGACTTACTTAATCTGATTCCAAGTACTCCAGCAAAACACTCTACCAATCATTTCTATAGCTTCATTTTTTGATTTAATTTAGCTTGGCAAGTCAATTTCCTTTGTTCATTGACTTCCCTTTAACCGGATATCTGACTAGCTGTCGACCAGTTTTTAAACACCTCGTCATTTATATGGCACAACAAGTACATTTTATGTTCTACCAACCGCAAAATCAGATCATATACAAAAAGCTATCACATATCAATTCTTCCGCTTTAGGTCTCTGTCACTTTGATTCAATGCCTTTAAACGACCTTCGATTATGCTATCAAGGGAGCACTATTAATCATCATCTCAGACCCGGTCGATTATTGTATATAAGCGAAAATTCAATAAATTCCATGCCATCCATTACAATTGATTTGCTCAAAAATCGCTTTCATATTTGGCGCAATTTATAATTTAAGAAGCTGGCAATATTTTTTAGGGGGGTTGGTTCATAAATTAATGCCAAAATTGTGTGCATATAAATAACTAAACATTAGGCAGCTTTTATTGGTAAAATTTTTACCGATGGCTAAAATTATTGACGTCATAAATAACATCAGCTATCATCTGGTCAATAATAACTGCGAAATTATATCAAAGATATTTATGAAATGAATATTTGTAGCTTTTTCGGTGGAATGGCTTAGATAAGCCAAAAAAAAAAGAAAAACAAAAAAAAGTACAACAGGTTGGCAGCATTGAAAATTGAAAAAAAATATTGAAAAATGAGTAATGAAAATTTTCGTTATAACAGCAGTAAGCACTTTAATATAAATAATACATATATGAAACAATGTTCTTTGTTTTTTGTTGCGTTTGTTTTTGGTGCCTGCACCTGCAGAAAATTGGCATTAAAATTGCAAAATTCGGGTCAAGAAATACTTGGTACAAAAAAAAAACAAGCACAAACTTGACAAAGTCATTCGAAATTCATACAAAAATTCGCCAAAAATAAACTTGGTAAATAAATACAACAAGCCAAGAAATGGGCTGAATTTTATGTGTAGTCAATGGTTAACCTTTTATTTGCACTTTGTTCTGCTGTGAAAGGGTATACCTATAGAGTATATGGAAGCGTTGGTCTACATTGGCATGAAAGGCTAAAAAAAAAAATAATCTTTGAATACTTAATGCTTTTCAAAATTCTGTTCATATCTATAAGAAATCAAACATTTTATTCTTAAGTCCATTCCAAGCGGAATCTTACAAAAATTTTCTGTCGAAAATATCGAATCAAGAATCCTTTTTGTCTTATGGGAAAAATACTAAAAAAAAATTGGATTTGCTTTAAAAAGCAATTTAATTTAATTGTCGATTTGAATTTAAGAACAAACTAATACAAAAAAAAATTACCCAGCCGATGTATTTTGTAGGCTTTATCAGTAATATATTTTTCTCTTAATATTTTTTTATCCTTAAGTCCATTTCAAGCCGGATCTTACAGAATTTTTTTCGAAAATATCGAATCAAGCATGTTTTCTGTCTTATTAAATAAATATTAATTATTTTTCGATTTGAATTTAAGAACAAAGCAAAATATAAAAAATATTCTCCAGCCGATGTATTTTGGAGGCAATATTAGTAACCAGAAATAACATGGCCGGCTAACAACTAATTTAAAAATAAAAATCCACTTGGTTCGGATGTCGAATCAAATTTTCAATATTTTTGGGGTTGCTGGGTCTGAATTCACGTTTCAAAAACCACAGCGCGTCTGTTGTTCAAAAAAGAGGAACTTCGAGGGTTTTTCGGAGTTTTACTTTTAGAATCTTTATTCAGATTCCGAGGCTCATACTGTCAGTCCAACCATTCAGTCCACTTTTTTTGTGGGCTTTATTTTTCAGGGGAAACTTTTTTTAAGACCCAATACCTATGTTTAAAGGTTGTTTAAGAGATGTTTTTATGTACTATATGAATCTTTTTTAAAAGATATCTGGCATGCGACGATTTCAATCATATCTAAAAAGCAATTGTGCAGAACTTTTTGCTATATCGGGGCGAAGGTTGCGTTAAGCAAATTCGGTTTTCAAATTTTTCAATTCAGGTTCAACTAAGTGGATCAATCATCAGTTGGAGGATAGTGACGACCGTCAAAATACGGCCCAGTTACTCTTTTAACCATCCATCTGACAGACGGGTCTAGCAAGACATTTTTCATTTTTCGACATTAATTTAAAATAATTTTACCTAACATAGAGACTTGAGCTCCCAAGTACCACTATGACAATTATAAAAGTCCTCAATAAGGACGAAAAATTAATGGTAAAATGACGAATGATGCATGGCAGGGCCCAACACATTCGTCAGACGGAGGGTTAAAGTTCCAAAAGTTCCCTAATTTTTCCCTACACATTCGTCAAATGGAAGGTTAAAGTTCCAAAAGTTCACTAATTTTTCCTGTATCGGTATCACAAATGACCTGTTCTTGGCCTAAATGAGTTGGGACACTAAGCTTTTAAAGCTTCAATTCTCAATCCTAACAATATCCTAAAAAAAATAATAATTTAAGAAAAGGCGGACTCCTTTGTATAAGGTGGGCGAAGAACGTCATCTTTCACTTAAAGTAATGTAATGGACTTTAATAAAACTCTTAACCTTCAAAGATCCAGGTAGAAATACTTCATACTCTATTTTTTAGACCTTCGCCTCTAGGTCATTACTTGTAGTATCTTCTGATCTTTTGCTCTATTTATTATACCCACCTCCTGTTGCCATAAAAATAGTGCGAAGACTTAGCCTCACATGTTCAACTATCTTTTAACCGCTTCCTGCTTCTCTCAACTGACTCCTCAATTTTTAAATTAGTTACAGTGTATCTGCGTATCAGGATCTTCACGTTAGTTTACTTTCTGTTGTATATATATTTCTTTTCGAGGCCTTTTGTTTTTGTGCTAGCCAGCCAAGCAAGGAAGCAGCCAAGCAGTCAACCAACCAACTCAACCAACCAACCGTCGACCAAGGAACCAGTTTTGGCTATATAATGATGCAGTGAGGCGTAGAAACGACAGCAGGCAAAAAAAAGGGTTGGCCAAGTGGCAGCTAAAGGCTTATTTAAACTCACTTATATAGTATAATATTAACCATATAATATTAACCGAAATATAAATGCGAATTGTAATTAAAATATGAAATTTCAATGGCATAAAAAACTTTACCTTATCCTCAACTACTCGCACGCTCCTTGCTCCTTGGCTTCTTGGAGTAAAATAAAGTATCGTCATAACCATTCAGAACTTGCACTTGTACTTATGCATAAAATCTCTCATTTATAATTTAAAACAAAGGAGCACAACGTTCTGTGGTCTGGACAGAAGGTCCTTGAGCTCATTCACTCAACACCAATACATGCTTATATCCAGGCCACATCTAACAGCAATCATCATTATGGACATGCACATCATAATCATCATTATTATCGTTTTGATTATCATCTAGTATGTGGTGCGGCAAACTCTTTTGCATAATTTTTAACATAAACTCTCATTTTTGTGCGCATAATCCGCAACGTTGATGACAACTAAATGGAAAAAAGTGTTCTAAAACCCCAAAAAAATAAAAACTAAAACTTTTACTAAGCGAATTTTAGATGCTCTATGGAATTGGGTGAAAATAAGAAGGGGCTTTTACAATTATACGATTAAAGGTTTAAGCAATTTAAACAAGTTTTTTTCTGAAAGAATCTAAATAAAAAAAGGATTTCATATTATTTTATAATTTATTATAGTATAGGCTTTATAAAGTTATGTAAAACTAATGCAGGAGCTTAAAGCGCTGGCTTCTGGGGCCTTAAGCTTTTTGGTTTAAATAATCTTTGGTTAAATAATCTTTTTTGATAGAGCTGAACTAGTTTAGCCCTAACACAAAAAAGAAGCAATATATGTAATGGCAATTGTAATTGTTTCATTCATTAAATTAACAATAATATGCATAAAATATGGAGAAAAAATTCGTATTGAATTATGCGCTACCTTAAATTTGCTGTGAGCCCAAAATTAATAATGATATTCTGGTCGAGTAAAATACAATAAAACATTTCCAAAATAAATCCATTGTTGCTCATATTACAAAACTTTGTTTTATATAAACCAGTGGTGGGCAGGGTCCTATCCCAAGGCCCTATGACTAACACGTCTGCTGTTGTACACAGAATGTTCAATACAAACGCAAAAAAATTGCATATGTATATTTTGCCGAATACTGATATAAACAGATAAATTCAAATTCTTTCAGTTTAGGAAAATTCTAAATAACAACCTTCTACAAATCAAAAAATAAATAAATAAATTAAAAATTACAATGTTTCACGCTTCACATTTCATATTTCATGTTTCAATTTCAATGTTTCGCATCTTATATTCACTGTATTCAGCTCAAGTCTTTCGAAGTAGGTGGGAAGTTCTTTTAAGTAGAGTTTCTTTCAGCTTATTTTGTGTAAGAATTACAAAAACAAATGCATATGTATGATTTACCGACCACTGATAAAATTATATATTTGAATTCTTTCAGTTTAAGAATATTTTAACTAATCCCACACAAATAAACATAAATTTTGCATAAATTAAAAACTACTCAAACTCGGCTGCTTCAAGCACTGTGTTTCGTGTTTCATGCTTCATGTTTCACGTTCCATATTTCATGTTTCAATTCCAATGTTTCACGTCTTATATTTACTGTACTTAGTTCAAGTCTTTCGCAGTAGGTGGGAAGTTACTTTCAGTAGAGATCATTTCAGATTATTACATTTAGAAAATTAATCTTAGGTATAAAAATAAAGCAAGCTGTTAAATTTAAACATTAAATCTTAGTTTATGTTTAATACAAATTGAACTGTGAGTGATATAATTATGCTTTTGTAAATGTCAATTAATAAATTAATTAGTTTTTTAATTTATACTATATTAATACATATAAAATAAAATAAAATAATAAAAAAAAAAATTAAATAAATAAAATAAATAATAATTAAACTAAGATAAAACTAAAATAAAATAAAATAAAATAAAATAAAAAAAATATAATAAAATAAAATAAAGTTGTGCACATAGAAGTACAGGGTGCGCCATTTGAATGTGGTCGATGGAAATATTGAATAACTTTGACAGATTTCAACCGATTGACATCGTCGAACACATTTTGGAAAGGTTATTGCATTACAATTTTAGCCATGAATCGATTCATGCCCAAAGAACGCGCGGAAACAGTGACAATGTTCATTAAATGTAATCGTTCAGTTGTTGCAACACAGCGTGCGTATCGTCAAAAGTATCGCGGTCGTTCTGCGCCTAAAAGTGACACTATTCGTCGCTTAGCTTCAAATTTCGAGAATCACGGGTCTGTAGCGGACCGTCCACATTCAAATCAACGACGTCCTCGACGATCAAATGAAAATATTGAAGCTGTTCAACGGAGTGTTGCAGAGAATCCTTCTGTCTCGTACCACCGCCGGTCTCAGCAACTAAACATCAAAAGTTGTGCACATTGAAGTAATTTCATGTATTACATTTAACATAAGGCTGCGAAACTACAGAAATTAAGGTCACGTCTGGGGTACCTCAAAGTAGCTATCTTGTCCCTCTTCTTTTTAATTGATTTTTTAATGATCACCCGCAAGTAATCAAATCTTCTCGCATTCTTATATATGCGGATGATATCAAACTTTGTCTATCGTATTCCGATAAATATGGACACTTACTTCTTCAGCATAAATTTGATAACATGCAATCTTGGTGCAATATCAACCAATTCTTTCTCAACAAGTCAAAATGTAATGTTTTGACGTTTTATCGTTCTGCTCTTTATTTAGTCTACTTACTACTTAGAATCTTCTGCCTTAGAACGCATCGAGAGTGTGTCCGACCTTGGTGTTTTGTTCGATCATAACCTTTAATTTAATAACCATATTTGTAACATCGTCAATAAAGCTAGAGGTGTTCTTGCTTTTATTAAGCGTTGGTCTAAAGAGTTTAACGACTCATTTCACAACCAAACTTCTTTATATCACCGCCCTATCTTAGAATATTATTTCTGCGCTTGGAGTTTTCGATACTACTGATTATCAAGACATGATTGAGTCCGTACAAAAGCAATTTCTCCTTTTGCACTTCGTGGCTTAAACTGGACCCAAACATCCGACTGCCGCCATATTCTGATTGACTTCGCCTTATAAAATTGCCTTCCTTAAATCATCGCAGAACATGCCATGGCGTGTTATTCTTGCATAAGCTGTTACTCGAGTCTTATCGATTCCAACGTACTTCTAAGCAAAGTGACTTTTGTCATTCCTTCTAGAGTAACTCGTAATTTTCAACCTTTAGCCTTACAATTTTATAGATCTAATTATGCTTTACAAGGATCGTGTTATCTTCGGATCGTTCGGTTCTATGCTCTAATTATAATAGCCTTTATAACTTCCTCTCTTTCGAACGGTCTATTTAATCTTTCACTTCTTCCTATCCTAAGTTATCTTGACTTGCCACTAAGAGCATCTTTGACCAATCCTATATTATGAGTCACTCCTTTGGTCAACGGTGATCTCTTGGAACTTTTTTTATATATAATGTTTAATTTTTATCTTGCTTTCTTTTTTTCAACTTTTATATTGTAAATCCAAGTGTCTGGCCAGTTCTAGGTGTGAGAAGGTGCAAATCGTTAAAAATTTCACCCATCGGGCTAGATACGCGGATTCTTTTCTAAATAAATTCTACTGTTCTTTCCTATAATATAATGTCAATCTGTGCTTTAGTGGTAACGTCAACTGTGCAATAAAATAAATAAATATTAGAAAGCTGGCAGTTCAAAGCAGAGCAGGTGGCGGAGGTACACTTGGGCAAATCCCTACTCCCCTGGAACCATGCTTGAATAAACGAATTAATCTTATTTATTCGAATTCCCTCGTAAGATTCCTAAGAACTGATAACTAGGAGAGTTCTGTGCTGGTTATAGCTTTGCCACTCATGTTCACTTTTATTAATTTTTTATTTTTTTTGCATTTATAAAAGATAATGCTTGTAATTCACAACTGGCTAAAGTACTCTCCGTATGACCTTAGTGAATCGATAGGCTAATTTACTTAAACAATTTTATTGTAGTTTTATTATTTATTATTTATTGGTGACTGACTCAATTTCCTGTTCACTCTGCTCGAAATCCCGTTTGCCTTGCGGTGCTCTTGGTAAATCCATAACGCTTATGATGCTGCTACCTTAAATTAATTATGGCTTATTTTTTTTCCTCAAACAGAAATATGTTTGTTACACAGTTAAAAATAATCCTCAATAGTCATCACTCAAAGTCGTCCCTAGAAATATTATTTTGAAATCAATTGTAATCTTTATATAACGATAATAACAGCTAATCATATAGTACTATATCAACTCTGACAAACCCAGCCAAATATTCGCTTAGTTTGCTCCTTCACAGTATCCTTTCCCTTTCCCACAAAACATAGTCAAGTAAAAACTGTGTGAGAAAAAAAACCCAAAGTGAGAAAAGGTGTCTCTGACATCCTTGCCTATAGAAGTTCCTGGCTCAAGGCAGTAAGAAGAGTTTATTGTTTGCATGTATTGGTATGTTTATGTGAGTGTGCGAGTGTCTGTGTGTTAAATGTTAAAAAAATGAAGCGTTGAAAAGTTTTGGCGCGTGTTACACATACGCCACGTAGTACGCATTGGATTATTCCTTCCGCTCATATAGTTAATGACATGCAGCTGGTGCTGCTGTTGCTTTTGCTCTTGCTCTGGTTTTTGTGGCGCTTGTTGCCTTGACACACCCCCAAAAACAAACGCCCAAAATAACAAACAGCCTCAAGCTGCCCCTGCAGCTACCCCGCCAACTTTAGCTTGACAAACTTATGAATTTTAAGGTGATTTTCATGTCGCCGCTTTTCAAGGCATTTCCCCTTTGAAATTGGTTTTGTATAAAAAGGGTTTTGGATTTTTTTTTTGTGGCCTAGGCGTCATAAATCATATCAAAACTTTTTTTGCCGGGTTTGAGTGCGCATAATGAAAATCATTTTGCGGTTCATATGCAATTAATCATTTAAAATAATTGGTTTTGCATTTTGATTTGACATTTGAAAAATTGCAGCTGTGACAATTCCAGCAACATATTTGCAACAAATTTCACTGCCTTAATTCGCTTTTTGCTATTACTATGTTTTTATTTTAACAAAATAAATAAATAAATAAAAAATTCCCTATGTTGTCAGACAAAACATTTTGATGCGCTCCAAAAGCTCATTCAGCTGTGGCATTCACGAAAATTTCTCATTCACTGCCAACCAAAACTCCAGCTTAAGGACCTTGTGACAGCAACCCAATATTCTGCTGAATGACAATGCCAAACCGAATTGTTTTTGCGCTCTTGATACACTGCACCCAAAGGGCAAAAGGGTTATGTTGGATATGGAGTTTAGCAGACCTAGAGGTGCAAATAGGTAAAGTTGCATTAAGTCATATCCATAATTTTGTAGGACGATCAAACGAAATTGGTTTATTCCTGTAGGACTGTCAGCGATGGCCTCTTTTCTTTTATAGAAAGAGTAGGAGTAGGGTATTAATTCAGTGGTAGCGTCTGGCCCTTTGTTCAGTATAATATATCTTAAACATTTTTCAAGAATTTATTTTATTTATTTTTAATCTTAGGGACATTAAAACCGATAGAAAACGAAGATATCTATGTATTCTCAGATCGCTGAGTTCACCCCGTCGTCTCTCGATGAATTGCAACTCAAAAGATCTGTGGAGGCGAAGTATCTAGGTGTCGTTCTAGACTCCAAAATGGATGAGAAACTCGGAAGAAAGAATGAAAAGAGCGTTAGCTTATTATACCTGCAAAAAGACGTTTGGTAGGAAATGGGAACTGCAACCGTATATAATGCACAGGTTATACATACGCATCTTCTTTTAAAAGATTTCGACGAAGCTTTCATTCCCCTTTTCGACTGGTCTAGCGTTTTTCAAGCGTAGATATACGCAGTCTTGCAAGCATTAGCGGATAGACTAATTGGCTCATTCGACGGAAGTCCAAGGAACATTGTAATTTTTGTCATCGCAGACCGTAAAGGGTAAACTAATCCGTAATGCTCAACCGTATTTGCTGAGTTCCGGGTCACTCAGGTGTCCCTGGTAACGAGGCGGCGGAGGAGTGCAACAGGAACTAACCTTGCGGTTACGGACATAGAAAGACCATTACCGAACGTCTTATTACAAATCAGGGAGACGGATAGAGCTCTGGCGGAAAGAGAATGGAACATGGTATACGGTTGCCGCATCTTCCGAGAACCTTGGCCGATGTGTGATCAAAAACGAACATCTGAACTTCTTCGCTTCCATAGAAACAGGACTAGGGTGGAGGTAGGCGTTGTAACGGAGTACTGCACCATAGGCAATATGGCTCAGAAAGCTTCCAACACCTGCTATGCGACTGCCCGGCGCTTCTTAGAAGACGAAACCAGCTTTTGGGTTACCATTCCTTGAGAATCTGGATAGGCTAGCCTTTGTGCCCATAGCGGATCTGGCTGCTTGCGTCGAATCCTCAAAATGGTTATGCGACATGGGAGACTTGACGATTACGGATGCCCTACAGTTTCTGAGCCTCCTCCACTATCCCTCCCTTTCTTCAATTCCTTTCGTCATCGTTTTTAATTAGGCAACACAATGGACCTCAAGGTCTCTGGGCGATCTCAGTTTCTATCTGAGCTGCCTATGCTACCTAATGCTACCTAATGTAAATGCAATCTTGGTATACAGAGTGTTCATTTTGGAACGCTCTGATGGTATCAAAACTTTATTCGCGCTTTTATCTCTCAAGAGAGTATACTAATGTCAGTAACCCCACTTGCAGTGTAACCTATTTTTGACTTTTGCTTTGTTCACCCAAAAAGTTTACGCATTGTTTTTACTAGTGGAGTGCCCTTTTTTAAACGTCACCTGTAGTTTAAATGTCATGAGCTGTAAAGCCTAATATTTTGTACTCATTATTTCATTCCATAGCTTGACCTCGTGCGTTAACGTTCTAAATATTTTTCATTAGCAGTCGTCTAAAAAAAAAAATGTGTTTTAAGGTAAATTTATTTTTAGTTTAATTTTGTGAAAATTTTCTTAAATTTTTTTTTTAGTAGTTTGACGTGCAGTTCTAAGTCTTTTCAGGCCGTTTGTGGTGTCACCTTCGTTATTTGTTGCGTGAACCACGGATGTTGTGAAGGCCTTAGGCTACGCTCTGACTATACTAACCATGGATTTTAAAAGAAGGGAGCTATATGCACGTAGCACGAATTCTGGAGCTCTGGAAGTAATACCCAAACAACGGAAAAGACTCAGCCTTGAGGTATTCAGCTAGAAGCCAAGAAGTGTACCATAAACCAGCTTAAGTATGCCGTCTGCGCTTTTGTAGTACTACTTTGCATCTAATCCTGAAATATTTTCAGCTTCCTCAATCGCGGTAAAAAAGCTCTGTGCTTTAGGTAATCGGTGTGGCTCCCGATCCGCGATTTAAAATTTGAAGTTGATCTTGGACAACTTCATAAATTACTGCTCAAAAAAAAAACGCCGGTTAAGACTTTGAGCCAAATCCACCTCGACGGATTATCGGAGCTTAAGTGCATTCTCCGGAGCACAGAAACAGTACCCTCGTCATAACATCTTTACTGAACATTGAGAAAGTTAAATCTACCTTGAAACATACAGTTTTATGTTCGGCATCTGCTTCGACTGGAAATTTTCCGAATTATCTTACATCTGAACAACCTCGATAGGGGTTTTTGTGCCGGTAGTACGTCCTATCATCATCATTATCATCATTAAAAACCTTTACGTTCTACTCATTTTGGCCCTTGAAGCTTTCCGCGAAACCTTCTGCGAGGTCAACTTCGTGACTTCATTGACTCTGTAGTTGTGCACTGCTTTTGTTCAAAATTGCAAAAAAGTTCGACTGCTTTTGGCACATTTTGGAAATATTTTGGCAATATTTTATATTGTTTGGATTATTATTTTGGTTTAAATATTAAAAATTCTCAGTGAATCGAAAATTCACAAAGGGTTTTTTTTTAATTTCTTTGGGGAGGGACGTGTATGGCAAATTGTCATATTCTTCTTTTATATAAGAAATTTCAGCCATCAACAATACTTAATGTGCAGATTCTACAAGCATCAATAATAACTATGCGTAGGCCTTCCATTGTGATCCGCGATTTTTGCCTTGAGCCTGCACATAACTTTCAAACCTTTTAAAAATTTCTTCATAGCTCACACCAACGTTCTAGTCCGAGTTTCCGCGCTTTAATCCTTAATCCCACACTGCTTGAAGCAATATTCTGTACATAACTTTCGATCATATGAAAGACTTCTTCATAATTCACACAACTTAGCCGTATTTGTAATTTTGCCTTAAGCCCGCACTGCTTAAAGCAGTACTTCTTCATAGCTAGCCTATTTGCCCATAGATTATCTGGCTGCTTTCGTCGAATCCTCAAAATGGTTCTGCAACACGAGAGACTTGTTAAATTTTTGATCCTCCTGCACCATTATTCCTCCTCCACTATCCCTCCCTTTCTACAATGCCTTTCATCCCCTTCTTTCAATGAGGCAACACAATGGACATCATGTTCTCCTGGTGATCTCAGCCATTATCTGAGCTACTTATACAACCAAACCTAGCCAAGTATCCCCAAATATTTTCGGAAAATATACATATGCCTGATGAATCAGTGGTGGATTCGGAAGCCTAAATCCAAAATTTTGAAAATTTGTGTATATTATAGAGAGTAGAAATTGGGAAACGGGTCGGTAAAGTTAGGTTTGAGAAGACAACTAAGCTCATTGCCTGACTAACTAAGGTCACAAACTGATCCTTTCTAATGGCTTATGACCTTGCAAGCCTCTTTCGAAAACACAATAGCGCTAAAAGGAGTCTCTAGGTCAGCCTAAACTTAAAACTAAACTCTTTAACGAAAAAATATGAGACACATTTTAATCGCTTCAAAACTAGTCAACTTTGTAGGGTACATTCTAGTCGGTATAACCCAATCCAACTCCCCAACTTTATTTTTTGTCTGTTTGCATATTTTATGTATGCAATTTGAAATGTTTTTGCTGTGAAAATCCAAAGTTCCCGCGTTATCCCTGACACAACAAACGTTTATTGCATAAGTAAAATATAAAATTTGTTTTTTAATAAACGTTTTAATGGTCAAGATTATTTCGTGTATTTTTTCTACTAATTAAATATTTTGCATAAAAAAATAACAAATGAACAGAACAAATGCAAATTAATGAATATATTTTAAACATGAAACTTGTAATTGATTGAATTATCAAAACTATTATTATATATTTTTTTACGTTTGTTTGGCGTTAATTATGTCAATTATGTAGAGTGCTCTACATATGTTTGACTATGTAGAGTATTTATTTTGAAGTGTTTTGAATATGTTATGCAAATTTTAAAATTCCTTTTATTCAATTACACTAAAAAATGTTAAATAAAATTACATTTAATTTAAAAGGGTTCAAGTGCAGTGCGAATAATATTTACAAGCACATTTTTTTGTGCAATATTTTAAATTAGTAAAATCGTAAAATACTGATTGAACTGCAACAAAACGCTTTAATAAAAGTTAATTGGAATATGAACCAAGTACACGTTTAATTCGTAAAACAAAAGTTTATTGTTTAATATTAAACGATTGCTTTTATTATTTTCCGAGGAACCCACTTAGACAAAGAAGCTACTTCCTTTTAATTATCAGACAGCTCACACTTAGTAAACATGAGACTTTTAAACTAAAGCAGAACAAGATTTCTTTCAAGTTTTAATGAAGACTACAAAAAAAAAGGAAATTCAAAGAAACTTTAAGTAAATTGAACGCGGCACTCTATAATAAGTTCTTTTAAACTTTATAAAGCAGTACAAAAAATTAACAAATTATGATGAGACAGCAAGTTTCTCAAAAGCGCAAAAGATTTTTCAAAAACACATTAAAAAAAAGCGCGTAACTTGATATGAAGTTTACGATTTTTTGGGAATTATTTTAATGCCTTTTTGAGGACATTATGTTTTTTGTTATTTTTACTCAATCGTAATGTGCCTTTGAGTTTCTTTTGCTTATATGCTCTCCCCACACTCAATTACTCACTCTTCCTTAATCTGAGAGCTTGTCACTCTCCCACACACTCATACGTTTAACAAACATGTTTATAAACTTCTTGAGAAGAAATAAAACTGGCTTACTTGCAAAAGCAAAAATAAATACACAACAAAAATCACAAACAAATCCGCAGAAGTGAGCAACTTTTTCAAAGTATGGCCGCTGACTGCGACTCAAGCAGCGACTTTGATACCCTTTAGTACAAAGGACTAGTTCGGCACTTACCAAAAGTTGGAGTCTTTTCATCAGCTTATCAACAGGAAATGATATGAGCTTACGTACTCCAAAAGTCAAGTACCAGTTTTAGGTCTCTTAACAGCGCAGCGCTGTCTTTGTGTGGATCTTAATGCATGCAAAGGGTTCAATCGCCACCTACTGTACCTGAATACTCGATATTTTTGCGATTGCTCACTGAGTAGGAGTCAATTGCTACCGCTTCTGTTTAGTTTGAACTTATTTATTGACGGACATAAAAATATAAAATTTTGATTTAAAATCTGATCATCTCCGTCCAAGCTCCAAAATATTATTTTTGAATTTCTTTATTTTGGGTTCAAGTATACAACCTTTTTTTAACCAAGCATATTTTAAAAAACTTTAAATAAATATTAATATAATAACAATAACATTTTCTATTGCTTAAGAATTAAAATTATCAAGGCATTGCAAATACAAATGGCAGCTAGAGTGTTTACCTGTTTGCAGAGTGAAGGGTAACTTTCGAATTAATTTGCTGCATAAAATCCGAATACGGGGTTAGAATAGGCGTCAGGACTTTGAAATATTTTGAAAAAAATATCCGACAAACGAAAATTTTTCCTACTTCCTATATGATGCAAAATATTTTTATAGTACATACCATCAAATATCTCAAAATGTGATAGGCCAATTCTGACTCGGACTTAGACTCTGCGCAGCAAATTACTTTCAGAAATTGCTTCCCCAATAATACCCAACGGATAACACTATATAAAAAAAATAATTTTTGAGGATATTTAATTAAAAGATGAGCCAAAAATATTTATCAAAGTCATCGCATACTGACGATGACTCATATCGCTGTAAAAAGTAAAACATTATGAAAAAATTTTTGTTGAAAGATTTCCCAAAACGCTCATCCCATTTAAACAATTCTATCACGGTTGTGGAAGAACTAAAACAATAGTCAAATAGACGAAGCCCTTTATATAATTGACGATGCAGGCAGATTATCCAGTAGAATATAAAGAAAAAAATGTTTACAATCATTTAAAGCTGTATAAGGCTGGATTGCACTAAAAGTAGTTTTAATAAGAAGAAGTAAAAAAGGCCTGATTGAATATATAAAGGAATGAGCACTTTTTTTTTATGGAGAATTTTTATCACTGTCATTTGGAACACCTTGGTCAAATTTTAGTCTAAACACCTATTATACATGCTTTAAAACATATTAGGATATCCTGAAAGTAACTTTGTAGAATTGCACTAACCGACAAATTTAACACTTTTATTTCTGCAAAGATCGTAAAGTAGAGTAGAAAACCTTTCCACAATGCCGCAGATTTACAAAAAATTTTAAATTTAAGAAAAAACTACTGGTGTACAAACTGTGTGAAAAACAAAGAATAAAAAAAACTCTACTTCTACGAAATATAAAAAAATTTGAAAAATTCGAATTAGTACAGTTTTTATGACCTCATATGTGCAAACGTTTTTTGAAAAATATCCTTTTTGAAAACTGATTTTAAATGCTGAAACATTGTCCTAACATAAAATATATGTAAGTCACATCTTTGAAGATTTTTCATCGTCGACTAGTGTTATTGGAGCTCATACTTATCCCCATATAAAAATGGATACGATCGACATTCACCAATTTATTTTATAAAGATTACAATATTTGATCGTATATCTGATGTTTTTTTTTCTCGAATATTTATTATTGGAAATCAACCCTTGATTTTATGGGTTATAATCCACCATTTATGAAAAGTAAGTCACTATACAACTTAAAGAAACCTTTTGTGTGGTATCAGTTTAGATTACTCTATATATGTACAATATTTACAAAAATCAAGTAGACTCTATGATATGATACGCCTTCTGAGGTCGTTTGGATGAAGGCGTTTTAGGCGTACGTCTGATGTACGTTTTCTTTAACGAATTCACATATTTTATTCGGATTCGCTTTGAAACCACATTTTTGCTGCTCCGAATTTAACAAAACAAATTTTTTGTAGTTTAAAACCGAATTTTTTGTTGCAGGAGCAAAACAGCTTTAACCAAATTTTCATATAGTCCGCGTTTTCCATAAAATAAATTTCCCTCGTAATTAGAATGTAATGTCGCATTATCCACTTATGCACAATGAGTAAAGGCAATATGAGTAGATGGCGACAAAATCAAATCCGAAAAATATTTTCGGAAATATCAATCTCTCAAAAGTATTTCTGCAAATTTGCATCTTTCTAAATATTTATATTAAGGAAATATCAAAACTTAGCACTACATATGATATTTCTGGCACAGCTAAGGACCAAAAGGTCATGCTAGGCTGCACTCTGTTGTGGCCGGCCAGCGTAACCTAACCTAACCTACATATGATATTCTGGTCATAAGCTGACCCAAAAATCTAATACAGCAGTGGGCGATTGACCTCAGTTACAAAAACAAAATCCATCTACAAAAAATTCAAGTGCAATCTATCAATTACAGTGCCTGCAGCGGTGGCAATTAACTCCCGCGGACTCAAAAGTCTATGTACAGTCAGTGGGTACTGTTGAAGTGATTCGTTTGAGTGGCGCCGCATGGCTCAATAATAAAATTTATGCTTTTGGGTTTTTTTTTTGTTTTTGTGTTTGTATTTGCATTTTCGTTTGTTGTTGTTTGCTGCTTCTTTTTGTTGTTGTTAGCTTGCTTCTTTTTCAGCTGCTTCTTTCTTATTCTTTTGGTTTTTGTCAAGTGGCAGTTTTTATTTGAATTTTTGTTTATATGTTTGTTGCAATGGTTTGTTTTTGGCTGTTTTGTTTCATATTAATAATTTGATGGAGCTTTATTTTGAGTCTGGCGCTTAATTAATTGCCACTTGATGCTGTCATGCTTATAAATATTTATAAAGTCGGCCTTAATCAAAGGGAAAATTAAGAGCAATGTTTTAAAGTAAAGAGCGACTGTTCTAGTTATTTACTGAAGATGTATGTTTTGTTTTTCTGTATAACACTGTAACCAAGGGGTCAAGGGTATTAAAGATTAGCGCAATGGCGTATGTCAGGCAGAAACAGGCGTAGGACAGATTTATATAATTGTGAATATCTTGACAGTGCTATGCCAGCAGACCTAACAGACCGAGCCCATTTAAAATACAAACAAAGTTAATCGATAAAATTATCGATATATCAATAACTTGCTCAATTATCGCCGTAGAAGAATTTCTATAACAAAAAATTTGACGCAATTAAATACTATCTGCGATTTTCTTTTTGATAAATTGAAGTCTTGGGCATGCCACGGTCACACTGCGTAACATAAAATTTTTCCCAGTGTATGCATTTATTTTGACATCAATGTGCCGTGCCGTCTAGGCTTTTAGACGCATTTTACCAGTCGAGTCCCTTTTTTTTCGGGGTGTGTCCACATTAATTTCTCTTTCAACATTTCAAATGTAAAAATAATGTGCTTGGGCTTACGGCTTGTGTGAAAATTTCCCTTTTTTTTATGTTGTTATGTAACATTTGTTTTTTTTGTAATTTTTCCTGGAAAAGCGCAAATGTTAATTTGCTTTTGAAGCTGGGCGCTAAATACATTTTTTGTTTACTTTGTTTTTTTGCGTTGTTTTGTTTTTGTTTAAAGAGCTTAAAAGCACAAAGTAAAAACCGCTACAGATTCACTTTTAATTAAATATTTAAGACCATTTCATATTAATATATTGATTTGCCATTAAAAGTGATTTACATGCAAGGCCGCTTAATGATTAATGCACAAAGAAAAGTATTTTTTTATTTACAATTTTCGAAATGGAAGCCATTTATTTTAATTTGTTTAATATAAAAAGGCGCTTTCTGATTTCGATATTGAGTTAATTGATAAAAAGGTTTATCTTAAGTTGTGCTCAGGGTGGATGGAAATTGTTGTGCAATATTAAAAGTTGGTTGGGGAATGCCGGAAAGCTGTTTTAATCGTCTCTTGTAAGCCAAAGCAGAAGTTTTTTTGTGATATATTGTAGGAAATATTTTAAATATTTTATCAAAGCCTCAGAAAATCGGATTTTGTTAAAAATTTCTATTTAATTACTCAGCAGAATCGTATACTATTTTCTGAAGATGATCTAACAATTTTTCTATTTAGTAATTTAAAAAAAAAAACAAAAATTATATAAATTTCATTGTCTGTGTTAGGATCTTAAATACTTTAGCAGAAAAGAATTTCTCAAGATTATCCAAAAATTGGTATCATGAAAACCCTTTGCAAAACCCATATTAAGTTTTTTGTAGAGTATCGAAAAAATTTTCAGGCAGACTCGTATACGATTTTCTAAAAAGGATGTAACAATTTTCTATTTAATAATTAAAAAAAAACAAAAAACTGTTTGATGATCTAACAATTTTTCTTAGTAATTTAAAAAAAAAAACAAAAAAATTATATTAATTTCTTTGTCTTTTTAGGATCTTAAATTCTTTAGCAGAAAAGAATTTCTCAATATTATCAAAAAATTGGTATCATGAAAACCCATATCAAATTTTTTGAAGAGTATCGAAAAAATTTTCAGGCAGACTCGTCTAGGATTTTTTAAAAAGAATGTAACAATTTTTCGATTTAGTAATTAAAAAAAATTAAAATTTAAGTTTCATAATCTTTTACCACCTTATATTCTTTAGCAGACTTCAGTCCCATATTTTTAAGGTTATTGAAAAATTTGTATATTAATCATGGAATCATAAAATTTTGTCAAGGGCATCGAAAAATTTGTAATTAGGAACTCTTAAAAAGGAGAAAATTATTTTTTCAGAATTGATTTAATCAAAGGGTAAACTTTTGCTTTTCAAAAATGGTATATTCTATATTAATGGATAAAATCTAATTTTGCACATAGACTACTAGGAAAATATAAAATGTTTTTGATCAGTTTTTTAAATACTGCACTCAAAGAGCAAGTTATTTTTATGGTTCTTACAGAAGGAGACTTTTAAGACTCAACCAAGAGAATTAAAAAGCATTTGATGTAGGTTTCGATGTGATTCTTTTTTTCCTACTTTTGAGAAGATTTCTTGTGCACCATTGAAAGTCACAATTTTATAATTTAATTTTAATGCCTTCCTTACTGGAATTTTGCCGTATACCAGCTTCAGGTGATTCGATAAAGGCTTTTATTTTATTATAACCATCCATTAAGTTTATTGTATTATAGAAACATTTTGATTCGTCAAAATACTTCAGCTAAAACTCTCTTTTTATAAAAATGTTTTTTAGATGCAGTGTGTACATCGCGATGTATCGATACATCGTTAAAATGGGTGGACAAACTTGTCCCAAGTTGAAAATAAAAACTCATTTACAATTCCTTAATCCTTTGAAAGCTGATTTACTTACATAAGTTATGGGCATTTCCATTTTGGCGTGACGTTATGATAGAATATGACAAAAGAAAAGGCAACTAAGTTTTTCACACGTTTTTTATATTTATATAATAATTAAGAATCGCTTTAAAACTAAATTAAAACCATAGACTTTACCGATTGCAGACATAAGCAAAAATATACTTGGCGTAACGTTACGAAAAGATGAAACGGGCTAGATTTGGATTACAAAATCGCAAATTACAAATTGGGTTAATATTTGGGAGTCACGATTAGCGCCATTTCCTTTATCTCCCATTGGAGCATGGGAGCATTCTCCTCTTTTGGAGAATCTTTTTTCGTTCGTTTTGAAAAATTTTCAATTAATTTTGAAACTTCTTACAACAAAAAAGCTTAATATTTTTTTTTTATTTGCTTTAGTTTTAGGTGTTACGGTATTCCAATTTTCATGCAAATTGGTTGACCTAAATTTTTTGAAAACTATTTAAATCAAGAAAAACATGAATTTTGCTTTAATGAAAATAGTTCACTTACAAATAAATTGAAGAAAATACAATCATAAAAAAATTTTTGAAAGATGTTCTTAAGAGTAATAAAATCTCATAAAACTATGAACTTTTAGCTTTATTACCGATAACCTTGATTATTAGTTATGAGTTAAGACTTGAACTCTTTAATTCAATAATTTTTAAACATAATTTAAAAAAAAATTAAAAATTTACAAAAAAAATGTTATTCACTTCAAGCCTTCATTAAGACTTATTATGAAGAAAAAAGAGATTATTTATCTAAATCGGAGAAAATTTCTTGAAATAATTTTAAAAACGTGAACATTTAAATCAAATAATCTTTAAAAAAAAAACAAACTCAAACAAAAATTTCCTACATTTTTGCACAATTTTGTTTTATGTTTTTAAATCAAAATACCAAACGCTTAAAAAACCACCCTATATAATGTATTTAGACTAAAACACAAACTTCGATTTTTGCTTTAGAATTACTCTTAATTTTTTTAACTAAAGAAGATGATATGAAAAAAATTATTTCACTTAAAAAATTGTCATCTTAAAAGTTTACATTTAAATTAAATTCTTATGAAACCTACTATACTAAAAGCACTGACATAGTTTTAAACTTTGTTTTTAAGTAGGGTACTTTAAGAGAACATTAAACAGCCGCCTATAAATAAGGCAGCAATTTCTAAGCTCCATTTTTACTTTCATAAATCTAAATTTAATTCTAGCGCAATGCTGTTTATTTTCATATACGAACTTTAAATGAAAAACATTTAAGTTTATTCTACAAGAATAAATTGCAATATTGTTGTTAAGAGGAGGTCGTCTACTTGGGAGCTGACAAATAACAGCACACATGATTGCCATAGTGACAAATGTTTACTCACAACGACCCAATCCCAATCCCAAACCTCGCTCTGGGTCTCTTATCCCATATCCCATAGTCCACGATTTTTTGGTTTCTTCAAACAAACAAACATATATACGAACATATAATATATCACTCTTGAGCGCGTTCTCAGTCAGCGCTTTGTCAAAATGACATATAAGGGCATTTGCCTTTTGTCAATCTGCCGACATCGTCGTCGGGGTCGTCCACGACGTTATCGATAGTCTGTCTGGAAGCGAACGTGTGTGTGCGAATGTATGTGTGCGTGTGTGTGTTTGACGTGCTCCTCGCGTTTTTCCGATAATAAAAACAAACAGCGTAAAAAATAAAAAAAAAAAATAAAAATTGTTGCCAAAACCAAAACAAAGCCAAAAGCAAATGTCACTTTATGCCACACACGAAGAGGACAACATCATCGTCAAGTGAAAGGGCCGGGCCAGCAGCCCAACTTGCCACATTTTCATATACGCAAACACACATACATAAATATATGAATGTATACAGTCAGTAAACGATTTATTCGTACGCTTTTAACTTTAAAGCTTTGTAACTTATCGACTATTGGGTCGCTAAGTGTGGAATTTTTCAGGACTGAATACAGGCATGATAAGCGAGCGTAGATCTCATAGCTTTGTGAGAGGAATCGAACTGAAGCGTAGGGTTTCTTATCGGAAATTTTTTTTTTTTGTTATTTGACAGAACAGAAAAATTTTATACTTAGTAGAGTAAGAAGCTTAAAAGTTTTTTTTTTAGTAAATTCTTTAAATAATTGAAAATTTTACTAGAAAGTAGTTCTTTTTAGGTAATACAAAACGTTTGACCAGAAAAACGATCTCCAGAAATAGACTTTTTGGTTATCGTTTTGTTTATGCTTGTAATGGCTTTGGCCTTAACGAAGGCTTCTACAAACGACATTTTGTACTTTTCATCGTAGTATTGGTTTCTTTTGGCTCAATCTTTTTTCGATCCATTTAAGGGTTCAGGCCTGAATTTACATACGATAAGTGAGCGACCATCTCATGGCTTTGTGAAAGGAATCGAACTGAAGCGTTGGGTGTCAAAAGGGAAATTTATTGTTGATTATTTGAAAGAACAGAAAATTTTATACTTAGTAAAGAAAGAAACTTTTAGTAACTTAAAATCTAATTTTTTTTATTTCCGAAATCTCTTAAATAATTAAAATTTATACCAGAAAATGTGTCTTTTTAATAATAATACGTAATTTCTCTAGAAACAGGTACTTCTTAGAATTTTAGTTTTTATTTTGATTAGGCTTGGTGTGGAAAGATCTCTGGGCTTTGTGAGAGGAATCAACCAGAAGCATTTTGAAACTATTTTTTTGGTTATTTGAAATAACAGAAAAATTTATACTTAGTAGGGAAAGAAATTTTTGAAAACTAAAAATGTTTTTTTTTGACTTAAATAATTAAAAATTTTTCTAGAAAATTGGTCTTTTTAATTCGAAATTATACAAGAAAAAGGATCTTTTTATACGTTTTTGATATTGTTGTATTTATATTTGGTGTGGCTTTGGCCTTACAGATATTTTATATTTTTCACCATGTCATTGATCTCTTTGGGGTCAATCTTCTCCCGGTCTGTGGTTTTGAGGTTTATACTTTGTATTTCAAGGTAAAGGATATATTAGAATAAGACATGGGAAACACTTGAAGGTTAGTCAGAAGTTTGTCAGAAGAACACATTAAATTTATATTGAAATGTCCGCCTAGATCTTAAAGATTATACAAGATGAGATAATTATATTCAAAGATTAGAATTTTATTTGTATTTAAAGCTATCAACACTTTAGTAATATCTCAAAGATTATTTAGGATTTTATGGCTTAAATATGGTAAATAAAAATCGATTAAAACCAAAAATCATTAAAAATTAATCGGAAATATCCGAGATAGTTACAATAAAATTAGAGCAATAGTTTTTAAGAAAGATAGTATTGACTTTAAAACATAAAGACAGCTGGAGTCCCAGTTTCAAGACCTTTTCAAGAAAAAATTATTATCTTAAAATTTTTATATTTTTGAAAAAGTATGTATAAAAAATATTCTACCAACTTTGTAGAGTTTGCCTTAAGACTTGAAGAATTGACGGTTCAAATCTCAGAGGAAGAAAATTTTCGGAAAAGTGTGTACTCAAAGTCTGCTCCGTCCCAACTTTAACATTCATCACATTTTTAATTTTTTCTTTGTTATTATTCGCTGTTTCCTTTTACTTGTTTCAATCTTATTTCTTTCAAATAAAGTTCCCTTTACGCCTTCTGACACCTTTGAGCGATGTGCGAATAATTTGTGAGCTGACTGTATGTATATGAATATATGATATGATATTTTTGTTGCCTCGAAAATTGTCAACATGTATCAAAAGTTGTGTGCTTGACAATATAAGCAAGCCGCCAATATTGAGTGAAACAACAACAACAATACACATTTACATACATATATACTACTTACTTGTACATACACTATTACTATACTTTACAGTTGAGTTTGTCGGCAGTTGACACTGTCATATCTGTGACAGTTAAATATATATATACATAATCGTACACATAAACATAAAATGTAACGTATTGTATCTTAAAGTATCAATATTTCTCATCATATTCGTTATATGGCTCTTTATATTGCACCTTTGCCCTTAAAGTAAAATAAATGAGTACTTGAGATTTTTGAGAAGGTTTGGTGTAGATGATGGCGTTATGTGACGTAAGAGCGTGACGTACTTGGGTATAGGTATAGGAATAGGAATAGGAATAGAATTGAGAGGGGAAATTAAATACCTCTCCGCTCATTCCTTGCCAAAATTCATATATTAATGACCAGAATGAAAAATTATTAAAAATAAAATAAAAATTAGGATATATTATATTTGTTATAGTATATTTACAAATATTTTAATAAATATATATATTTTTATTTTATTTGCTAAATAGTTTAGTTTAAAGTTTAAAAGTGAAGTCATGCCTGCCAGAATCTTTGATTCAATTTTTTTTTAAATTTTAATTTTGATTTTTTATTTAAATTTTTTTTTTTTTATCATTTTTGAATTGTTTATAAAATTATTTCATTCATTAAAAATTTGACTTTATAAAAGTGGTGCCAAAGTCAATCTTATTTATTTATTTCTTTGATTCAATTTTTATTTCGAATTTTTAATTTAAAATTGTGTTTTTTTTTAATTTTTCAATTGTTTGTAATACTGTTCTATTCATTAAAAATGTATTTTAATAAAAGTGGTGCCAAATTGCTTTGTAATTTATTTGTTACTTATACAGCCCTTCGTTCTGACATGAGTTACTTTTGAACTCATATTATATATCATGTAACCATTTGTATATTTTTATGATATGAATGATGAAGTTCTAGGAAATAAATAATACAATTATGAAGTAAAAATTAATTTTAAGCTGAAAACAAATTTTTTCACCAGATCAGCTGGGGTTTTCAGGCTATTGTGCTTAAATTTCTGGAAATAGAAAAGTTTTATTAGATTTAGAATTTATTTTTAACATTTTTGATAATTTTTTATATGATTATGGCAAATAATTCTTGTTTGTTTCATATAATTAAATAAAATATTTGCTTCAATTTAATTTGGTTCATTTCGTATTTGTTTAGAAAGTTTATTCTCTATAAATTTAGTAATTTTTTTTACTACGAATTATATTTATTTTGATTTACTCTGAAAAATAAAAAACGTGACGCAAAAAGTGATCTAAGTGGAAATTTAAATTTTAAATTATAAAAAATTGTGCCTATCTACTTCTGTTTATGTATTTTATTTCATATTTAATACATTTGGGTTCCTTTAAGTTTTAAAAAGATTCTGTCCATATAGCAATACATATATTTAACAAAAAAAATTCTGTCTAGCGCTTTGTTCCAAATTTTTAAAATTCTTGATTTTTAATATTTTTGATTTATTTTTTATTAAAGTATATCTGAATTATTCATTTAACTCGCTTTTAAACAAAACTACTTTCTTTAAATATTTAAAATAAATAAATAACTAAAATAATATAAATATTTAAATATTAAAAAACTCTACTTAGCGTTTTGTTACAAATTTTTAAAATTCTTGATAACGAAGAGTTTTTATATTTTTCTGATTTTTTTTATTAAAGGATATATAAATTGTTCATTTAACTCGCTTTTGAACAATTTTTTTTACTTTAAATATTTAAAATTTTTGAAGAATCTCTACTTATCCATTTATTCCGAACTTCTAAAAAACAACAATTTTTTATTTTTCTTAACTTTTCAAAATATTTAAAAATTTAAAAAAATACTCTACTTAGCGCTTTGTCGCAAAATTCTTCAATATTTTTTGTATTTTTCAATTTTTTTTTTAAGTAAAGGATATTTAAATTATTTATTTAACTCGCTTTTGAACATAGCTCCATTACTTTAAATACTTAAAAATTTTAAATTAAAAAAAGAAAACTCTATTTAGCGTTTTGTCCCAAAATTCTTAAAAACGAACATTTTTTATATTTATCTTAATTTTTTTTAAATATTTAAAAAATTGGAAAAAAAATGCTCTACCTAGCATTCTTGAACATTTTATATATTTTTTCGATGTTTTTTTTAAGTAAAATATTTGATTTGTTTATTTAACTCGCTTTTGAACAAAACTCTTTTACTTTAAATATTTAAAATAAAACATTATTTTGATTTTCAGGTTTTTAAATCATAGAAACATTAAATCTCTTTTTCTAACTATTTATTTATTTACTTACAAATAGCTTTCTTATAATTAAATTTTAAGCTAGCTTAAGGACTAAAAGCGGTGGCTGCGATGCCCTTTTCCTCGCCTTTTCTTACTAAATTAATATTATTATTAGTAAATAACTTAGAGAAAACTATTTAAAGAAAATCTAAATTTATTTATTTGCAGATATAATTTCAACTTAAAAAGTCTGTTTAACAATTCATGTTTTGTCATCATCAGGCGAATGGATCTTGAGTTATAGTCAAATATGTAAGTCTTACTTTTTTAAATAAATAATAAAACTTTTTTAGAATATTTATAAACTAAAGCTTCTTCAGAAAGTATTCAAGTTTTCGCAAGTTTGTACATTATTTGCGACGTAAGAAAAAAATACTAACTACAACAATAATAGATCCTATATCGAAGCTCTCAAAAGTAAAACGATTTAGAAGAAATATTTAATTTCCTAAGTTGCAGCTAATAATTCACAACTAGTTAAAACAGTAGCTGCATCACCAACTTGTTTTGAGCCGTTGAACATTTTTGTTTAAATTGCAGTTTATAAGTCGGAATTCTTCACTTGCTCGAAAATGTTTTAGAAATTAAAGAATTTATTTATTTGTGTGTTCTGGTAGTTGTTTTCTTGTTCTTGTTCTTTGCGTCTATAAACTTTTCTTTATCCCTCGATCTTACTTATTGAATTGAGTGTAGCCAAAACGTGTCAAAGATGCAAACAAATATTTGTTTATTGTTTTAAGGGCATTCCACAGTTGTTACACTTATATAAAGAAAAAAAGTTATAGCCAATATGGCATACAATTTTGTTAGATTCTCTAGTTTTTTTTTCTCCAGTTTGAACTTTTTTTTGTTGAAAATTGTCTATGAATATGTGTCCATGGTAGGAGCCAAAAAAAATATCACAAATCAAGCGAAACAAAATTGTGTTTCCAGTTCATTTGTCTGAATCCTTTTTGGAGCTTATATTGTTTTTCTTCGCTATTTATTCCATATAAGGCTTTTTTACGCTAAACTTATGTGGCTTCACAATGGGCGGACACATGGATATTAAGATTTAACCAAGGCATAAAATTGTTTTAGAATTTTTGAAGATAAGCGAATAAGCTTATTGTGCGATTAGTGTTATTATTATTATAGCTTTTTGGCGCTCTAACCCTAACATTTGGATTTAATATTTTTGAGGAAATTTGTTTGCTTTTGTTAACAGCTCAGCGTTATGATGAATAAAAGTGACTAATATGCGAGTGTTGATTGAATATTTCCTAACTCAACGTCAAAGAAAATTCGACATTGTGAAGCCTTAGAAAATTCTTATCGTTTTGGTTAATGCGATTTATCATAAAAATAATGCAAATAAAAAACGTTAAAGCCAAAAATAGACAAAGGCTTAATTTAGAAAATAATTCAAATTTATTTAAATAACAATATTAAAAAACAAATGTTGATTGAACTTTCCTCTAAATTATCATAAATATTTCGAAATAATTTTTTCGAAAATTTTTCAACCATTTTTATTAAAAATTTGAGTCTACTTTAAAGCTCGAAAACAATGTTAATTTCAAGAGACAAATTTTTTTTATCTCTAACCTTGAGTATTTTGAGACAAGATCATGTAATTCATTGAAACTTCTAAAAGTCATAAAATATGGAAACAAACATACATAGCGTCATTTAAATATGACAAAACTTTCTCAATTATGGAAGCTTCCGATGAAGCTTCAAAGCTCCAGGAAAATGTTAATTTTAAGAGATAAATGTTTTTGACCTCTAACCTTGAGTATTTTGACTTAAGATCTCGAAATTCATTCAAAACGTCCTTAATTATGATGGTTTCCGATTTAAGACATTACTCACAGCGAATTCGTGCTAATGAAATATGATCAATCTCTTATCGTGCAAAGTGGAGGTCACTTTGGAATTAAACATAAAAATCCCAAAAGACAATATAAAAAAAAAAGTGAACATTATTTTTCCAACTCAAATTTGTATTTTAATTTTCAATACATTTTTGCAAATATCTTTATTCACTGATTTCATGTGGTTTTCAAAAAAGCCTTTACCAAATTGGTAGTTATCGATAAATAATCGAAGTTTTTTAAAAAAATCAGGTAAGATATAAAGCTATCTAAATGATAAATTTGAAAAGTGGCCAGTTTTAGTTCAGAATAGGAGGGTAGGGATTGACTTTAGCCTCACCAAGAAAGATGCTGCAGATCTAGCAAAGGACATGCCTCTGCTTCTGCAGCCAAGGAATGAGATGCTAGATGAGTACAGGCTCAATCAAAACTTTGATACCAAACTCAGTACGAAAAGAGACTTGGACCTATCTGGAGGCAGTTCAACCTATGAAACCACATATAATAAAGGCGTACACAGATGGATCACTCACTGATCAAGGAAATGGCCTGGGGATAGTAGGACCCAGGACCAAATATTACGAACCATTAGGGAGACACACCAGCATTTTTCAAGCTGAAATCTGTGCTATTCGAATTCAGTCTGCAAACTAACTACCATAAAATGGATATTGCCATCCTGTCTGCTAGTCAAGCTACAATAAAAGCGTTAAGCAAAGCCAAGATCACATCAAGATTGGTCAAAGAAGCGGGAACGTTACTGGATAAATTAGTATCCAGGAATAAGCTCACGATTAGATGGGTTCCAGGACATAACAACATTGCTGGAAATGAGCTGACAGATAAACTGGCAAGGATCGGTGCAGGAACATCGCTAATTGGACCTAAAATAGACTGTGGAATTGGTAACCATGTGGTATGGGACACACTGGGAATAGAGGAGAATAACAAACGACTGCTTCACTGGGCACAGATGCCAGGGCTTAAAAAATCAAAAACCTTCCTCTCCAACTAGAACCGTAAGAGGTTCAAAGCCATGATAACTCTAGGGTAGATCACCGTTAGAGTCCTGACGGGACATTGAAGTCTCCGCGGCCACTTAAACAAAATTGGCATAGCGGATAGTGGACTAGGTCGCTTGTGTAGCATGGAGGAAGAAACTTCTGTATTGTATTATGGGAATGTGTGGCTCCCGCGGATAAAAGAAACAAGCTGCTGGGTGTGCACGTTCTCCCACCGAAGGTCCTTGTTACCATAAGTCCAAAAAAATTCTGGAATACATGCAGGCCATAAGTCTTTTTGCTGGAGCTCTGAGCCATGGGGGTACAATAGACCCACTTGGGTCGCAGAAAATTTTTTTTTCCATAATAATTTAGTAATAAATAATATTTAAAACATTTTCGTTCACACATGACGTATTATTTGATGATATTTGATTATATGACATTTTAAGTATTTTTAGTAACACAAAATTTTCCAAAAATTATTGAGGAACATATAGTAATATCATAGCAACCCTCGCCAAGCTAAATCTCAATCTTCTGCGTGCCTTGTTGTTTTGAAAGCCATAAATTGCTTGTTTATTTTCTTTCCAGATTTCTTCGCAGCATATTCATTTGTTTTTCGATTTTTTTGCGCACTCTTTCGATTTTTATTTATTTTATCAGCTGTTTGCGTCAGCTGCTTACTGCTACTGTCCAGTTTTTAAGAAAAATAAACACTCCACTTAAGCTTAAACAAAGGGTCAGTATTATGCAAAATTTGAAATGCAGCAAACACAATTAAATGCTCGTTACGTATACGCAAAGTGTGCCTGCGGTAAAGAGCGCAAACGAAGCGGAAATAGAGTGCAAAATTTGTGTAGCCAAACCAATTAAGAGAGATAGTTAGAGAGAGAGCTACAGACAACTTAAAAAATTTAAACAACTCAATTTACTAATTGCTATCAAAATAATGAAGTCTTCAAACATTGCAGTTGGTCTGGCTCGAGTTGGTTTCTGGTTCTCTTGATTGCAACCATCAAGTATCATTCGAGTAATGTAAAGTGCACTCACCGCAATGCAGCACGCTTCACTCTCTCTTGCACACAGAGAGCGTCTGCCCAAAAACCCGCATCCTCTCTCACGCTCTCTGCCCCTCTCTTCACTGCAGCTGCCATCATTTAGGTCTTGCTCTTACGCTCGTTTGAGATTTACAGCGGATGCTGACGTTTTGTGTTGCAATAAAAAAAAACAGCAGCTGCAACAACAACAAATGCAGCAAAAAACTTTTACTCGCACAAATACTTGCAAACAAACAAACACTCAAACAGGCACGCACTCATCTATATATGTATAGTATTTGTATATGTTTGTATGTGTGAAGCGAGTCAAACAAATAAAAGTTGAACTTCCGTTTGCTTATGCAAGTCAAAAGTTCTCATAGCACTCGCCTGCTGCCTCTCCCCCGCTCAAGCTTTCTTTGAACTAGTTCATCATTCTGCTCCTCAACTTAACTCTGACGGCAACTTCGTTTCCTTGAGGTGTTAGTTGAGTCTCTCTCTCTCCTCTCTCCTGTCTCTCTGTTGCTTAAAGTTTTATGCCGTCCATTTATGTCTTGTTAAGAGTTTTATATGCTCAAGTCTATTTATAGTTTTTTTTTTGTTTTAATTTAGTTACACACTTTGTTCATGGGGGGTTAGTAGGGTGTATGCAGTTCAACTAAACGCATGTAACAGGAAGAAGTCAGTCAGTTTTAGGCCTAATGAAGTGTAGGATGAAGTATATGATTTTTGAATTATTTTAAAAATTATAGGTAAATTTGTCAAAAAAGTAAAAGGTATTAAATTGTGCACTGGGGATATCAATCTATCTAAAAAACCTTTTCATATAAACTCTTTTCCCATGAAATTAATTCAAATTCGAAAAATTATTATTGTCTATACAGTTTAATTATTTATATAGCTATTTTTATAGTCTTTGAAGTCTTGAGTCTGAATTGATCGATAAAATTGAGTATTTTTTATTGGTTCAGATACAAAAATATACATTTAAAGCAAACTATTTGATCTAAAAGTCCTTTTTATTTTTCAATTTGTTATTGAATACTGAATAGTAACAATTTAAATTAATTTAAACAATTTACTCCTTGTTTATTTTTGTCTGAATTTTAATTTCCAAACATAATATTTTATGAAAAAATTTGAGTCTATTTGGTTGATGGGGATCGGGAAACACAATATATCGCTCCAAGTCGGAGCATAGAACGGAAAAAAATTGTTCCTTTTTATGAGTTCTTAAAATATTGGATATTTTAGCTGGTTAGTTAAAATTAGTGATCAGAAATTGCGGGCAATTAAAAAAGAGGTTTCCAAGTCTGTTAAAGAAAAAGGAAAGCGTACCAAACTTAAGAATATTTTTTTCGTGGATACTAAACTTCGATGGGACTAGCAGCTCTTTTTGTATTAGTTTTAATATTTAAAAACTTTTTTATGTATAATAATTAAGAAGAAAAAATTTTATTTAAGATTGATCTGTTAAATAAAAATTAGAAAATTTTAAAATTAAATCAGAAAAGGCAGGATTGATTGTGTTCCAGTGAGTCCAATCCGATAAGTACATAGTATTATAATAATAATAATTTTAAGGTGAAAACTGCACTACAACGCTAAGGATTTATTAACCTGCCTACTAGTTCAAGAACCAGCCCAAATATGGACATAAATTTTATTATCTGGGATGGTCGTACTTAATTTATGATTAATAATTACTTTTTCTTAGAGAAATATCTTACTCAATTACCAAGACAACATTTTTAGACTGTTGAAATTGAAAAAAAATTTAATTTTTTGATTCATTTTTATTTTTATTAAACATTTTTTTGTTTTCGAGATGAAATATAGAAAAACTCACTCTTAATTTTTCGATAATTTAGAGGGCTGAAAAATACTTTTTTTTCCAAATTTTTAAAATTGAAGCTTAAAAATTTCCAAACAAATTGGCATGATGATGCCAAAACGATGAAATATAGAAAAATTCACTCTTAATTTATCGATAAGTTAGAGCGCTGAAATATATATATTTTTTTTTCATATCTTTTAAATCGAAGCTTAAAAATTTAGATATAAATTGCCACGACTGACAGACAGGCAATTAAACTCAAAAAGATTCCGAGGATTTTGCGGAAAAGTAGTTGATAAAGTAGAAGACACTTATCAGATTTTTAAGGTTATATCAAAATATTTGCAAGCGGTTTCCTTGCATTCGGATTCAGTGAACCCAAAAGCATGTCCTGGGCTCTGATTAGTTAAGATTTCATATAAATGAAAATTTGTTAACCCCAGTAGTTTGCCCATTTTTAGTTTAAAAAAAGTATATTTTTATAAATGTGAGGTCTTTTAAAATAATAATATCATATGCGCCTCTAGTCTGCTCCATTATACAATGCTTTCTATCTGATTTTGACGCATTGCAAAAAAAAATGTTAAAAAAATCATTAAAAAGTAACAAAAATTTTAAATCTGATGATTCGAAAAGAGATTTTCAATTAAGTTGGATTTATAGAAGCTTCGAAAAGGAATAAATTGCATATCTATTTACTGCATAATTTATAGTAAAATAAAAAAAAGGGGTCCTTAAATGAGTACCAAAAACCAATTTGTAAGATTTGCATTGCGAAATGGTTTACTTTGGCTTAGGATTAGAAAGCCAACTACACTAATGCTTTGGTTCTTGCTTTAGATGCTCAGCTAATTTTATATAAAACGAAAGTGGATTTCATACGATAATACGTTAAATTTCCCCATGTCATTAATATTTCCCTTATGTATATATATATTTATTATGTGTATATGTGTAATACTTTAATGATATATGTATGTGCTTTATAGTTCTAGTCTACTCATTTTTAAAAACAATGGCTTACAATTCACAAACACTTTAAGCTGGGCATTAACCACATTTGGATGGATACTGAATTAGAGTATTTACTCTCAGAATCTTAATTATTTTTTAATAAAGCCAAATTTTGTTTAAATATATATTGGTCAAAAAAAATATTTTTGATCGATCTATTCTATGGGTCCATCGACTGTTGTAAATAATCTGGTATAGCGACCGGGAAATCTACCAATCGAGAAATTTGCTTACGATATACCAAAAAAAAAGGTTTCGGAAAATTCGATTTAAAAGGCGTGCGCAAAATGAATCCGTATATTTAATTTTTTATTAGTTTGGTAGGACTGGATATACTTTTTTATATTATTTTCCATTATTATATTTATATTTTTTTATATACAAATATAAATGAATATTTCGTTATAATTTTTTTAGACCAGGTACTTGCGAAACCGGATAAAATTGATTTTTTAAATTTTTCTCCGTTTCTAGATTTCAGAAATCGTTATTTAGCGCAAATGCAAAGATTCTTAAAATCCGTTTTGCCGAAATCCTACCTGTAAAGATATACAGCTAAAATCAGGCGGAATGTGTATCAACATCTTGGCGATATGCCGTAATTCATTCATAGAAATCTGCTAGAAGATTCAGTTCTTTTTTTTTTGGTAGGACTTTTTTTGATATCTTGTCATAATTTCTTCGATTTTTGCAAGGGAAAAAAACGTGTATCAACGAGTTTGTTTGAAATTTTGTGTTGCGAATGAATTTTTGTGTGCGGATTCGCTTAAGATGTTGCAAAAGGCCTTCGCTGAGGACTGTACGTCCAAAACACAGGCATACGAGTGGCACAAATTGTTCAGAGAGGGTCGTTTAGGCGTCACTTAATTGCCTCGTTCCGGTCGTCCTTCAACATCAAATACCGAAGAAGATGTCGATGCAGTAAAGAAAATTGCTCGGTTCGAAACATGCCGTAAACGTTGAGATTTTTACTTCAGTACCTTGGCAACTTATATGGATCAAGCACTTCTTCGTATGTCGTCCGAGATCTAGGCGTTCGTATTCGGACCGGACTGGCACGTGTGACTTGCCTCAATCGCTACCCGAGGTTATGATAAACATTTGGGTATAAAGCGACTTGGGGTCTGCCGCGCCTCCTTTTGTCCCATTACGATAGCATTGCACAAATGCTAGTATACCCGTTGTACTTTTAAGTACAGGGTATCAGAAAACAGATTTTGCCAATCGAATGAAATAAGATATATATGGATTTATTTTGTGTTCGAAGTGCTCTGAAGTATAGTGTACCGTACAGTAAACTATTTGACCTCATGGTTTAGAACATTTTTTGTAATTTCTGTCTTTTAACTTGTAAGTACACTTGGAACCTTTTCTTAAATGTGTCAAAAATTCACTTACCTTAAATACTCGTTAATTAAGCACTCACCGCAAAGAGATACAAAATTTTGATTCTTTAAAATAGGCAGTAAAAATTTTAAAGTGTATCCCACTGTCGGTCAGTTGTCTTTTGTAATGGACTCTCTCGAAGTAGCTCACGCCCAACTTTGACGTATGAATTTTTTCCTTTTTTTTTTGTTTTTGTTTTATCCCAGTTTCAAGTTTCCCAACTATTTTTGTATTGGAGCTTTCCCAACTAATCTCGTATTTTGCTATGTAGTCGTTAGTCGTAGAGCAGCTTAACCCTTAAGCGTTTGAGTTTCGCTTGAGGCCATGCGGCGCATGTTGATTAATTTGTTTCCGGTAGTCTCTCTCACATCCGCTTCCGATTTTTTCTCTTTTATTTTTTTTTGCGAACTATTTCTCTAGTTTATTAGCATACTTTTCGGCACATGGTTTGTTTGTTAATGCAAATTTCTGATGGCTGGGAAGAACTGAGCTGCTTTAAATTTAAAAAAAAGATGCTGCATTAATTTCCTAAATGCTTAAATTTAATGGAACTACTTAACGGCCCAGATTTGGATTTTATGTTGGGCTTTAATTGATGATTTGTAAAGCCCATTTGATTAACGATGGGCTATAAAATTTGGTCAGCTGAGTATCTTGATGGTATCTATGCGTTGAGGGCTGTAGTTGGTTGACCTCATTTAGCGCTGGGCGGGTTTTAATGGTTTTTGCTATTTTACCTATTTACAAATTTGATGGAGCTTTAAAATTGAGCCTATATAAATTAAGCAGGGGAACCATTGTAGCACAAATACATCATATAAAATCATTTGGGAAAGCAAAGTTAGCAAAGCAAATAAAATTGACAAGATTTAAACAACGTATCTAAAAGTAATGAAAATGTTTGGCATATCAAAAATATCATCGTAATATAAGACTACGGATTTCATTGCCTTTATGAAGCAGTTTAATAAATTATATGACCCAAGTGTGCTCATATTTATTGGGCATATGAAAGAGCTATTTAATTATTTCCATTTCGGCATGCTTTATGTAAATTCGTTAAAATGATAAAATTCTTGCTGCAATCCTGACTACTTTGATAAGCCATAGATACATTTTTGTTTAATTGCAATATTTGTTTTTGAGAAATCTTGTTGCCAACCAGAAGCTGCAAAACTTCGTCTCTAAAGATATATATTTTTGGCAAAATTTTTAAATAAAATGCCAAAGCCAATGTCATAATGTTGCTATAGGCAGAGATGCCAGAAACCGAGATCCAAAATAAGCCGGATTTGAAAATAAAAGTTGCTAAAATAAGCTAAAAATCAAAATAAATATGCTAAAAAGAAAAACTAAGTAGAAATGCTTCCAAATAAACACAAGTTTTTCACTATTTTAGTACCAAAATATTTTTATTATATTAATTTTCTAAAGATTTCATCAACAACAGTAGAATCTTCTTCATCCATTAAATATTTTTTGCTTATTTTTTTTCCTCGTATGGCTTCCTTACAAAGAGATGGGGCACTGCGACCAAAAGATCATAAATTACAACATAGATACTTTAAGCTTTTCCCATGAATAGCAGTAGGTCATTTGTAGGTATTGAGCTAAGATGGAAGGGGCTAAACCGTTTACTTTCCCATGTGACAGGCTTTATCCCATACCAGCGCTGGGCAGTCACATAGAATATGTCTGGTGGTTTCATCGTCTTCTAGACAGAGTCTGCACACTGAAGAGTCCGATAGGCCAATTTTCTATAGATGGTATCTAACTGTGTGGCCAGATAGGTATGCTACCAGGAGTTTTAAGTCCTCTCTGCCAAGACCTTTTGTCTTGATCGCATTCAGAGGTTTGACAAGCACTTTTGTTTGACAAAGCCCCTTTAAGGAGTACCAGTATCTCCTATGTTCTCCTGCGGCCCATTTGTTTATCATGGTTTTGATTGTGGACCAGCCAATACCACAGAAAGGCGCAGGAGATGTAGTCAGGGTGGAGGCACCATGTCGTGCAGATCTTCTGCAATCGTATTACCATCCACTCCTGAGCGTCCAGGTCGGCAACTTAGCATGACTTTGTTCCGGGAAGACAGGGTTTGGAGGTAATTATGGCACTCTTTAACCATCCTGGAGGAGATGCTCCAAGATGATCGGGAAATGGATTGGACCGGCACAGAGGGCTTACGAAAGGCAAAGAAACTTCCTACAGCTTGAATAGATTCAAAAAGATGCCTCAATTTGGTAAGATCTCTCTTAGGATACTGACGGAACATGACAGACTCAGACAGCACCTGCGTACTATTGTCATCTTGAATTCAAATCTCTTTTTCTTCTGTCATCCTCGACTCCCAGTGGAGCATAGGGCCTCGACCATCTTCTTGTAGCGAGCTCTATTACGGGATTCACGACAGATATCATTCCATGATTAGCTGGCGGCCTGTAGTTCATGATGAATAGATCTCGACTGTATCTAAGTAAATGCATATGCATATGGCGCATATCTCTATGGCATGAATCTCTGCTTGAAAGACGCTGGGCCAGATGCCCATTGCATTAGAGACTCTGGTGTTGGGTCCAACGACTTTAACACCTACACCCTGCTCAGTTTTGGACACTTCCGTGAACCATTGTTGCCACCGGAGGCTTCCACAGGGACTGCCATCAGCACTAAATTGGGAGAAGAGATCTAAATTTCTTGCTATGAAATAATTGTGTGATCATAAGATGTGATCTAGAGCAGATCGATACGTCAGAGAGGGAATATATAAGTGCGGCATGACCAGTGTCACTTGCTAAGAGTCCAGATGTGATCTGGCTACGTAGTAGAGTCTGCATGGTTGACTTTTGGATGAAAATGTGCAGTGGTGTGTGTCCATGGACTGACTCCATGACAGCTGTCAGACTGGTGTGTATAGCTCCCGAGAGCGATTTGCATATTCTTTGAAGCTAGAATATTTTTCGCTTATTGATATTAATTTTTTAATATTTATGTGGTACATCAAAAAAAAGAAACATTTCTGTGAAATTTATAACAAAACTAGCTGACCCCACAACGTCGTTTTGTTATATAAATTATTTCTAGGTAATTTCTCACAAAATTTCATGAGAATCGGTCAAGCCGTTTCGTAGGAGTATGGTAAAAATTTTAAAAAAATTTTATGGGTGTGCAATACTTATCACTTAGGGGTTTAAAAAATGGATGTTGGCCGATTCTCAGATCTACCCAATAGGTACACAAAATTTTATGAGAGTCGGTCCAGCCGTTTCGTAGGAGTATGGTAAAAATTTTAAAAAAATTGTAGGGGTTGGCAATCCTTATCAATTAGGGGTATAAAAAATGGATGTTGACCGATTCTCAGATCTACCCAATAGGCACATAAAATTTCATGAGAATCGGTCCAGCCGGAGTATGGTAACTAACATTGAGACACGAGAATTGTGTATATCTAACTATAAACAAGCTAAATGGCCACACTGCTTAATGGGTTATTAAAATTTTGAGTGTTGAATACTTTAAAAAATAATTAAAATTAATAAAATTTTGATTCAGATATTGGAAGACCAAAATAGTTTATTTAACTTTATCTAAGCGCTATAGATATACACCATCTATTATATATAAAAGAGTAGCCTTAAAAATAATTTGGTAATTTCGTAAGTTGACATCGCGTCTACAGGATTTATATACAAACTACTTTTAAATTAAAGATATTTTTATTCTTCAGGTTTCTGAGAAAAGACAAAGATCCAATTTTGCAAAAAATAACTTTTTTTTACGGAAAAAATATGCCCTCTTTCCAAAATCAGCTACTAAAACGTTGATAAGTAAAAGATCGTCGTAACATCACCAGATTGGACTGCGTTAAATATCGATAAGTACTGAAACTAAATTAAATAAAGAAGATCGCACGGGCTATAGACGTGTAAAGCACGCATGCGGCGGAACCCCCTAGCTACGTATATTTTTGTTACAACAAAGTCTGTCCTTATAAATATTTCCGCACAGCTTAAATCCTTTAAAGTTCAGCAAGCTTTAGTAGCTTTTATTTTAAACAATTCCACCAAATCCGCTGAAATATGCTGATTTCTTAAAGTCAAAAACATTTCGTAGATTTTTTGGCTCTCAATACCCAAAAATGTCACTCAAGTTGAATTGATTTTTTTTGTTATATATTTTTTGAAGAGCGCTTCAAGCTCAATTCAATGCGATTTGCGCATCAAAGATTTTGCATTGTATTTTATTTCAACCAAAAAAATAAAGTATACGACATGGGTACATAACGAAATACATGCATATACTATATGCATATATACCTTACAGTGCCTGAGCATGGCAGCCGCAGCATGTTCTTAATTTCGTGCTAAAATATTGTATGCGCTTAAGCAAGCAGCCCACAAAAAAAAAGTATGTATATTATTTATTTGGAGCATATACTTAAATGTTCATACATATATATATATATAAAAAACAACGTAGCAATCGTAAAAACCAACAAACGTACAAACAGAGAGACCACAGAACAGGAAAACAGAGCAGTAACTGCCACCACTCGGAACAGAACCAGGACAAAAAAGACTCCGGCCGGCAGAAACGTAACGAAATTCAACTCAACTCAAAACACAATACATTTTATACACAATGCCAATGTGTCAGTGTGAGTGAGAGTGTGAGTGTGAGTTGGAGTGTGAGTTGGAGTGTTAGTATTGGTGTGTACAGCTGGGCGTATGAGTGTCATCATCTCCAAAGCTTGTGAATTGTTTGGATGCCTTTGAGTGGGTATTACGTGGAAAGCGAGCGAGTGATGTGAGCATAATAAAATACAAAATAAATTTTCGACAAACTGGAGCGAAAATATTTTGGTAAATACTTTAAATTTAATGTAAGTGCATTTGGCCCAAAAGTGTTTGGCCAATATTTTCATAATTAATGAAACGTAAGAGCTTCTCCTCAGCTATGCGTCCTGCTTCACACTTGAACAGCCCAAGAAATAATTACAATTTGCGGTTGTGGTTTATTGAGAAGCAGCAGTCCAGGAAAAGAAAAAAATACTCCAAGGAACCATTGCTCAAAGCACTTACCTTACTTATATAGACCAAGTTTATTGAAGTAAACCTTAAAGATGCTATCAATCAAGCAATTACAGCAAACGTGCCCTAAATGAATGGAGCAGTTAGAGTATTGGCTACCTTCTATTAGCTACTAGCAAAGTTTTGCTCAGTGGGCGTCAAGTAAACTAAGTTGAAGTAATTAAACAATTGACAATGATAATAACATTGGGGCAGTAAATAAATGGAACTCAGTTTGCACAGCCAATAGAGAAATGCTTTTAGTGGAAGCCAAATATAGCTTATAATAGGCCACGCTTAAAGCTGCTTTGCTTAAATGCTAATTTAGTGCAGCTAGGCAACATTATGAGCTCATAATATCTATATTTGTATACATTTTTAAGATTTCTTACTGCTTTCTAAAAATAGCTAGGAATACAACTTCCTAAGGCTTTATGCTTAAATAAACACAATTGGCAAAAGCTCAACAAATATCAAGTATACGTCTAGTTGGCATTTAATGCATGACTTTTAGGGATTAGGAGGTACGCTTTGATGGACATAGGTATACCGTGTGGGATTTCATAAGTCAAGTTTAGCATACCTATATATGTTTACAGCAGCACAAATCCGCAGAGAGTTGTAGCTAATTTTAAAATAGAACTTAAAAGTTCAAAGCTATTTAAAAGCTGAAAAAGCGTTGAGATAATATAAATAATAATAATTTGGCATTAAACACATTTATATGATGAAAGTATGAATTAATATGAAGAGTGCTTGATTTTAAGACTTACTTGTGGAGCCATTAACAGTGGGATTATCTAAACCTTGCTTGGATATTTTTGAGGACTGTATGCAGCACCAAAAATAAAAGTCGCTATAGAAAAAACTCTTCTATAAAAAGATTGTTTCAAAATTAATTGTCTAACAGACACGACAAACGCAGATAATCAAACAAAAGACAATTGTGCTATGATTTGCGAACTGATGCCTTACGAAAGATGGCGCCACTAAGCACACTAGATGGCGCCAGCAGTAGTAACAACTGTTCTGTTTTGCAGCCACAATCAAAACTAACCCATTTTTGCTGTTTACGAGAATGAATGAAATCAATAATAATAATATTCATTTTATAAGCTTTAATAAGCTATTTGCGAAATCTTATGCTTTTCCAGCACTTGGGAAGGTCGTGGCAACATTTTACGTATACGCAACACTGGCGCATTGCTCGACAATTAGAATAGTGTCGGATGAGTAAAGCATATTTAAAGAATTTCATCATTCATGATGATTTATTTAAGAAAAAATACAAACTATTTTAAATTTAAAAAGAGAAAGAATTTATCATCATCATCATCATCTGTTAGCACTACAACCCGGGGTGGGTTTTGGCTTCCTCTACTATCCTGTTCCATTCGCCTCTGTCTCTGGCCAGCATCTTCCAATTACTAATTCCAAGTATTCGCAAGTCTTTTTCAATACAGTCGATTAATCGTATTTTTGAGCGTCCTCTGTATCGTGTATGAGTTAGGTTGTCACTCTAATATCTTCTTTTGTGCGCGCCCATTGTCCATTCTCATCAGCTATCACACTCAGTCTCTGTGCCTTGGCGTATTTTACAATGTCCTCTCCATTGGTTAAACGCTGAAGCTCGTCATTGCTTTTGACCGTATAGCTCCCATATTCATCACAATTTGCCCCAATGATTTTGCGCAGAATTCTCCTTTCAAATACTCGCATCGCTTCTTCATCTGAGGATGTCATTGCCCATATTTCTGCGCCATATGTTGCTATCATCTTTATAATGACTTTTGTTAAGCACGCAGTTTGTAGTATTCTCGTAATTGAGTTTTAGAATTTTTTTATGAAAAAATGGATATATTCTTAGAAATCCGCTTAATATATATAATTTGTTGTTATCATTAAGTGCAGTTATTAGTTTGCAGCTCTTGTATTCTTTGAAGCCAAAAATTCAAGATACACTTACTAAAAGATAAATAATAATAATGATAACACAGGTCAACATGGTTCAGTTGTTGGAAAGCTAAGAGTCATTTCCGAAGTAATTTGGTGCGTAGAATCCGAATCCGGCGTCAGAACTGGCCCATCACGTCAGGATTTTGAGATTTTTTTGCGCCCTGTGCATAACCTCAAATGTAGGAAAAAACGCCATTTTTTGGGTACATAACCTCAAATATCTCAAAATCCTGACGTGATGGGCCAGTTCTGACGCCGGATTCGGATTATACGCACCAAATTACTTCGGAAATAACCCTTAGCTTTCCAACAACTCATATGACCCCTGTATTTGTAGTCCTGTGTAATAATCAACCAATTTAGATCAACAAGTACTTTAAAAAATTTTTAAAAATTATCACAAAAATTTATTTGAAATCGTTTTGGCTCACTTAATGTGCGTATATTTATTTGCTCCAAATCTGTTATGGCAAAAAAAAAACGAATCAATATCTTTATTCGTTTAGAAGATCAAAAAATAAATATATCTGTATCTAAAAGAAACTTATGATTTACGGGTGCTCTAATGAAAGCGTCGATGAGTTTTAAATCTGATTTTTGCGTCGGTTAAAAGTTGTCAATACGGAGGTTTTAAGCCAATTGCGATGTGTTTATGCGTATTGGTTCATAATAATAAAAAGCCAATTTGAACTTTATTACCATACCATCAAGTTTAAGTGTTACTTCCGGGAAGGAAAAACAATTGAGTGACATTAGTATCGTATAAATAATAATGTCAATAATATTTTTTTTGGAGATGCGAGTATTCCTAAGAATACCAAATTTAGCCATACGGCTTTTTAGAGAGTGCTAAAAAAATCTTAAAATCATATAAACGGCAAGATAAGCTAACTAGAGAATCTTACGATGATTATACACTTTAAGAGCATTCAAAAAGATTGGGCAGGACAACGTCTCACTCAGCTCACTAGTAAAATAAAAAAAAAATTTAACGAAAAAACTGAAGGCCACTAAAATAAATCGAAATTTTAAATTTTCTTTGATTTTATGTTGCTTTTACTTCGCTGTAGTGAAAAATTACAGAAAATCCGAAATTTTTACAATTTCCAAGCTTTTTTTTTTAAGTTTGATAGAGTCTAATGCCGTTAAATCCGGCAAAATGAAAAAAAAAAATTAGCTAAATAACGAATATGACGTGCAAGACAAGGATCGTCCCGGACCCGTGAAAAAGTTCAAGGATACAGAATTAGAGATTTTACTTGATGAAGATGGTGACGTGCTTCAGCAAGCCGTTTCTCATAGCCTAAAAAGCTTAGAAATTCCTCTAACGGCAAAACAGAAACTTTTTTGCATCGAATCTTGATAATGACAACTCAAAGCGGAAAAAATCGTGGAGGCTTCCCAGACATGCAACAACTTGAACAGCGAAACCGAACATTCATGGCTCGAAGCTGATGCTCTGTATTTGGTGGGACCAGCTCGGCGTAGTGTATTATGAACTCTTGCATCCAGGCGAAACCATTACAGGAGCCCTGTATCGGACGCAATTAATACGCCTGAGTCGAGCGTTGAAGGAAAAACGCCGGCAATACTCGGAAAAACACGAAAGGTTATACTTTTATATGACTACGCTCGGCCACATGTTTCCAAGGTAGTGAAAACATTGTCGGAAACTTTGAAATGGGACATACTAACCCATCAACCGTACTCTTCTCACATCGCCCCTTCTGATTTTTACTTATTCCGATTGATGACACATGCTTCTTTCGAAGAGGCCAAAAATTGGATATATTCGTGAATCGCGTCAAAAGAAGAACAATTTTTCCGACAAAGATTTCATAAGCTGGCAAAAAGATGGAAAAAAGTTGTGGCTAACAATGGAAACTATTTTGAAGAATGAGTATGTAACGAGTTTTTTACAATAAAGCTTCAAATCATAAGAAAAAACGGTGGTTTTCCAATACTTAAGAGCACCCATAGATCTCACTTCGACCACTCCACTCACGATTTGTTTTGATGAGCAGTGAACAAAAATGTTTCAAGTTGGCAGCAGAAAATAATGAATGCCAGCAAAGTACCAAACCAGCAAATTTTTTTCCTTTAAAGTTCCTCCTCCATAATCCCTCCCTTTTTTCAGTTCCTTTCCTCCCCTTCTTTTAATAAGGCAACACAATGAACTTAATGGTCTCTGGGTGATCTCAGTCACTATCAAAGCTGCCTATAAAACCGAACCTAACCTAATCAAAGAATATATGAATATGAAATATAAAAGATGGCTGGGCGTTAGTCTAATTAATTTTAATTTTGTTGGTAGAAATATTTTTATATTTTACTTTTGGGATCTTACTTTTGAATATATTTTGATTGGCAATTCACTAAATTTTCTACTAATTCAGTATTGTATACTTTGTTCAAAGTATATACATACAAGAGCCAAAAAATAATTTCGACTTCTTTAAGCAATAGATTATTAGTAAAACTTCCACAAAGCGACAAAAATTCTCAGAAATGTGTTTCTTCTGACACACCCGCCCTACCACATATGTAAGTACATATCTACATACGTCTAATCAGTGAAAAATTAAAGACCTGCCCACATTTATTTCCGCCCAACACGAGTTACCCAAAAGTTTCTCATCCATAAAAGCAAATTGTTCATAATTTCAACACGAGCTTGACTTGGTTTTTTTTTCCGACATTGATGTGACAATTCTTGTTCCCAAGCAAAAAAGAAGAAGAAGAAGAGCTTATATGTGTTAGCAAGGCCTCTAATTTATGGCTATAATTTGCGGCTGCTGTAGTCCTTTTTTTTTTTTTTTGGGTCTCCAACATTACATTGCATATTAATTTTGCATAAATGGCTGACAAGCATCAACAAATTACCATGATTATATATACAAATATATAGTACATACATATGTACAGGCGGCTTGCTTCGAGGCATTGACATTGTATTTGTGTTGGTGCAAAGTATCTGTGTGATGGTTGTGTTCACGTGTGTGTGTGAATGTCGTCTATTGTGCCAAAGATCAACATCAAATTACGCTAATCAAATTGACATTATGAATATTTTAAGTTAATGAGCGCGCGAATTTGGATGAAATTAGTAAGGCAGAGCTTAGGGATTGTTAATGTAAAGCATTTATTGGTACATAATGCTAGGGATATGTGTCTATATTTTTTTGCTTTGCTTTAAATTTAATATGACGGGAAATTGCTGTAAGTTGTTATTCCTTGGAATCGTACAGCCATGATCAAATCACATTTGACTAAATCGGACCTATCAGTGCGGCTTCATGCCTAGTAAGTCCACCACAGACCAGATTTTCGCTCTACGACAAATCCTGGAAAAGACCCACGAAAAACAGATCGATACCCATCATTTCTTTATCGACTACAAAGCTGCATTCGATAGCCCGATAAGGGATGGCTTATACACCTCCATGTCTAAGTTCGGTATTCCTGCAAAGCTGATTCGTCTTTGCAGAATGACATTGAGCGACACCATCAGCTCTGTCAATGTAGGTACGACCTCTCCGAACCTTTCAACACTGTTCGAGGTTTCAGACCTATTCAATTTCGCGATGATGTAAATTGGTTTAAATCGCAAAGGCACCATTTTTTACAAGAGTGTCCAGCGTACGCTGATGATATCGATATCATCGGGCGTTGTAAGCAAGTAAGCAATCGAAAAAGAGTCAGCGAATGTGGGTCTAGCGATAAACGAGGGCAAGACGAAGAGTATGCTGTCGAACAGGGACGCACGGCGTCTGGGCTCCCATTTTGCAGCGGAACGCTATACTTTTGAAGTGGTCAAGGAATAACATCATTCTGGAGATAAAGCGAAGAATCACACTTGCCAATAGGTGTTACTATGGTCTCAGGTAGCAGATGTATAGCAGAGACCTCTCTCGACCAACAAAAGTAACACCTTACAAGACGCTCATCTTGCCCGTGCTATTATACGGCGCAGAAGCATGGGTTGTGTCGCGGACAGATGCATCTGCTCTTGGGGTGTTTGAGAAGAAAATTCTTCGTAAAATCTTTGGTCCCTTTCGATTTGAGAACGACTATTGCATACGGAAGAGCCATGAGCTGTAAGAGCTCTACGACGACATAGATTTTGTCCAGCGTATCACAACACAACCTCTGCGCTGGCTTGGACATGTCGTAGTTATGGATAACGATGCTCCAGCGAAAAAGATATTCGAAGCGAAAGCCGACGAAGGAAGACGAAGAGGACGAACACGACTCCTATGGCAACATCAAGTGGAGGAGATTTGGCATAGGCGCCTGTCGAGAGCTGCTGAGGTCGGCCTTAACCCGAGAACGGGTCCATGTCAACCCACACGAAGGACGAAAAGCCCAATTCACGATGAAAACGGTTGCGGTTATTGTCGATGGTCAACAATCGCAAGAAAATATACATACCACCTAGATCGAAAAATTTCCTGGAATTTATTCCGAAAATCCAAAATACCAGATTATTCGACAAAAACGATATTGTTTCCTTCAAATTATTCCTCATCGACTGCAACGCACTTATCCAAGCGCTTGATTCAATTTTCGAAATTTATAACCGGCAGTATGGCCATAACATGCATCTTCGAGGAACTGTATCGAATTCCACGGAGCTGTTTTTTGAGTCGACCTAATAAAAAAAAAACCGGCAGGGAGCAAAATCATGTGAATTCGATGGTTGTTAGTGGGTATTTATTCCATGTTTACCCAAATGGTCTGGAAAATCATGTCTCTTGCGCGTTTCTTTTTTTGCCCGAACTTCCGATTTTTCGGTAATAGCCTTGCGTGTACACGTCTGAGGCCCATATCTTAAACCAAAATGTCTTGATCGGATACAAAAGTAAAAAAAAAAAATCAAATCAAATTACATGACTGAGAGCGCCACATGATGATGATTCCGGGAACTTTATGATCATGGCAGTATACAAATTTTTTTATTTTTTCAATAGTTTGGCATCCATAACTATTCGCAAAGCTAAAAAATCTCAACGCTCTAAGCCGCAAAAATATGTACTAAATAATCGTTAAACTTAAGTAATCGTAGTATATAAACTATTCATATTGAGAAAGTTAATGGTTCACCATTCTTTCAATAAATATTAAAAGCATTACTTCAATGATGAAATTATCCATTAGACTTCGATTTGAAAAGTTTTCATACTTATAAAATATTAATACATAATATTTCCAAGAGCTATCGAAATGATTTTTAATCAACATTTTTTTTATTATAAATCAATTTTTACACATTCATCCCAAAAAAAAAACTTTTTGTGAACTCGTCAGATATAAAATGTCTTAAAAAGAAAAAGACCATTATCGAGAATACGACTTTTTTTACGATTTTCAATTATATTCGCTATTGCCATATTTTTTAGGTCCTAAACTAGAATAAAGCAAAAGATAATAATAATTTGAGAAATATTCTTGAAACGGCCAAAGCTAAACTGTAGCTGATGATATTCTCTATAGTTTGATTTCTGCATTTTCCATAATAATAACTTTTAAATCCATCATAAAAAAGTAACTTATCCATCTCCTTGACTCAAAGACCCCCTCCCTGGGAGCTGGGATCCCCACAGCTCTGCGTGCTTGCAGCTTATAAACTTTTAAAAAGCTTTAAAGGCTTACCTGCTGTTCATATTCAATTAAAACCATGCCAAGCCTCTCCAGCTTTAGTTCCAACCAACTGCAAAAACAAAGAGACCATAATAAAAGAGAAAAAATAAATAACTTTGCATGTATAAAAATTTCATAATTATCTTAAATGGTTACAGCCATTAAAGGATGGCCAACAAGTTGTATAATAACCACACACACTCACTTAAACAAGGAACAACAAGGACTAAGGCGACCTTCAGAGCATACTCCGTGGATGATGCCGCTTATCTATGTGCATAAGTTATGAGCAGGCAGAAGAAGGCGGCTACTCGTTAAAGCTATCAATGTCGTGCTTGATGGTCAACAAACCATTTCCGAGTCGGTCCAGAACCAACCAACCCAAGCCCCTTGCGGCTTTGCCGCTTATGTAACATCAATTTGCAGCACATTTCATGTGGCATGTACAGACGGCCATAAAGAGAATCCAACAGAAACCTGTCACAGGCGGCAATATTTTTGATATTTTAATGCAGCAGGAGTGCAAGCTTTTAACAATATTTTTTAAGGTTGGGTTGGAATGGGGCTGTTGTGCAGGAAGGTGCACTTAAAAAATTGTAGGCAAACAGTAATATTCAAACCAAGGCTCCAAACAGAATTGTAGACATTTTGTACTACGTTCGGAACGTCATAATTCGAGATCATATCAAATCGCTTCGAAACGAGAAGACATCTCCCACTTCATCTTAGGATGCTACATCGATAATGTTGTTTTCATTTTCTAAAAAAATTTTGTCATCCCGATGTTTCATGGTGTTGGAAATGAATTAATTGAAGGTATATGGACCTGTAGACCTTGGAATCCGATGGTCGGTTGTTGGCTCCCCAGTAGCACTAGTACCCAAGAAAATCATTATTAATTCAAGATACCGCCGTTCGAATTCCTCTATAAACTGTAGGCCCCTGTTTATCTCCCGACAGTTATAATATAATAGAGATCCACACGCTTCGCAAAGGAGCGACTGATAAAATACTCAGTCAAAAAATTATTAATTATGGCCTATTGCCATTCATTTACGACTGTAGGTACGAGTCCTAGAAGTCTTGAGTCTCTTCTGGGAAATCCTCAACAACCAGGGTGCATGAAGTAGCGATGCTTATAGGTTCGTTTTATACTAGACCGCAACCCGATAACAAGAAATAAGAAAAAGACGGTCGTGTATAGAAATATACTTAAGGTGAAGCTACATCGAGGATTATTTGTTTGACATTTATGAATGTTCATCTGTTTTCTCGTAACTTCTAGACCGCATTTCGAAATTTTGCAAATGAGGTATCGTTGAAAGCGTCTTAAACAGCCGCTGGTTATAGGCTATGTATTGTCTTATGCAATGGAATATCTATAATAATAAGCCTACGGCGTAATACGCTTACAACTTATAGAAAGTATTATTTCTTAGCACATGACCATGGCTTTCGTGGGAACATCCCTATAAATAAATATTTAATCGATCAAATTATATAAGAAAAAGTTACTTGTTAAATAAACGATGAATATCGAATAGTTTTTTTGACTTTATAATTATTATAACGCAATTTTCTGTGCAGAGTTTCGATAAGGTATATTTGACCGTTCTTAGAAAAAGGAATCCGATGATTTTACTCGCAATTCATTATGGAACCGAATGTTTTGTATTCCTATTTTCACCAAAACGAAATTTTTATGTGCTTTGATACCGAAAGCTTTGAGATTTATTAAAACGAATCGGCAAAATAGGTTTGAAAAGTACGAACTTTATACTGATATCATTTTTTTAATATTCTTTGAAATTCTTAGATCATATTTATGTTAACTTCAAGTTTGATATTTACTAGACAATTGCTTTAAATTACAAGAACACATGTCCCAATTCCTAAATAAAATAAAGGTAGGAAAGGAATTGAAGAAAGGGAGGGATTGTGGAGGAGGATCAAAAACTGTAGGACATCCCTAATCGCCTAAGTCTCTCATGTTGCAGAGCCATTTTGAGGATTTGATGAAAGCAGCCATATCCGATATGGGCACACAGGCAAGACTACCCAGATCCTCAAAAAATGCTTTACCCAGAAACTGGGTTCTTCAAACCCAAGAGTAGGTTTCCATAGAAACTATCTATGTATTAGTTATATATTTTTTTATATTATTATTATCTAGTTAATTAACTTCCAATCTAACAACATACAGATTACAAATAAAATATAGAAAAAAGTTTGGTTTCTAACGTAGCAATACTTTAATGAAAATGTAAACATCATTATATTTTTTATCAAACAAAATAATTTTTGGCTCAACACAATATTAGAATTTATCGGAAATATAAGAGAATCATCAAACTTATCGAAAAAAAGGAGCACATAAAAACAAATTCCCTTAAACCTCTGCGCTTTGATTTATTCGTTTTCCGGAGCAAAGCGGATTATTATTCTTATTTTTTTTAAATAGTTTCTATATTCTTCTTTAATAAATTGAGGGAGTTTGCAGTCATATTATCGATATTTTATTATTTTTATAAAATCTTAATTTTGATAAACTACTTAATTTCAATCGTGCTTAGAAGTGACTTATTTTAGATATTATCTTAGAATATCTATACTAAAAGTCCTAGTTAATTTGATCAAGACACTGGATTCTTAAAAATTTTTAACTTTTACGGAATATTACAAAATTTTGCTTTTATAAAAATTTCTTATAGGAAGCTTTCAGGAAAATTATTAGGAAACTGTTTTTTTACCCTGCGATATTCTCTAATTCGCTGCGCTTTTCATCCGGCTTTAATTCCAGCTTTTCAGCGCGTAAAATAAAATGTTATCTGACAGCAGGGAGTGGCTTACATTAACACACATTTACAATTAAACATACACATTCAAGCTAACACCGACACATACTAAAGCACTAAAATAAACAAATAAAAACGTTCTTCTTGGCCAGCGATTCCCAAATGCACTTAGTAGCTTTAAGGCAGCCGAAGGCGCATTCACTCACTCGAAGTTATCTGCTGGGTAACATAGAACTAAAGCCATATAAAATTTAACAGCTGAAGTGCGTTCTGGGAGTGGGACTAGGAGGCGGAACAAAGGCAGGAGAGAGAGTTTCTGAGAGTGAGCGCAACCCAGCTAACCACAAAGCAAGCTGAATTTGGCCAGGTAACTGCTAACCAATAATCCCAGTCAGTTTTAACTGACCAACATACTCTGTGCTATGCATACTCACACTTAGAAAGCAAACAGGGGGCTCCCACACCCCCAGCGTTGGGCTTCAACCGCAAAATGCATTCTATGCATGCTTGCCAGCAGCTGCTGTGTGCAGCAAAGCGTTAAGAATGCTGCTGCTGCTGCATGCAGCAGGAACACTGCGCCTTTGGTTATGCTACAAAAATATTCATACAATCCTTACATATTTCCTTCTCGCCATTTTAAAGGCTCATCTGCAGCTAAAACATAAAGTTTTTGGTCTAAGAATTATGGAGCAGCCCCACAAAGTTACTTCACAGCTCATTGAGTATTTCAAGAATTTTAGCGTTTATTTTGTATGCATTTTAAGGCTTAAAGAGTTTGCTTAAAAGTTTGAGACTGTTTATTTAAGAATAGAAAAGATTTAAATGGGATAAAAATTTTTAATATAAATTTTGTGATTTAAAGTATTTAATTGGTGAAATTTTTAGTTGATAATCTATGCGCAGTGATTAAAATAGTGAGCAACTGGGGGTATAACTTTTTTCGATTGAAATGATAGAGTTAAAATTTTACAGTTGAGAGTTGAATTTTTACAAATAAATAAAATAAAAAATATGTTTTATGCACGCTATAGAAAAAATAAAACAGACACACTTAATAAATTTCGAATTCATATGTCAGATTGTAATTTTTTCTATAAGCTTTTGTGGTCACTGGAAAAATTTTTTTACGCCGGCATTATATTCAGACACTAATTTTTTTAATACAATTTTTGAATGTATTTTTTCTTTAAAGGTTTATTGTTTGTAAAGTATAATAAATATATTAATATTAATTTTAGTTCACTTTATCTGATAAGCTGTCACATTTTGCATTAATTAAATTTCGAGATATTTTGATAAGCTTCAAGTTAAAAAAAAATTATAGATTGCTTTAATTTTTAAATAATAATTTGATTTAAAAATAAAAAAAAATTAATATGTTTTTTTAACCAAAAGGAAAAAATAAGAGTTAGAGAAAATTATGCCCAGAAAAAGGAATTTATCTCTAATTATAAAAATTTATTTACGTCATAATTTATGGGCAAAATATATATTGTTGAATGTTTATATTTTTATTTTAATTAATTTCTTATTGTATATACAGAAGCAAGAAAAAAGTATTATCTTTTTTGTCATCTTTTGACGTAAAAAAATGTCTTTTTATAAATTTAAAAAAAATAAAGAATTTTCGTTTTATTTTTTAACATTGTTTTACCATACCGATTTGATTTATATTTCACCACTTAAAAAAAGGATTAAAAAAATGATTGGCACATAGTTAAGAAACATTCTTTAAAAAATACATATGAAATTTTATTTTATCTAAATATTTTTTTTTTAAATTTTCGACTTTTTATATCGAAAATTTTTAAATTAGCTTAATTTCTTATGTTAAATGTAAACCTACACACTTTCATTGAAATTATACCATTTAATAAAAATAATTAAAAAATTGCTTGTTGAGTAATATAATTTTTTTTTGTATTTACCTACAAAATAAATCAATTTTTTTATCATAAAATCAAATAGTAAGCATTCCAATAACTATTGAAAAAATTAATTATAGCTTTGCGGTCTTTTGACAAAAAAAAATGTGAAAAAAAAACTAAAAGTTTTCGTTTCATTTTTTTGTAACATGGTTCCACCAAATTAATTTGATTCATATTTACACCATATAAAAAATGTATAATAACACGTCCATATCATATAAAAAAATGGCGGACGTAAAGTCGGGCGCTGACGACTTTGGGATACCCTGTACCACTAGCTTGTAATAAAGTCCGATTTCTTCACAAAAACCAAAAACAGAAGAATTTTTAAGCAAAAATTTTTTTTTTGACCGATCGTTCCTATGGGAGCTATATGATATAGTCAACCGATTTCAATAAAATTTGACACAATTCATAAATACCTTTAAAAAGATATGAATGCCAAATTTATTTCAAATATCTTTACAAACAAACAAAACACATCGAATTTTGTATAAAAAACGTGTTTTTGGACCGATTGGTCCTATGGGAGCTATATGATCTAGTCAAACGATTTGGATTAAATTCAGTACAGTGCTTAGGAACTATTAAATACTCACGAATGTCAAATTTGGTCCCAATATCTTAACAAACAAACGAAACACAACAAATTTTGTTAAAAAATCGATTTTTTGGAAGATCGGACCTTTGGGAGCTATATGATATAGTCAACCGATTTTGTTCAAATTTGGCACATTGCTTAAGTGGTCTAAAATATTTCCAAACGCCAAATCTGGTTACTATATCTTTATTAAAAAACGAAATATAGCGAATTTTTCTTTAAAAAAGTTATTTTGGCCGATCGGTCCTATGGGATCAACACGATATAGTCAATCAAATTTGGCACAATGATTGGGAACTATAAAAAACTTTCGAATACCAAATTTGGTTACGATACCTTCATAAACAAACGAATTATTCATCTAAAACGCTTTTTTTTTGTCGAGGTCGTCTCAAACACCCCCATGGGAGCTATATAATTTATCCCCGATATCAAAAAAATAAAATAAACTTGCCTCCTATGGATTAATATGGGATCTAATGTGAAAGTTTGGAAACTCTAGCTCTTACCATCTCTGAGATCTAGGCGTTCACAGGACGGACGGACAGACGGACAGACGGACATGGGTATATCGACTTATTGAATTTTGCATGTTAAAACTTCCGAAACTGAAATTCACATCTATAAGATTGAATTAAAAATTATAAAAAAAGTATTTAATTTTGGTTTACAGCTACGAAAAAAACACCCTATATTGAATTTTGTCTATTAAAATTTCAAACTAAAGTTCATATCTATAAGCTACAGCGAAAAATTCTTCAAAAAAAGTATTTTAATATTGCTTTACAGTTATAAAAAAACACCCTATATATAAACACCCGCATTTTTATATCAAATATAAAAAATAAAAGTTCACCCATTATAAGCTGCAATTAAAAATGCTTCTGAAAAATCAAAACAAAAAAAGTTTTTTAATTTTGGTTATTAGTTTGGTTTTTGAGCTACTCTAATAAAATTAATAAATAAAATAAATATACCTGGCTATTACTATTGCTGGTATTATTATTTGCCTCAAGAGCATATTCAGTGCATAATAAAATTTATGCTTTTTCCATAAACTATAAAAACTTTATCTTTTTTTTGTAGCATATTAAATTTAAGCTTTTTTTCCATTTACGCAACTACAGAAAACTATTAATTGAGCTTATTTTAATTCGATTATTTCTTCAGCAATATATATTTTCTTAATTAAGTTGGATTAAAGTGAGAGAAAAAAATATAATTTATGGCTGAATGAGTTCATTGGGCAAATTATCTTGGTCTAAATTAAATAATTCAATCAACAGAAATCAATTGACCAAAGTTTATTTTGTAATTTATGAAAAGCATTTACAAGCGAAATACCAAACTGTCATTCTATTAATCCTCAAGGCTTTTTGGGAAACTTCTGGTTAAAATATAAATTTTTGGCAGCAGTAAAGTTTTAATTTAGCAAATGTCTTGGCGTTTGCCAAAAAAAGGAACCGCAGTAAGTGCTAAATTTTTAGACCAAATGAAATATCTCGAAATTCAATTAATGCAAAGTGTTGAGTAAGCCAAGTTTTTCCGGCTCTCACCCGCTCTCTCTCTGTCTGTCACTGTGTGGGTTGCCATAAAAATCAGATATGTCTAACATATTACAACCGCACGGGCTATTTCCGGTCTATTTTTTTTATTTTTCGGGTTCTGTATCGATTGGCATGTCAGTACAAGGCTTGGACAGTTCTGTTCTCATTCAGTTCTGTTTAGTTCAGGCCGGGCCAGAATATGTTGGCCACAAAAGTTTGTTTACCGCTTTACTTGAACATTTTTGCAATCAGCAAAACGCAAAACTTTGACTACAATATTTATGTCCTGCGGAGCACACACACAAACACAGATACTCACAGATACACACACACACTGGCATACATTAGAGCGTTAGTTAGCACTCTCTAATGCATTTGTGACCTCAATGTAGCCGACTTTTTGTGACATTTTTGGCACAAGATACTTTCCCAACTTTAAAATCTGCATAAAAATTTGTCCATTTAGAAATTTAATAAAAATGTCATTTAAAGCCAATTATTCTGCTAATTGAAGTGGTTATTTGGCCTAGTTGGCTTAATTTAATAATTAAGCCTAATTCTGCTGATATAAAACTTGTTTTAGCCATTTATAGGCAGCTCTTAAGCTTTTATCTGCCATTGGCTTTCAAGTTATTTAATACACTTCACCTGTCAATGAAGCTGACAGGCTCAGCGTCCTGCTCGCTTCTTCTTCTTCTTCCTCCTCAGTTTTAGTTATATATCTTAGTTAATAATAAAAACTACTACTGCATATTTTCATAGCTGCAGCTGGAGCCCCTCCTGGTTCTGCTCCTGCTGCCTTAACTTCTGTCATTCCGACATTTTTCTCAGTATCCTCTTGTAGTGTAGCAAATCCAATTTAGCAATGACAGCTCAAGTTTGATGGATTGGAATTTTTAATCAATGGCATAGTGTTGGAAAACGTGAGCCAGAGCTGCTTAAGCTCTTCTCTCAGCTTTTGGATGTCTATATGAATATTATACTATTTTCTTCGTGTCTGCTGGCAAAATAATATTATTTTTATCACTATCGAAATACTTTATTTTCAATTTTTAATCAGAAGCAGCTTTTTGCAGCTGTGGATTAGATAAATGAGCTGAGTATATTCCATTTATGCATTGTCATGTACTTGATTTTATATATTTTAGATTAATTTTATGTAGTCCAAAGTAATCTTTTAGCAGAATTTTAATAGTTTTAATGCAAAAAGAAATACAGGAAGAGGGAACAAAAGTATAGAGATTAAAGTTAGGTTAGGTTAGGTTAGATGATGTAGGCAGCTCAGAAAGTGAATGAGATCACCCAGAGATCATGAGGTCCCTTGTGTCATCTAATTACAAGAAAGGGAGGAAAGGGATTGAAGAAAGTGGGTGATTGTGGCGGAGGATCAAAAACTGTAGGGCATCACAAATCGATTAATTCTCTCATCATTGATATTAAAGTTAATATTATGTACTTAGCTCTATAAAGTACAACTTGAGTTTTAGGATTTTTAACAGGATTGTCGACACAGGGCGCAATCGGATGAATTTCCTTAAGTGCTCAGTTTTTTAAGATCTTAGATTTCAAAAAAAAAAACAAAGACTTTTTTCAAATTCTTTCTAAAACTGAAACAATGGTTATCTGTCACGACATATTTTTTTAAATAGCCGTGGTCGGGATCATTCAATTCTCTTAACCGCCCGGTCATACGCTATGCCTTATATTTCGGTTTCGGGATGATTCCCATACAGTAAATTTCGTTCTCTGGCCCTGTAACAAAGTTTAGCATAGAACTAATTCTGCTTCTAATTTGCATTCTCTGGCCTTTTACAAAATTCAGAGAGTTCTGCTTTTAATTTGTAATTCTATTCCCAATTTGTTCCTCGCTGTTGGGTAAAAATTTAAGAGAATTCAAAATCCTTAAATCGTTTCACCTTACTCTTATCGTCAAATTTTTTATCGATCCAGCCTTCGCTTTTGACGGTTAATGCACGTTAATTACAGCTCCAAACCGAATTTTATTTCGTAAAGTTTTGAGCCTACACTGTCTTTTTTTCGATGTATAATCTTATTTGACTGTACTGGATACACCAAAAAGTTGATTAAAATCATCCTTCCGAAATCGATCGGTACTTCCTTAAATAGAATAATAATGTCTTTTAACTTCCATAATTTTGGTTTAGGTTGAAGTTTGGTCTGAGAACGCAAAATCCATTTACAAATTTTCTTCCCACTCATGTCAAATTTTAAAGTCGACCAAGACTTTGCTTTTCACCATTAAGTTCTTTACGTCTCCTAGCCGAATTTTACTTCAGTTTTGAACTTGCTATCTTCTTTCGATGCTTACTCCATTATGAGTGTACTGAGTACCAGGAAGTTAATTAAAAACCTGATTTCGAAATCGATTAGATCCTTAAATAGAAAATTTGAGATTTTTTTTGTTTAATTGCCCATTGAAAACGATTATCGTTTAATTTTAAACATACTTATAGCTCAACACGGGTCTGATCGATAGAATAGATAGATCAAAGAATTGGGTCTACATTTGATAACTTAACTTGTAATAAATAAACAAAAACCATACCCAATATGTGGGTACGTGGGTAAATGCAGAAGTGTTGGATCTGCGATGCGAGCAATCCCAGCAATGTGGCAAAAATGCAGATGTGCAGAATGCGAAAGAATAATCAATTGCTAAGAAATGTCGATTGAAGTGTTTTAAACATTTATCAAAACAATTTTTGCTATAAAAATGTCGATGAAAATCATAAAAGATATTTTTTTAAATTGCAAATCAAAAAGTATTTGCATAATTTTTGTGTTTTTAGCAAACAGCCATCAAATGTACTAAAGCAAAAAAAAAGCATGTACACACTGGGCATGGTGCTTTTAAACAGCAACGCAAAACTCTCCTAATCAAGGATCAGGGACTTGCTAAATTGTAAAATTTAAGTTATTATTGGACACTTCTGCATATCTGCCCTTAAATGCACTCATCATTACATCTTATTATTTAAAGTCTGCACTAGAAGACATTAAATTAATTTCGATTGCTTAAGCTGCTTAAGCCAACATCGTAAACTTGAAACTCTTACCAACCATTGAATGCCGTTCAACTCAAAACTAAATATCTCGTTTCATACAATTTCCTGTTTATTGGTTTCTGCAATGGTTGCAATTGAAATTGGGTTTCCATTTCAATTTGGGTCACACAAACAAAACAAATTTTGTGGAAATTAAATTGAGCTCACGTACGAAAATGTATCCAGGGCATGAAAGGCTGGCTATAACTATTTGTATGGATGCGAGTGTTCGCCATGACCAGAAAATTCCAAATAATTTGCTTTGACATAAGTCCATACCATACCTATACCTATATGCTGATTATGCATTCTAAAATAATAATTGAAATCCTAAATTGGATAAAATATGAATTAAAAAATAATATTTTATAATTGTTAGCAAGAGATTGCTCGAAGGGTAACGAATTTTGTATGCTATTTTTTGTTGGTGACGTCACAGGGACAAGTAAAGAATATTTCTTGCTTTTTTTTTGATGACGTCACAGGTATGATTAAGTATTTTTTTAATCGATAATTAAATGATTAAGTAGACCTACATATATTGTTATTTGGCGAAAGCTGCGTAAATTTTATTCGCTGCTTTTAATTTGTTATTACGGCAAATTATCCTCTTAAAAACTAGATAATATTCTAATAATGCCCTAATAATCTATCCCATTAAAATCTAAATATTAAAAGAAAATAAAATTTTTCCTTCACTAATCGAGTCACATATCAAAAATACTCAATACTTCGTCAACGTCTTATTTGATGGATTTCTTCACGATTTTTTCAATTTTTTCTCAAAATAAAAACTCCTGATTTTTTGTATGCCTAAAAACTTGTTTATCCATTGGGACATATAAAAAAAAGGGAAATGTTCATTTCGATCTCGGAAATAAAATGAATTTTTCGTTAAACTCTGTTTCTTCAGTTCTCATATTATTGATGATTTCAATATTTTTAAGCATCGATTTATCGATGATTTGATTCAATAATAATAAATAACAAGGTTATACAAAAATAGTGTTGTGAACTTAACAGGTCACAGAGACATCCCTTATGGTTTTTTAGCAACCGAATCCCAAGTCCAAAAACCTCCTGCACTCTTGGGTTATGGATAACCACCAAAAAATTCCATAAAACGAGATAATTTGGATATTATCTAAGAACCATTGGATCGATGTTTTTTTTCTTCGGATTCAGCTGCCCAAAGTCCATAAGGGGTGCCTCTGTCGCCTGTTAAGATCGCAAATTACTTTTTGTAGAACGTTGTGATTTATTATTATTGAATCGTAACATCGATGTATCGAAGTTAAAAGATATCACATTTTTTGTGAGGCTCTAAGTTATAAAATAAATATGTTCTGTACCAGCAAGAATTGCAATTTTATAATTTCGATATTCAAAACAAAAATATCGATGATCGGAAAAATAAAAAAATATCGATTCATCGATATAACATCGATGTAACTTCCAGCACTAATAGGTATACGTAAAGATAGAAGGACAGAGAAGTATACTTGGCCCAATCGATATCGATTATTTTACCATCCCTCATACTCTACAACTACACCTCGTACATATATTTATTTTTCAAACACGCTTTTCTCACTTTAATTGGAAAATCTATCGTCTATTATGACACATACACAATCACTCATATGTATATGCACTCATACATACACAGTCTGCCCCGTGTCATGGAAGTTTTTCCATTGTCAAAGTTTTGATATCATTCAAGCTGCGTCTAAAACAAAAATATTTGCACAAATAAAAATCGCATTTCAATTTCAAGCCATTAGTGTTGACGTTTAAAACTAGTTAGAGTGAAAGAACACAAAAAAATACAAAAAAACCAGCAAAAAAAAGATACCATTAGAAAAAAGTTTTTGTTTTCACGCTTTTGGTCTCAAAAGGGAGTCCCCCATTCAAGGCAAGGACTCTTACAGCAACAACAACTTAGAGTATTATAGCAACAATGAGAGAATTTTTCGCACAAAGTAAGAGCAAACTTTTCTACAGTTTTGTCTGCAGCATTTCGACGCCCCTTTAGTTTTTCCCACGCCCCAAAATCGAGCACGCCCTTTGGACCTGCTCGCACTTCGCCCATTTTTTTTTTTTCAACTTTTGCTGTTATTTTTGAGTTTGTTTGTTTGCGCAAGAGAAAAAATTAAAGGAAAATAACAGCTGTAATGAAATCGAAATAAAGGCACATTGAACTCAAACTCAAACTAGAAAAACCAAAGAAAATGATTGGGAAAACTGCAAATGAAATGCGAATTGTTTTAATGTGAGTGATTTCTCAGTGTATGTGTGTGTGTGTGAGTGTGTGTGTGTTTACTTCTTTTGAAGAAGTTTTAATGCATTAGAAATTTCCTCCATTTCCATTGGATTTTGTTTTAGTTTTAAATTGAATCTGTTTTGAGCAAGTCATTGACTGGGAAGGGCTCACAGTTTTCACCTTCACATAGAACATATTTCTTTTTCAGATATTTTAGTTTATTTTTTTCTGCAGTACTCAATTGTACAACATAGCTACAAAATTTGATTTTATACAAGTAACAAGCTGGAACGAAAACAGAGTTCTCATAAATGTTTTGGCTTTCTATGGATTTTAAAAACAAATCCATCAATAACTTACTAATTTAGTTTATCGCATCCTATAACGCATAGAGATAAAAACTGTAGCTTGATTTGTAAGCAATATGAAAAATGTGTTTATAAAACAAATTGTGGTATTTTTTGGTATTTTATTTAGCTGCTTTTATTCTAATCATTTTTTGGATTAATCTGAAACGGCCAGATTGTTTACAAGTGGTTATCATTTGTACCATTCTAGTCAATAATAGACTTTAAAGAGTATCGGTGAGTTTTAGAAGACATTTTAAATTTTAAGTATTGCAAACAGGAAACTAGTGAACAACCCTTGTAAGTCAAATATTTGCAAACTGTTTGCATCGACTTTTAGATATAAGAGTTAATAATAATTAAAATTTGTTAAATTATTTCGTTTTCGGTTAAACTATGCTAACAAAAAGCATATAAAGTGTTCAACTTAGATTTTTGAATTCTTGATTTTGATTCTTAAAATCGGACGAAAAAAACTTCAAATAAAAACATAGTCATAAATTAAAAAATCTTTAAAAAAATTAAATCCTTGCGATTGTAAAAATAAGTTAAAAAGTCAAGACCTAAAATGTTCAAATTAAGACACAGTTCTTAAAACAAAATTAAATTAAGAAAAAATAAAATATTTAATTTGGATTTCAAGCGTATCAAAATTTTAATCTGAACCTCAGAGCTAAACCAATATTCTTAAATTAATGTTTTGCCTTTTCGGTTTTCTAATATTTTATACTTTATAAGTGATCCCACATAATATTAATAAAACATACGAACATCTTTATTTTGACGGAAGTGATTTTTTAATCGAATCGATCACACGAAATTTAAAAAAAAAAATGTTTTAAGTAACTATTAAATCATAATTCATTTTCCAAATTGTATCTTCATTTATTTAACTATTTATATACAAAAAAAATTATGTCAATATATATAAATAAACAAAAAAAAAAAACTTAATTTTTTTTTTATTATTTTTGAAATTGAACCCGATTAAAGAAAACTAAATTATTTGTATTTATAAATTAAAAAAAATTTCGAAAAAATATTTCTCTTTTTTTTATCGTAATAACTAAATACTATATATCATATAAACATATAATGAAAAAAAATTACCCTTTTAAATTGAAAAATACAATAAATGTGGATATTGAAAATTAAAAAAAAAAATTACTATTATATTATTTTTAAAATTAAATTGACAAATAAAAAGTAGAAAATTGGGTACAGAAAACTTCACGAAACTCATAAATTGATTTGAAAATAATATAAAAATTTTTATTATCATATCTGTATAAAGAGAAAAATGAGTTGACTTTTTATTATATTCGATAAAAAAAATACCTTACCTTGAGAATTTTAGTTGAATCAATTTAATATGATTTTTTACCCTGGCGATATATTTTGGGTTTTTAAATATATGTTTATAATAAAAACATTGCCCTTTAAAATTAAAAAATAAAAAAAACGTAGGTATTGAAAATTTTAAAAAACTCATTACTTTTCAATATCAAAATTTAAAATTTAAAAAATCTCATTTATATTTTATTATTTTTAAAATCATCAAAATTTAATATTTAAACAAACTAATTGCATTATGTAATATTATTTTTAAAATCATCAGAGTTGAAAAATGACAATATAAAAATAGGATCGAATTTTTATATAACTCGTTGCGTTACTTAAAAATAAAGTAGTGATTTCTAAAATCATATCCATTAAGGGGCACACCTAGTGTGACAGCTTAAAAAAAAGGCCATTTTTGGGAACTAATAAAAAAAAACTAGTGAATCCATCTATTTAAAATTTTGAGGGTATATTTATACATGTTTTGAGAATACACAGTAAAATTTTTGAAATAAAATAGTGAATATTTTTGAAATGACACGCGATCTCCGGCGGCGCCAAAAAAAAAGTTCCTCCACTGCTGGAGTGATTGCAGCCTTCTCCGTTGATAAAACCTAAAAAAAAAATTATCGTTAAACTAAAACATATTGTCTGTACGATGAACCTCGGGCGAACAAAAAAATCGAAAATTGACAAAATGGCGGCATGTTGAAAAAAAAAGATAAATTTTTCCCAAAATTTTGGTCGTTTTTGGCTTGCCAAAATTCGATTTATGATCAGATCAAAAAACTGGAGGTTCATCGTATGGAGAACTATATAGAGGAGATGCAAAAAAAATTTGATAGCGATCGGATCATTTGTCTTCGAGTAATCACTCCAGCAAATTCGAAAAATGCTGTTTCGAGAAAAACGCGTTTTTCACACCTAGTGTGAAATTTTCAAAAAAAAAAATTAATTTTTTTTCCATATTTCTATAGGTTATACCTTTAAAAATAACATACTAAAATTTTAAATCGATATCTTAAATAGTTTTAGAGTTACAGCCATTTAAAAGAGTAGCCGCTCGGCAGTTAGATAGTTGGTATATACCTGAGATCGCGTGTCATTTCAAAAATATTCAATATTTTATTTCAAAAATTTTACTGTCTATTCTCAAAACATGTATAAATATACCCTCAAAATTTTAAATAGATGGATTCACTAGTTTTTTTTTTATTAATTTCCAAAAATGGCCTTTTTTAGGTTGTCACACTAGGTGTGCCCCTTAAGAGGAGAAAAAATTATTTGACACGTAATTTTTTTTTTATTTACGATAGAGAAAATTAATTTGCATACGCTTGAGCATTTTGGTGGAATCAATTTAATTTTACTTTATTATCCGGGTAATATTTTTTGATAAATTTAAGATTTATATTCTAATTAAGTACAGGGCTTAAGTCGATTGCTAATTAAAAAAATTGTTCATAAAAAGAATACCATAATTTTTTCTGTATAATTTCTATTAACAATTATCGCTTAACATAAAGTAAAGCTTCGATGAAGCCAAAAGTTAGTTAAGGGATTTTGGATTAAAGCAATTTTTTTTTAATTTATTAATAATGGTAACTAAAAGGTATGCTCTTATACAATACATCTTTTACGTTTTGTTCTGTCTTAAAAACTTAATTTTAATTTTTACCGCTCGATTTTGCATGCCAGAAAACTTGATGAAAAATATGTATTTATTAAAAATTTACTTTTTACTTCCCAATGCATATACGTATTTCCATGGTAAAAATATTTTGGCCAGTTATTAATTTTTTCTAGTAAATAAATAATACCACAAAGCAGCTCTGGAGCACGTTCAAGCAAATAAAAATTTTGTAGAGTTTTCAGAGCTTTTATATGTTTGTTAGAGCTGAAATTTGTTAAGTTGAAATTTAAATTCACCTGACGAGATTCTAGACTTTATATATTAAAGAAAATATAGCAACTTTAGCCACAATTTTCCACTTTCTAGAGTTCTCATATTAAAGAAAACCCGAAAAATGTTACCCACAATCTGATAAAACCACCAAAAAATGCTTAAAGTAATACTTTATATAATCCAACCAATTTATTTTTTGTTTAAGCCACTTTGCCTTGAAGTATGTAAAATATAAGGCTTGACTTTAAAGTTTTTTCGCTCTGCTTTTATTAAATTAAAAATGTTTTTTTTTTCGTTTCGTCGTATTTTGGTAAGGTTTTAGTTTACCCAAAAAAAACTTTTTATAACAACAAAAGCAATTTTTAAAAAAAAATATGACTAACGAGTGGTAAAAAGAGCCGCCTACACACGATAAAACACACACACTAACACACAAACACACTCACACACACATATACACATGCATCTGTATAAGCCAACTAGCAAAGTTTTGTTGCTGTTTGCAGTACGTCATATGGGTCAAGTATTCGGTCAAGTACTGACAATGGTTACGCTCTCTAAGCCAGGTCTGGTCGGTTGGCCATTTCTCTTTTTCGCTCAGTTTGGGGCTGGGCTGGTTTGGGTTAAGTGGTTTTTAATGAAAGTTTGCAGCCGCTTTAAAGCTACTTGTTGTTGCTAATTGTGTTATGAGTTAACCCTAGAACGCCTGACACATTTTTAGCAACTTTTGCTAGGGGCCAAATATAAATAAAATAAAATAATCTACAAAAAAATGTGGCAAAAAGTTTAAGGATTATGAGCAAACATTTTTGGGTCTTGCATATCATTAATATGGTTCGTGACAATGGGCGCGCCACTAAACAGTTTATTATTTGGGGTTAGGTTTAGATGGGCTGCTATCGAAATACCTGGCTGTTGTAATAATAAAAGATAGGCAGGATAATTCGAAAAACCTTTAGCAACTGACTTTGTTTTATATTTATTTTTATTTCTATTACTATGTTGTTTTTTTCGTCCTGGCGCCGGTATTTGCTTGGTTATGCGCCATTTTTCATTGTTTTCTCTTTTTTATGGGTTGGCTTTTTTTGCATTACTTTATCAGTTGATTTCCTGAGCCAGCTTCCCGATCGGAATTTTGTATTTCCTTTTCAGCATTTATGCAACATAAATGCCATTGAGCGCTACTCGAACACTTTTTGAATACTCTTTAAAAGGGAGTTAGCTCACTTTGTCAAAAGACTTGTTACCTTCTTTTGCTTGTTAATATGCCTCATTAAAATTTAAGCCTCAAAGCAACTTTAAATCAAAGCGAACTCATTATCAATTTTATACTACTCACTATAATTAAAATTTAATCCTTTGTAAGAGTACTCAAATTTGACTAAATGAACCCAGTTAGAGTATGAGCGTCCTTTTTTTTTTGTCATACTCTCGAATGTCAAAGGGTCAACAAAGCACATGAAAAATCGCACAAATATTGAGGGTCTTCCTGCTTTCCAGTTGACAACATTCTCTCTTTTTTTACCATACATTTGTTTAGTTAAGTCTTCGCCCGCTCCCCTCGTTCCACCATTGATAACCAAAATATTTGATAAGCTCAGCTGAAGAAGACTTATGTAATACGCTTTGTGCCTTTGTCTGTTGTTGTTGTTGTTGCCAGTCCAAATTAGAAACAAGTCTAACCGCTAAACTTAGCCAGTAATTTTGTATATAGCCTCCAGTACATTCATCTTGTTTAGACCCACATACACATACTTACATGTACAGGATTGTAGTCCGCCACTGCCTCTCTCTCTCTCTCCAAAAACAAGTTGGCAGCATCTGGTTTAATTTGGTATTCCCCACAGATTTGGTGCCTGCTTTACATGCTCGTCGTTCTGCTTGTCGCTCTCTCTGTGATTTTAATTAACATTTCTGATTTTGTGGCTTACCGGCGCTTTGTCTGTCTGTGTAAGTATCTGTGTGGCTTGTATCTGTGTGTGTGTTTGCATCTGTGTATTTGCGTCAGTTTGTCTGCCTCTTTATCACCACAGGTGACATGGTATTAACCAATGGTTAAGGTGTGTGTGTGCGTGTGTATTTTGCTCTCTTTTGGCCCTAATTGAATCGCTGCTTATTTAATTAGGTGCGCAACTTTTACTCTAATTAAGTTCTTTTTTTTGTAACATTAACAAATTAACATTAATACAAGTCAATTAATTTATTATATTTATACTTATAAAAGGCAATCTTTTTATTTACAGATCAACAATAAGCTCAACAACAGTTCAATTTAAATAAACAGGGTAAGTTTGAGTTGTTCTTTTTTTGAAATCTTATAGCTAAGTTAAGAGAAATCAGCTGAAAGTCCTGGTAGACTGTCCTGTGAAGCTGAAAACTAAAATTGGGTCAGTCATTTTTTTAGTCATCAATCAAATCCATCATTGACTATGAATGCAATACTTTAAAAGTGTACATTTTTCGAATGGTTATTTTCTATGGAATTGGTATTTTTTTATAAATTCTTAGGAAACCAAAAAGCTGCCCCTATGATATTTAAAAAGTGCTTGATTGATTTAAAAAGTAACGATTTGTTTTTCTTTTCGATTTCTTTCAAATGTTGGTTTGAATTCAGCGTTGTTAAACTATCGAAGTTATGGCCATTTGAAGTTGTTAAAGTCAAGTCCTAAAGTAGCTGACGAGCCAACTGATACGAATCTGAATCTTATTTTTTTCTCTATCACGTCTAGTTTAGAAGTTATGGCCATTTGAAGTTGGAAAAGTCAACTTGGTCCAATTGGCATAAGATTTGGTTCTAAACAGTCTTTTTTTTTTCAAGATATTTTTATTTCTCTAGGATTAGCCCTTATTCGCCAATTTTTTTTTAAATACTTTCTTAAGTATCTTTTTTTATATTATAAATATGAATTAATTCGATAAGGTACAATTAGCTTTTTAGAAAAAGGATAATTTTTTATTATTTTTTAATTTGTAAGAAAAAATTGTATTTTAAGACTCTTTGATTGTGATTAAAATATTAAATCATTTTTTTTTGATTTTTTTTGAGGCGGGAAATTACTTTTAAAATAAAAAAAAAATGTTGGTTTTAAATTATAAACAAAAATCGTTAAAAAATAAATACAAATGTTTGTTGTAATTTAATATTTTATTTATCATACAAATTCACGGAATATCTTTAAATGAAAGTCTAATAATTAAAAATCAAATTTTCAGTTATCGATAAATAATTAAATATCGCAATCAAATTTGACGTCTTCCGCATAAGACAAAATCAACCAAATCTAAGACTTTGTCCGATTGGCTTAAAATTTGGTCCTTTTGTAGCTGACGACGCCACTGATTCTAATTTGAGGTTATTTTTGCTCCATCTCTTCTCGTTTAGAAGTTATGGCCATTTGAAGTTAAAAACATCAACTTTGTCCGATTGGCTTAAAATTTGTCTGTCTGTCTGTCTGTGGCATCATAACTCCCGAACGCATGCAGTGATTTCAATTTAGCTTTTTTTTTGTATGAAAGGTTATGTACGAGAGTTCGTAGACATGTTTGATGAAAATCGGTTGAACTGTTTAAAAGTTGTGGGGAGTGAAAGTGGGGAGAATGCGTAAAAAAAAGCAATCGAGCTTGACCTTAAATGTAATCTATACCTTAACAAGAATCTAAATTATAGTAAGTATATTATAATATACTAAAGTCTAACTTAACCTAGCCTACCTATAAAAAGTATGAAATAAAAAATTAAATTAAAAATTTAAAAAACCCCCGAACTTAAGTAATTTTCATTTAAAAAGTAAAAAATAATAAAAGAAACTTAATGTTAAAGTACCTAAGAATCTATTAATAATTCTAAAAAAAATACGTCGCATTGGGGGACTGCTCCTAAACTAACAATTTAAATACAAATAGTCTAATTAAGCAACAAAGATTAACTAAAAAACCAAATTTAGAAAATACTTCAAAACTTTCATAGAATTACTTCAAAAAATTTGCATGTAAGATACGACCGTCAGCGACGTCTGCTCTCGCGTGTCCCCCAACGCGACGTATTTTTTTAGAATTATTAATAGATTCTTAGGTACTTTAACATTAAGTTTCTTTTATTATTTTTTACTTTTTAAATGAAAATTACTTAAGTTCGGGGGTTTTTAGTTTTTAATTTAAAATTAAAAAGTGAAAAGATGTTAACAAATGTAATTAAAAAATATGTTTATTTAGAGAAATAGGATTAAAAGCATTCTATCTGCTTACCGGTTGCAATAAAAATTAAAAAAAATAACCGGTAGAATATTATAATTTTTTTTTTATACAAATATAAGTAATATTTTGATTAAGTCCCTTAAATTTTTAGGAAAGTTAAAACTTTTGAATCTTTGTTTGAGATAAAAATGATTTTTTGTTGCCATATTTTTCACCTCTCGGGAGCTCATCAAAAGCCATCCATTTGACTCTATTTGGCTCAGGTTCTTATGCGGTGTCCCATCTGATGTTATTGTGGGACAATCCATAAAATAAAACAATTCCCCTTAGAGAGGGGCATATTTTCTATTAATACAGTTTATGACCGAATCCGAACGGTGGTGTCTTTAATTAATAGAGACTTTCATGGCAAATTGCGTCTTTGAGCTAGCGATGCCATCTATCTATTATATTGAACATTAGTTCGGATTTTCTCTAAAGTCAAAACAGAACCCCTCTTAAAACTTAAATGGATTGTCGATCATTGTGACTGTCAAAAATGCAATTTTGTCAATAAAAAGATTAGCTAATTTAAAGTTGATAAAAATTTTTTTTTTGGCCAAACTTTTAAAATATTCTTAAAATGAATAAACATCGTAGATATACATTTCTCTAGTTAGCTTATCTGGAAAAATATAAGATTTGTAGATTAGTTTGCAGCTCGATTCAAACTTGCACCTTTATTATTCGAATGTCGCGCTTCACGGGTCTGTCTTAACCGAACTCTTTCACGTTCATTGTGATCTTCACGTTACTGCGTAGTATGATTAGATTGATAATTAATTTGATTTCTTCCAATTGAAATACATCATGCATTGATCGATTAGAAGACGGCATTCCCAATTCTCCTAATGCTTTATTAACCATCAACAAGCATAGATCTTCAATACTAATTATAAATTCATTGTAAGCTACCGGCGTAAATTCCATCACTGGATAATGCTTTGCTTGACGTACTCGAAACAAAATATCTTCTGATAAATAATCTTAATATTTTATCCACAATTTAGGTGGATTTGATAGAAAACATGTTGCCAAAATAATCGTAAATATGTAGAACATGTATTTGATATGGATGAGCAGTAATAGCAGCATCTGCTAAAGTTTTATACCAGTGCGAATCATTTTTCAATAACACCATACGCCATTCACTGTTCTCAATGATTAAAACTATGTTGGACCCCGAACATTGATAAGCAACAATACCAGTTTTTGTTTATATGGAAATATACACACAAAAACCGATATTCACAAAAAAAACGCATATCTCATGAACCAACACACACAAACATGTCACAATAGGCTTAAAACCTCCATATTGGCAGCCTTTAACAAACGCAGAAATTTGAAGATTTGAGATTTGAAATTCATCGACGCGTTCATGAGAACATCTGTAACAAATAAAACATAAGTTGCTTTTATATATGCCTATAGATTAAAACAATTAAAAATATTATTTTTAAAATCACTATGTTGGAACTTTTATTGCCCACTTATACTTTTTAGTTGCAAGTTGAGAAGTGAGAAACTTACAACAATTTATATATCGCAACTTTTTTTAAATTTTTCAAAAAGATAAATTCCTTTCTCAACAATTCCAGCTTTAGCATTATTAGCTTTCTATAAACACATAATTGAAATGATATTCCTAGAAATTCTTTTTGTTCCATTAATTTATGATTTCATAACAGATTTTATGAAAATGAAAACTGATTCTAGTAGTTGCAATGAACGTAGAGTTCATCATCTATATATTGATCCAAAAAATAGCAACCAAATGCATTTATTGATAAATATTTTTAGCACAAAAATCTATTTATGATTTATGTCTGTTATTGAGTTAGTCGATACAGAACCATTCCTAGTTGAAATTGGCAAAATGGCAGGATGTGACGTCACATTGGTGGTTAGCATCTATTGGCATCTGCATCTTGGTTTGATTTGTGCATTTGCCAAAAATATCAAACTGACAGTTGTCATCTCTACCAGAAATCAATTTGTATCTGTGGGTTAGTTTTATTTTCTGTATTTGCTTTTTCCTGACACATAACCATCAATCATCGTAAAGCTTTTTATGTTATCTCTTACTCTGCACTGCCGAGGGGTCAAAGAGTTAGTCAGTTGGTAAAATAAAGCGGAGGTATTGAAAGCATTGTGCTAGTTTTCCATTGTAAAAGTTGGATTTTAATAAAATTGAGGCAAATATTTTTGCTCTTGACAATATTGAAGGTGAAAACGGTCTCAGAACAAAATTTTCAGGGACGTTTAAGCAGTTCGGTAGTTGAGTACTGAGATTATTTAATATGGTCCACTTTTTGACGAAAAGTTAAAAGATTAAGCAGTCATAAAAATTGTTACATAGTCTCCGATAAACTTAAAGTTTCTTTTGACTTAAGAAAACACAACTTCAATATTTCAAATATAAATGTAAAATTTCACACAATCGAATTAATTTCCATTTCCCTATAATTTTTCAAGAAATCTCAAATTCAAACGACAGCGCTGAAAATAACCTATCTAGTAGATACAGATTAAAGAGCACATTTTATTCGACCTTTTCCCACTGCATTCGTCCCACTTGTTAAAAATGATTTTACGCATATTAAACCAATTTTGTGCTCCTTTTTTTGGCTATTTACAAAAATATGCTTTTTTTGAAGCATACTTTTGTGCGCTATTCAAACGTTTACAATCGGCAAACATTTTCCAAATTAATAAATGAAAGGCCAAACGAATGGCCATAAAGAAAACTTTATATAAATATTTATTTGATTATTTACTAGTGCAATGTCAGCATTCATGCAATGTCATAAAATTTATAAACTAAATAAATCATATATTTATATTCAACTTCAAAGTAGTCCTTTATATTTTATGAATGGCTGTAAATAAATGGATATATATAAAAGTGTATTTGTGTATAAAATGTTATGTTATTGCACTTGGCATGGACGAGAATGCACATTTGTTTATAAAAAAGATGACCTGACATATAAACAAAAAAAATAAATAAATAAATTGTATCAAAGTATATTTGTATGTGAATTAGTTGAATTCAGAAAAAACTTGTAAAAGTTTGTTTAAAAATTAATGTTACAAAAAAGAGATTGTAAATAGTTAAAAGTAAAGTATATAATATATATCAAAGAACATACTAAATTGTAAAGCATTCAATGCCTTAATAGTTAATTTGTAGCTCAAATCTAAAATCTGTTCTAATAGTTGTAACCATTTTATTAATGGCATTTAAACAAAAAGCTTCCCAAAGCTTTGCTGACCATTTTTATTATAGCAGCTTATTCCTTCTAGTATTTTCTGGACTTAGTTAGTAAGGCATATCATGGCATATCCTTTTAAAGCTTAACTCTGGGATAAAACCTAAATACAAAACTAAAACTGTTGAAACTGAAACTTGTTATACAATACACTACTGACCATATTTATTTAGCTTTAAGGCATAAGAAAAATAAGGCAGCAAAAAAAGGAAAAGGGAAAAGAAAATCCAATAGTTCAGCTCAAACAGCTGCAGGGCCAACAGACAACTGTAACAGTTTGTGTGTGTTAGTTTGTAAGTGAGTGTACACTGAGAGAAAATTTTGATATGAAATTGATTTTAAAATAATGTTTGATTACAAATTGGTCTCATACGAGCAGAATTTTGACTTAAATATAAATCAATGAAAATAATTTTTAATGGGAGAAAAACAAAATGAAATGTACACTGGGAATAAAATGTTGATTAGAAATTGAATTGAAAAAAATACGGTTGTCTACAAATGGAATTTTGTTTTAAATACAAATTAATAGAAATAGTTTTTAATGGGAGAAAAACAAAATGAAGTAATGAAAAAATAAATATATATATATTAAAAAAAAGAAAAATATTTAAATGTTGAGGCTTGGCTTGTAATTGTATAAAACGTCTTTATATGTCTAATAAATTAATATATATTACGTATATATTTTAATGCATTTAAAATAAAATTATTATACATTATTATATATTTTAATGCATTTACACAAACATTTTTAGTGAGATTCAGAAAACTTCACTCAAGCAGTATAAAGGTAAAATCTTTTTTTTTTATAAATCTACTAGCCGGCCTCCGCTGCGCTCCGGCACGCTCTGGAATCTTTCCGATTGGAAAACATCGTAAGATTGATCGATGAGTGGATTAATTTCATCATAAAATTTTCAACCACTCGCCATCTTTACATTTTACCCATGTTTGATGGAGATTTGGTAGTTTTCTTCTCGGCATTGTAAGCAGTATCTGATATTAATGTTTTCGTGCACTAATAATGTTAACCTATAATGGCGACAGGATGTCTTTTTTTTTATTTTTTCACGTTCAGTCAAGACAAACCACAGATTGAAAAATATTGCGTAACGCGCCGTCCGCGAAAGCCGCGAAACAGGATTGTGGAAGGCTTCGCGGCTAACTTCACTGCGTTCGCGCCCGTGAACACACCATGAAGGTATAGTCGATAAATGAAAAAAAAAATGTTAGGAGTGGCAACCCTTATCTCTTAGGGGTATGAATAATAGATGTTGGCCGATTCTCAGACCTGCCTAATAAGCACACAAAATTTCATGAGAATCGGTCTAGCCGTTTCGGAGGAGTATGTTCACACAAAAACCAATATTCACAATCCCACGAACCAATTCACACAAACTCATCGCAATGGGCTTAAAACTTCCGCATTGACCTCTAACACACGCAAAAATCAGATTCATCGACTCGTTCATGAGAACACCCATAATACGTAAAACATAAGTTTCTTCTTATATATAAAATTCTAGTTTCACAATGTTAGTTATCATACTCCTCCGAAACGGCTGTAACGATTCTCATGAAATTTTGTGTGCCTCAATAAAATAAAATTTATAACGTTTATAAATCGACAAAAACAACTAACTAAAAAATATTAGTTAATCTGATAATGTACACAATGCCAACCTAAATTAAAAAAAAATATATTGCAAAATCAAATTGTCCTTTTTATTATTTTCGTCGCAATATTGTAATATTTTTACATAGCCTATTCTCGTCCCAGGAAGCTTCTGAACATTTTAAAAAAGTCCCATTAAAATCGGACAAAGGGTTTGGCGTCCAACCTCATACAAACAGACATACACTTTTTTTTATATATAAGATAATGAAAATAATAAAAAAAAAGTTTTGCATATAGCAGATTTCAAATTATTGATCGTCAATCCATCCTCATAAACTGTATATATCATAAATGTTTTCATTTTTATTTTATTAGTTCAGGACTTTATGTATTATGGAGGGGGCCATATTACCATACTCCAATTATTTTTGTGACGCCATATAGTTTATAACCAGCGGACGGTCAAAACAATTTCATCGATACCTTGTTTGTCAAATTTTAATAAGAAGTTAGGGAGCTAGAAGGGAACAGATGTACCAATTAAAGAATAGCTCGCCATTTAGATTGGCCGTAGCCTTATAATAAAGCTCTAACAATACCGCTCTAACTAATAAAACATTTTATAAACACAAAAATATAATTAAAACATAGTATGTATAAAAAAATGAAATACAAATTAAAATTGAAAGCTTTGGCGGTACCAAACTCTAAGATACTCTGGTAGCAAAGAAAACTTTATGAGAACAATTGAATTATTTTTAGCGGAATATTTTTGAAACTGCGTAATTATACAAGGAAAAACACATTAAAACTATTCAATTTTAAGTTAAATATTTTTAAAAGTTCTTAAATTTTAATTTATGTAATTTTAAATAAACGTAACTAGAAGAAATTATACTTCGATACATTTTTATTCTCATGGCAACTTCAAAAATGGAAATTTTTAAAGTTTTATTAAGAGCTTCTTATATCGTTAATAAAAACTCAAAATTTATAAAAAAATGTTAATTTTGTAATCCATACAATACAAGAAATTATATTATTTTTTTTTTTAAAATAGCGAAATTTAAAAAAAAAAAACATTAAGTTTTATGATAGAAATTTTAAAAATTTAAAAATTTTAATTCTCTAGTCCAATACAATACAAGAAATTATATATTTCTTGAAAAACAGAAATTTTTTTTAAAAAACATTAAGTTTTATGGTGGAAATTTTAAGAGTTTTCTTTATTTTCAAAACTAACTTTTGAAATTTTATAAATGTAATATTTTATAATTTTTGAGATTTTAGAAAAATTTGGAATTTGGAAGATTTTAGAAATTATAAAATTCTTAGCAGTTACATAAATTTTTCAAAACTAACTTAAGAAATTTTCCAAATGTAGACCCTTAGATATTTTATATGTATTTGAAATTATAAAAATTTTTTAGATATTAAAGAATTTATTACAGTTACAGAAATTTGAAAAATCTACAAAATTTTAGAAATAAAACTGAATAAATTTTATAAAAAGATTTTATAAAATAAATGAAAATTTGATAAATTTAGAAAATTTTTTAAATTTTTTGACATTTTAGAAAAATTAGAGAAAAGAGAAATTGTAGATATTTAAGAGTTTTTAAAAACTATAAAATGTAGAATTTTTTGAGATCTTAGTAATTGTAGAATTTTTTGAAGATTTCAAAACTTTTAATTAAAATACACTCGAAATTATATAATTTTTAGCACTAACAAGAATTTAGAAATCTTTGAATTTTAAAAATATGAGAGATAACAAACAGAATTTTTATAATTCGATTTTACAAATTGTAAGAATTTTTATAATATTAGAAAATTTTTTTAAATTTAAGGAAATTTTAGAGAATAAAGAAATTATTGATGTTTTAGAAATTTTAGAAATTATAAAATATTGGCATTTTTTGAGATCTTAGTAATTGTAGAATTTTTTGAAGATTTAAAATTTTTGTATTATATTAGAATAGAATATGTGCAAATTTTTTACAATAAATAAATAAAATCTTTTGCAAACTAAAAAGTTATCTTGTACATAGCTACTTGTCAAAAATTAAATACAAAACTTTTCTCTCAGTGTGTTGGATATATGAGTGTGTGAGAATGTAAGCACATGTCGATATCCTTAATCAGACATATGAGAAATCAAATTATCAAAACATAGTAACAGTCATGCACACATATGTACATAACTCTACCTACACCCACAAAAGTATGCTATACATAGTATAATATTTGCCAACTAAAAATGTTTCAGATAAAAGAGAGGCTTTCTCTATAGCAACACACACACTCACAAGCACACACGCACACTTATATAGTGATATAATATATCTGCACAAATTGACGTCACTGATGAAGCTGATAATGATAAATAAGATCATGATAAAGAATGAATGTATGTGCCAAGAAAATTTCTTGAGGAAAACTGTGAAATGTCTTACATGAATGAAAAGGAATGGCAGAATGGCAGAATGAACCCAACAGAAGGAGGCCAAGCAAGAAAAATAAAGCAAAATTATGAAAAGAAAAATTTCAAGAATGTGAATAAAAGCAGCGGAAATGTACGCGTGTGTGTGTGTGTGTGTAGGTGTAAGTGTAGGTTTAACACACAATGAGTGTACGTGTGTGTGTGTGAGTGTGTCTACAGAGCTTCGTAATTAATTTGATTTCATTCATTAAAGTCAAGGGAAATGTAAGAGCTGCAAAGGAAACCAGTACACGAAAAAATAATAAAGAATAAAAAATAAAAACACAGACTGTTAAATAAATTGTGTAACAAAAAGTAAAAAAACGAAAGAATAAATAAAGAGTAAAACAAAATGAAGAAGAAGCAGAAGAAACGCGCAATTGTAACGTTAATAATTTATACAAGTTGAGGCTTAAAGCGTGTCGAAATGGCAGGACCTTGTAGGTGTTACAAGTGGCAGCTGCAGGTATGTCCTGAAGGAATTTCTCAGAGACTGTTTGCACTTTGGGAACCTACTCGTTGCCGCCTCGCATTAATGAATGAATCGATTGTAAATGCTCAGTGAAAGGCGAAATTGAATTGAATAATCATCTTTGAAGAAAGTTAATGTTTTACTACCAATTACTAGAATTTTTAATAAAGAATAATTTAATTTTTCTTAAATAGAATCAATTAAGAAAAAGATGAATTTGAAACAAAGTATATTAATATAAATAAGTTTTTCTCCATTTTTTCTCATGCTATTTTGAGCTCTTCTTAATCCTCTTATGTTATCTCGATGGGAATCTATTCAGATAGACTTCATGGCGAAAATCTGCATATCGAAGTACGCATAGAGTACTATCTTTAAACAATATTCGTGCTAAACGTCAACAACATTGGATCAGTGCTATTATTTAAAGCAATGGCTTTCTGTTTGTTATCATCTACGTCGTAGTTGTCATCATCTTCGTCGTATATATTATCATCTTTGTTAATGCAATCATTATATTCATCATCTGCATCATCATCTGCATCATCAGCTTTATCATCTATATCATCATGTTTATCATCCGCATCATCATCTTTATTATCTACATTAACTTCATCGTCATCTGATATTCTCATGCTCTTTTTAAATACCTTAAGCCTTTGCTTTCTCGATGGGAATCTATTCAGATAGACTTGATTGAATGTAGAAAATAGAATACTATCTTTAAGCAATTTTCGTGCTAAACGTCCACAACATTGGATCAGTGCTATTACTTGAAGCAATGGCTATCCGCTTGTGATAATCTTCGTTGTATTTTTTGTCAATCTTGTTATTTGCATCAATATCATCATCATCTGCATCAAATGCGTTGCATTTATCATCATCTTTATTATTTGCATATATATCATCATCAGCTGCATTATCACCTTCATCATATACAATATATCATCTTCATCATCATATGTATCATCGTCTGCATCATTACTTTCATCACCCGCATCATCATCTTCAGCATTCGTGTTATCATATACATTTACTTAAACAATGGCTATTCGTTTGTCATCATCTTCATTGTACTTATCATTATCTTTGTTATTTCCATCATTATCTTCATCACCTGCATCATCATCTTCATCCTTCGTAGCATCATCTTCATTATCTGCATCATCTTCATCGTCATCTTAATCATCATGTATATCATCATCTGTATCTTCATCTTCATCACCTTCGTTCTTTATAACATAATCTTCATCATTCGTATCATCATCTTCTTAATCATCATCAGCAACAGTAAAAAAAGCACTACTTAAACATCAGCGTCCTTGTCGACATTGGTAATAAAGCGCTCACTTGCATTTGTGCCCAGCATATTGTCCATGTGTGTACGTGTTTATATGTAAATCTGTCTATGTGTGAGTGCCTGCTGAACGAGGTTAAGAGCTTAATGAGTGCTGACAAGCAGCCTGTAGTTGACACATGACATTTTTATGCATGTGTGTCTGTGTGTGTGTGTGCACATTTGTCCCTCACATCCTGAGCCAAACAAGGGTTTGCTATTAATGTCCTGTTGCCATATTTAGCCTCAAGGTAAGTTGCTAAGATTTCACTAAATGAAGCCAAAATTAAGCACACGCATTCGTTGGCTTTGTTGCTGTTGCTTTTGCTGGTGCCAAGTAGTGTGACATTTGTAACAAAAACATAAAATACTCCATCATTTAGCAGTTAGTTGCAACAAAGCCATTTTGTTAGCCAAGTGTTTTTGGCATACAATTTTGTTAAGAGGGAGAGTTGGGAGAGAGGTGTAGAGAGGTCAAACAATCTATGGCACACGACAATTTAGCAAAACACAAACATGCGGTCAATTTGATTTATTTTAATTCTATTATTTTTGTTGGTATTTGCTGTTGTTGTAAACTGTTTTTGTTTGGCAAGCGGCAACTCTTTCAGACAATTAGTCAAAACAAGCTACACACATAAAAAAAAAGAGTAACAAAAATGTATTTATGCAGTTGTTGGCAACAATGGCAAAGTCAGCAAGCGTAACGGCAACACTAACAATAGAATGTGAATACAGCTGTCACAAACACACACACACACATGTCCAAGACTTTTACAGGGTCGCAGAATGGGGGATTCAAGGGGCATCAGCTGCCTATAATAAATCTCAACAAAAAGAAATTTATTTTTGTTTATAATCAAAAAATGATTTTGTTCAAGAATCCATTTTCCATTCGAAAGATTTCGTGTGTATCTGTAGACTCAAAGAAATCTTAGATGATAAATGCTGAAAAATAGTCTTTATCATTTGTGGTAAGATATTTCGTTCTTTAAAACCCTACATGCATTTGGTGTTTAAATCCAAAGCGCTTGGCTACTTCGAAACTGATAAATTTTTCATAGAACTCTAACAGCTCGCATTTAAAAAAAATACATTTTCGTAAGATGATGGCTAATCTATATCTGAACGACTACGTCATTTTATCGGCGCCATGTAAGGAATATTCTATTACGCAAAAAATACATCAGAAGAATTAACTGCACCCTTCAACGAAGACTTTTTTTTTTAAATTTCTGGCTGAAGGATCGGCAGCTTTTTTTCTCAAGTGATAAACGTTTTGAAAGATAAATTTCTTATATAATTTTCATACATCAAGCCTTTAAATGCTTTAATGTTTATTTAGTTAAAACCTTAACTAATTCTTCATCATCTTTTGTGTACCTACCTAAAAGAACGAATACCATAAGAAAGAATATAGAGAAAAATACAAAACATCGTCATCTCGATTCTTTGCTTCAGCTCTTGCTAAAATGGTTAACTACATAGACTTATTTAGTAAAAACCTTAACTTATTCTTCATCATCTTTTGTGTACCTACCTAAAAGAACGAATACCATAAGAAAGAATATAGAGAACAATTCAAAACATCGTCATCTCGATTCTTTGCTTCCGCTCTTGCTAAAATGATTAACTACATAGACTTATTTAGTTAAAACCTTAACTAATTTTTCATCATCTTTTGTGTACCTACCTAAACGAACGAATACCATAAGAAAGAATAAAGAGAACAATACAAAACATCGTCATCTCGATTCTTAGCTTCCGATCTTGCTAAAATGATTAACTACATAGACTTATTTAGTAAAAACCTTAACTAATTCTTCATCATCTTTTGTGTACCTATCTTAAATAACGAATACCTTAAGAAAGAATATAGAGAACAATACAAAACATCGTCATCTCGATTCTTAACTTCCGCTCTTGCTAAAATGTTTAAGAACATAGCCTCATTTAGTAAAAAACTTAACTAATTCTTCATCATTTTTTGTGTACCTACCATAAAGAAGATAGATAGTTGTAAGCATTATCTCCGCTTTATCCCTTTTGCCAAAAGCTATCGACGCCCCTGATACTCATATACAGTTACACTTTCACAATATTCAGAGTTGTATTTGGACGCTACTGATGCACTTGCGAGCCATTTTTGTCGCGCACTTCAACACTGCTCTCAGTACTCTTATCTCACTGAATGTCTCTCTCTTTTTTTTTGGTCTTTTTCTGTTTTGTATTGTTAAACACTGGCCATTGTTTATCTTGTTGTTGTTGTTTATTTTGCAAGTTGATGGCATTAATTGTTACGATTTTATTATTGTAAAATAGCTTGGCAACTTTTGTTGCGTTTTGCACGCTTTGTTGGTTAACTATTGTCAGTTTTGGGTTTCAGTTGCCTTTTTTTTAAACCTTTTTTGTTGGCCATGAGCTGTGACAGTTAGAGAGGACTCTTTAAACGAGGTTGTTGGTGACAAGAAAGAATATAGATTACGGTTAGGTAATAGATAGAAGTAAACAATCTCAGAAGTTAGCGTTTTGGGTAAATAGGAAAAGGATCTCGAAGTTTTCATACAAGTGCATGTGATCTCATTGAAACTTTTGACTAGTTATTTTATCTCAGATCGTCTTATAGTGCCAAAATCAGACAGCATAAAAATTTATCACCTTCATGATGTAAAACTGACTTTTCGTTATCTGTTGCTAAACAAGTCTATAATTCGAAGCTGATCTTGCAATTTTTTAAAACGAATTATCTTTTGGTTATTATTAAGTTGCTCTGTCAATATTGTGCAATTCATCAGAAGAATTAGTTTTATCATTATCGTCTATTCATGATCTTTCATGATATTGACTTCAATTCAACTATACAAAACGTAGGGCTCTTTTGAAATGCTAAATAAATATTTAAATATTTAGTCTGTCGAAAAAATTGAATTTTTTTTTGTGTTATCTATCTCTTATAAATATCATCATCTGTTACTATTTCATTATGCATAGGTTTTTGAAGACCAGTTTTTCATACACTGTTCCAGAAGCGGTTTTACGCTTAAGTTGTTCTCAATTGACGAAAGCTTCGAGCATTACTCGAACTATAAAACATATTAAGATTTTGTATTTCGATACTTTAAAACTCAAATTTAAGCTCTAATGGAAGCTCCAAGTTCATAAACTAATCCATCAGATTCTTTTGAAAGTGCATCTCTCAAGCATCCCTTGTCACGCTCCCATCTCTAATATCAATTTCATATGTCACGCTGCTTTTGATTTATAAGCTTCATGTGACCTAACAACTCTAAATTTTGTTTGTGACGTTGGTAACACTAGAGCAAGCAGCTCAGTTTCTTTCCAACACTATCTGACTCACTTACCTAGTCGCCCCTCGTTACTCCAGAGATTTGCGTAGTTAGACAGTTTTAATTAAATCTACATTAATAATTCATAATGCAGCGAAAACTTGCTTTAGTATGGGAGAAAGCTTAATGTGTGTGTTCCGTTAGCTACTGTTCCCGTTAGTTGCCCATACCGTTAGTTACAGCTTTTTGCCAAAATTTATGACGAAAAGCATGATGAAGTGTGTTGCATATTTAAGGGAGAAGCCATTAAACCAAAAAAGGGCTGAGCTCCAAACCAGATGTATGCGCCATGGCTAATGATGTAAATCTGGGCAGAGCAGGAATAAATTACTACAAAAAGTATGTTTTGCGTTTAATATGATGAAACATGCTTAAGCACCGCAAAGCTTAAAGCAGCTTAACTTTAAGAGCAACTTGCCTCTGAACTTTTCTTTTAATTAAAACTGAATTATGAAACCAAGTCAAAAAGCAAAGAATTAAATGTCAAACGAAAAAAAAACTGCGTTAGTTACGTTGGGGTGGAAAAGCTTGAGTCGGGGGCATGACAGTGGAATGCCCTGAAAAAAGTTTTTTTTTTTTTCAAAAATAAGTCACATCCGGCAGAAGTAAGAATACTTTTTTAAGTACAGCATTTGGTGTCGACTAATTGATTTACGTTTTACACACAGGGCCGTAGAGTAAAAATACGGGACCGGGGAAAAAATGCGCTGACCCCTCTATAATACCTATAGCTTGATTTACGACAGTACGACATTAAATTCATTGGGCCCCTTAGAAAAGTCCTGTCCCGTGGGTAGCGGGATCTCCCATCCAGGGTATACCCTATAAAGAAGATCTTCCATCCCTCTTTCAGGAGACCTCCATCCACCCCTCTCGAAGGGCCTGCTTACACACATTTGTAGTTAAAATGGTCGTTGACTAAAGGTCTCCATTGTTTTTTTATTTAGGTTCACATGATGTTATATGTACAATTTTATGATTTCAACTCACTGAACGTGTTCTTCTATGGTTTCTGTCCAATCAGTGATGTGAAAAGAAGATAGAAAGCTTTAAGCAACGGCTATGGGATAGCTCTGCACTTCTTGCGAAATCCAAGTATAATACTCTGATAAGCTCTTCTATAAAGACCGTGTTAGCTCAATCTGTGGACCTGGCTCTTTTGATAGAATCCTCAAAGTCAGCGAGTAATTCTCATATAATGCCCAATGAGGGCATATCCAATCAAACCAACCTTACTTTTCTCCTTCCCACCAGTTCCCTTCCCTTCTATTCTTTAACCCCCTTTCGATTTGTATCTTCTTAATAGTCATCACAATGGACCCTCTCACTTCTTCTCTCCTTCCCATCAGTTCCCTTTGAATTCATTGCTTTACCGCCTTGCGTTTTGCTTCTGCCAAATAGTCATCGAAATGAACCTGGCGGTTTAGGGGTCATCTCGGCCTGAGAGTCAAATACTATGATCATACATGTTGATGTGTTAAAAAGTAAGGTGACTTAAGCAATTTCGCGGCAACGTCATTTAGTCGAAGAACAGATTTTTTTGTGATTCTGATTGTGTTCGTACACTCAAGTGAATGGCATAATTTTGTTTGGTTGTGAGAGGCAGTAAAGGTGTATAAGTGTTTTGCGTGTTCGGCGATTGATACATGATAATTCTGGACCGCGAGATCTTTGATTCATCCGACTCCTACAACATACTCATATTGTGGCGGTTACAATCGATTATCGGTCTTGGCCTCGAAAATTATCGTATCGCGCTAATTGGCAATCTCAAGACTACGAAGGTCCTTCGTTGTCTGATCTTCCCATCGCAGAGACGGTCGAATACCTTTTTGACTAGAGTCACTATCAAAGAACTAGATCAATTTCGCCAGTATGGTTCATACAGCTCGTGGTTCATTTGGAAACAAAAGTCACCCGGAGGATTTTTCTTTTGACTAGTTCCTTAAATCGCCTTATCGGATGATAACAATGTCCATGACTTCAAAGCATCGTAGAGCCAAGTAACAGGTATGATAAGAGTATTTGTAAAGGGTTATTTTCGGTTAGCCAAATGATAAGTTCGTCGACGTATTACAAAAGCTGACGTCATTTTTTGGGTCGTTAATACAACTTCGAAGCCTGTTAGCTTTCGCTATTCCCCGTGGTGTATTTTTCCTACTTGTATATAGCAGGTATTTCTGTCTTGTGCCAGATTTACAGCCAAAACCATGTTTTTCGACTTTTTATCAAATTTTGAGAAGGCTCCGTCCAATAATGTCGAGGTCATCGGCATACGCCAGCAGAATGACATTCTTATAAAAACAGTGACTAACCTGTTGACATCGTACCAGTCGCAGAATAGCTTCCAGTAATAAATCTGAAAAATACGCATGCTAGTGTATAACCCTGACAACCTCGGTTGATTTAAAATGGTTCGGCAGAGGTAATTTGTCTATTCAGACGGAACGGCAGGAGTCACAATTATTTAAGATTGGTTGCTGGTAGGATACTTTCTGTATCGGTAGAATTTGGTTCATCTTCATGATAAATTACTATTAATTTTGTTCTATTCGAAGGTGATCAAGTGATGCTTAGAGGGCGCGAAAAGTAAAGCACGTGAATTTTTATTTCTCCAAACATTTTATTTAAATTCGTTATTAGCCGATTATTGGCAAAAGGTGACTACTACGTTACATCTAATTTGTCAAATTATATATAAAACCGGAAAAACAATATTATTTGTCTCATTGCCATTAGGATTGGAGATCCGCTTTCAAATTGTGCCCAGCTAATGTCAAGAGAGGGCTTTGCTTTTGAATTCACTTCTTAGCTCAAAGTAATATCAATTAGCAAGATTCAGTTCGTCGACGTAAGCTGAAAAGTCACTAAATGCTGCTGGGGAGTAGTGGACTGGATATTGAGTCCACAAAGCATTTGGTTGTTAACACTGGTAGCGATTGTAAAAGAACCATGTAATAAACACTTCACATCCGTTTTTGAGTAACAAATTTAGGATACATTACATTCCTCGACACTCCAGGGGTCTAAATATCCGTCCTTACTTACGGCTCGACTGCGTCAGCCGAAATGGCTTCACATGGACTTCAGCGGGTCACCTAAAGTTCCAGACAGATAGACAGCCGGCGATGTCCATTTCGATACAGTGGACGATCAAATTGTTGCACAGTATAGGGTGGAACTTGCTAGCTCTTCCCGTCAACACACATTGGTATAAACTTCCTGAACCCTTTCACTCCAAAAGCTAGGGGTATTTAAAACTTGTAACTAGAAATGTCAGCACAAAGCCAGCCAAGCAAAGTTATACGAGTTTAGGAACTTGCTCGCTTCCTCGAACTCGGCCAACTTGAACTTGTACTACATGGCAATATGGCAACGAGTTCTAATTAAGTGCCAAACGAAAAGTTCGGCAGTCAATTACTCCCACACGCGCACATTCCGTTGCACTTGACCAAATAAGTTGAATGACGGACAGCAGCAAAAACGGAAACTAAATGCTTACACAGATACACACGCACATACACATATACGGGTACAAACTAACACACACACACACACGAACAGACGGTATTTAAACATCAACAAGTTGAAAAAGTGTAAGCATGTGAAATGGTTGACTGAAACTCAAGCGAATGGAACGGCCAAAATGGAAACGCTTCGCTAGAACTTTGCGAAAATTGTTTTTTTTTCGTTTTTCATATAGCAGAAAAACTCCACCCTAGAGCTACGTTGGCTATAAGTACATCCATTCATGTGCAGTTCACAGTGGTTATCTTCAATTTGCAAATACAAATTGCGCACACCTACAAAAAGATTACTAGACCAGCGCAAAAAAAAAACAACAAAAAAAACTAAACACACACACACACAAAATACAAGGGAATTGAAGGAAACCGGAAATGATGCGGCTCATTTGTGTGCGGCCACAAAATGGCAACGTTTAACAGTTACAGACAGACGGCCGGTCAAGCTTGAGCAATAGGCGGAGTTGTGAAAAAACAAGAAAAAAAGAAACTGAAATAAAAACAAACAGCAAATGGTTCAAACGGTTCAAATGAAGGAAAAAAAGAGAGTAAAACGAAGTTTGCATGCCCTTGAGGTCAAAATGACAATTTTTTACGATAACGCTACAAAGGCCAGAGTGCAGTGGGTCGGGAATATTTTTTACAAAAGTGTCCAGTTGCTTGTCTATACAGCTGATAAAGTCGTCTAGTTTGGTCAAAGGAAGCAAGATATTATCGGAAACTTGGCAGCTTTTAAAAGAATGAACGTTGGGCTGATGATAAATGAGAGTCAGATGAAGCGTGTGTTTTTATACGATTGAGAGACATATTGTATAAATTAGGTATATATTTATTTCTTGATAAGAAGGAAGTTACAGTAACACCTAATAATTAATCATACGCATTTTATGTCTTCTTTTTCGGAACATTTGGCGGAGACTCTGTCTTAATTAGTTCTTGTTCCCAGTTCCTTTATTCAGCCGCCTTTCAATCGGTATAAAACTTCATATCATGTTTAAAGTAAAGGGTTTTCCAACAAGAGGTGTTGTTTTAAATCACCCGGTATTTCGGTAGCTGTCACTTTTGAAGCTTTTAATCTTTGACATTTGACAAGTAGAATCTACACCATTATAAAAAAAATTAAATTAAAAATTTAAAAAACCCCCCAACTTAAGTAATTTTCATTTAAAAAGTAAAAAATAATAAAAGAAACTTAATGTTAAAGTATCTAAGAATCTATTAATAATTCTAAAAAAATACGTCGCGTTGGTTGTCACGCGAGGGCAGACGTCGTTGACAGTCGTTTCTTACATGCAAATTTTTTGAAGTAATTCTAAGAATGTTTTTGAAGTATTTTCTTAATTTTGTTTTTAAGTTAATCTTTGTTGCTTAATTAGACTATTTGTATTTAAATTGTTAGTTTAGGAGCGGTCCCCCAACGCGACGTATTTTTTTTAGAATTATTAATAGATTCTTAGGTACTTTAACATTAAGTTTCTTTTATTATTTTTCACTTTTTAAATGAAAATTACTTAAGTTCGGGGTTTTTTAAATTTTTAATTTAATTTTTTATTTCATACTTTTTATAGGTAGGTTAGGTTAAGTTAGACTTTAGTATATTATAATATACTTACTATAACTTAGATTCTTGTTAAGGTATAGATTACATTTAAGGTCAAGCTCGTTTGTTTTTTTACGCATTCTCCCCACTTTCACTCCCCACAACTTTTAAACGGCTCAACCGATTTTCATCAAACATGTCTAACAACACTCGCACATAAGTCACCTTTAATACAAAAAAAACTAAATTGAAATCACTGCATGCGTTCGGGAGCTACGATGCCATAGACAGACAGACAAACAGACAGACAGACACGTCAAACTTATAACACCCCTCTTTTTGCGTCGGGGGTTAAAAATGGAACGATACACGCTTCAACAATGCATTAAAATTATTAAAATTCACTTCAAAAATGCTGAAAATCTTGCAGTGACAGTTCCCAAAACTAAAACATTTTTGGGACGTCGTGAAACACCTTGTCCTACCGCAATACAGAAATTGGTGGAAAATTCGAGCTTTTGAGACAAGTTAGTGATGTGAAGAATAAAATCCGTGCACGTCGCTCAAGCACAACTGAGAATATTGCTTCTGTAGTCCAAAGTATTGAAGAAAACCCAGGTTTGTCCATTCCTCGTCGTTCTTTGGAATTGGGCATTCCACAAACGTCATTACAACGTATTTTGCATAAAGACTTGGGTCTTAAGGATTATAAAGTTCAGTTAACACAAGAATTCAAGCCGGCCGATCATCAACAACGTCGTGTCTTTGCTGATTGGGTCCTTGAAATACATGAAAATGGTCTGGAATTCCATCGAAAAATCATCTTGACTGATGAGGACCATTTCCACCTCGGTGGCTACGTGAACAAGCAAAATTGTCGCCTCTGGGGCTCGGAAAACCAAAGAGCTATTGTTGAGAAGCCTCTCCATCCTCAACGTGTGACTGTTTGGTGCGGTTTACGGTCCGGTGGGGTCATTGGACCTTACTTTTTCGAAAATGAGGTTGGATCAACAGTTACGGTGAATGGATTGCGCTATTGAGAGATGCTTAATAATTTTTTATGGTCGGAGTTAGCTGGTATTAATCTGGACAACGTTAACTTTCAACAAGACGGCGTTACGTGCTACACAAACAACGAAACCATTGCTGTTTTACGGGAAAAGTTTCCGGACCGTGTTATTTCTCGAAGAGGTGATCACAATTTGCCACCGAGATCTTGTGATTTAATACCTTGCGACTTCTTCCTTTTGGACCACGTGAAAAGTAAGGTCTACGCTAACAGCCCAGCGTCGATTCAAAAACTCAAAGATAGAATTCGTGAAGCTATCGAGGACATAGGGCATCCACTTTGCGATTTGGTTATTTAAAATTTCTTGAAAAGGATATGGTCCTGTAAGCGTGGTTGTGCTGGCTATTTGGCTGATGTTGTTTTTCATTATTAACAGCATACCTTCCTCTTTATTATGAAATAAATATCCGATCATTTATCTCAAAAAATTGAATTTTTCTTAGAATACCAAAATAACGCCTCTTATTGGAAAACCCTTTATAAAAACATAACTGGCTGTACTCATATTTAGTTATCGATATCTCTATAAATAATCGAAACTTATGAGTTAAATATTGGCAATAACCTCTAATATAAAATTATAATCCACACATCCTCTTAAATTTTTTCGCTCAAAAGCACAAGTTGAGAAATTATTGCTTCTGTATCATCCTATCTCAGGAACAAGTGTTAAAAGCAATAGACAGTGACTTAAATTAAAAACAATTTTGTTATTTAAATACCTTTCCTATTAACTTAAATTTAATGTCAAGTTCAATTTAATTTCGAAAAATACACGCTTCAAAGGTTGTACCTGGAAATAATTGTTAAAAAAGGAGTTAGTCACAGTTGACAGCAGTTGACAGTCATTGGGGTTGGCGTGCCACTTGAACAGCTTGTCCAAAGTAGAAGTCGAAGAGGAAGAGGAAGCTTGCTACAAACCGGAAGTGACGTAGCAATTGAATTTGATTTTGTTCAACTGACAAACACACAGACCCTCCTCATATACATATTGCTTGGTTTTTGTTTTTTGTGTTATATAATCTGCAAGTTTTTGCTCCATTTTTTTTTTTGTAATACTCTTTGTTTTTTGCATAGCAGTTGCACATTTTATGCAATGTGCAGCTAAGCGGAAATGAGTTTAGGGTAAGAGAGCTGCCAATGAAAAGTGAAACCGTTAAAGGTCTATATAGAGTAGAGTACATATACATAGAAGCTTGCATGTGTGTGTGCTGCCAACATGTGTTAGTTCTTTTGGAACCCCCTCTAGCATTTTTTTTATACATTTCTGGGTTTAAGTTTTATATTTTTTTTATTGTTGCCGTGTTTTAGAACGGAAATTTGTGGTGGGAAATTTCATTTATGCTGACACTTGACTTGTTTCATTCGCTTTTCCTCTTTTTGCCTTTTTTTTCTGTGCGCTGTTGGCTTTAATTTCGCACAGACCAAAAAATAAATAATGGCCAACAGCCGTGGCCATTGTTGCGTTTTTTGTCCTGGCCACCTCCAATGAAGTTCATAGAATGTTCGACTTTTGCACTTTGTTCCGATTCCTCCCGCCAACTCAATAACTTCCAAACATTTCCGTTTTGCAACTCAGTTGTCATTTGAGGCGAATGGCACACAAAGAGCACAAAAAAAACCAGAGACAAAAACGGAAATGTGTTGTATGAAAAGAGGATGTGAAAGCAAAGTCCAAAACGTAATAGAAGTAAGTTGTGCTTTTTGGGTAGTTTGCTTTCATATACCCTATGCAGATATGGTCGAGGATATTATAGTTTAGTGTACTGTATATGACAGGTGGTAGAGGGCGTGGTTGTTGACACCAAAGTAATTTCCCTTGGTAATGATACAATCAATCGTCTGTCAGTTCGTCCTTATGAACATCATGATCTCGGAGATCACAATAAAATACACCAAATTGCAAAAGGAAGAACTTGGGGTTTATTGATTCACGGCGAGATCTCATACTAACTCTTTCTATAACATCCAGACTTTAGACGCAAGTCTGTTTCTTAATTGGAAAGATATGCTCGAAAAATTAATCGAATATAGCTCCAACGAATAAGCTTCAGCGATTGCTGCCTTGCTCTCAGTATAGAATATTTGCTATATATGGGACATTCTTTTACAAACCGTACGGATTTCGGAAAAAATATAATTTCAGATTTTTAAATGAAGTAACATTTCTTTCTATTGTTTACAATTGTACAATATTAAAAATTTTGGTGAGATTTAAAAATCTTAGGTCAAAAAAAATCTAAGATTCGAAAAATAATGTCCCATATACCATGTGAGCCTAATAAAGAAAAGCCGTTGATTTTTTTTTTAAATACTCTTACACTCCGTTCTATCAAAGCTTACCATATTTGAAATTTATCTATAAACCTTGGTCGAACTACTAAAAATTGGTCCAACTAATAACTTTCTTTTGGTTATAGTGACTGTAGGGTATACCACAGTCGGACTTTCCTTAAACGGAAACTCATTTTTATGAACAGTTTTGTTGTTCTTTTTGTTGGTTGGGTTTGTTAGTTCCCTGCTTTGTTGCTTCTTCAAATCTGACAATTTAATTGCTTTGTAATTGTTGGTCTTTTGAAGTGGCTCTTTGATTTATTGATAAATTAAATTATTGTAAGTGTATTTCTTGACGGCCATTATATTAAATGTTGTTAACTTGAAATTGATGTCTGTTGCCAATTTAATGGGTAGCCTCAATTAAAATTAAGCCACTGTGATGCTATCAAAGAAGACAGTTTAAAATGTTTTATTTGCCTAGACTGGCTTGTTTCAAATGAGAACAAAAGGAATTACAAAAGGAGGTATCATATAAAATCTAAAATATTTAGTATAGGAGAGATCTCCAGAAGAGAGAGACACAGGCTTACTAAGATGAAGCATCATCTTATATGCTTTAAGCGAGAGAGAAGAGTATTTAATTTAAGAATTTACGAAAAATTTTTATCCGGAAAAGAACACACTGTCATTATTTATATATTTCTTAATTTTCTACCGGCCCAAAAAAAAAATGCTAAAAAAAACACCCTCTCTTAAAAATGTTTAAACAATTACAAGCTTTCTAATACAGGAGCTTAAATTCAATTCTCGAAAGGTAACTTTATGAAATAGTGGACCGATTTTAATCCAAAAAATGTAAAGACTTATTTGAAATTCATAATAAATCAGACACATATTTTATTATCGTCTAGCACATTGATATCATAAAAAAATTTGCATACAAAATTGGAACTAGTACTTTTAAGATTCACGCAATGAAGAATTAAGTATATAAAAGTCATTGGGGAGAACTGTATTAAACCAAAATAAATTTCACACTTTGGAAACTTAATTTTCCCCACAACTTTCAAGCTCTATGCACCGAAGAACTCTTTAGCTGCCCCTTAGTAATAAAATTTTAAATGTAGAAATATATTTAATTTCCATTCACATTGCAACAAAAATTAAGTCACTATAAATTTTTCATTAAAAATTAGAGCCAAGCAAAAATGTCATTATAGAATGTAATGCCTTGCCAGATCTTCTCATTGCCTCAGTTTTTATTTTTTCCGCTTCTCATTTCCCACTTTCTCTCTTTCTCTCTCTTTGGTTCCCTGGGGAATTCAATTATCTTGTACTTTTGCATAGCTCCTCCATTCAAAGCTTTCCAGTTGGCAGCGAGAAATTCGAAAAAGTAAAGCAGAAAAATGGCAAAAATCATGCCGAGAGTTAATCAGTTTAACTAACTTAATTTGTGCAACATAAGCTCCGGCTCTTGCTTAGCTGAACTTTTTGTGCCTGCAACGTTGTGGCATGCTACAAGATGCATGCAAAGCAACTTACAATTTGAATATACTTATGCTAAGTACACACTGCCACGCACACTGTTGCTTTAATAGTGCAAGCAAAAAGTGTTTACATTGGTCTCAGTAAATAAATATATTTGGTGTGACTTTTATTTTCTTCATATTATGTCGGTCAGCCAGTGTGACCAGATGTTTGTGCGAATAGCTTACCTCAGCTGCGGCTAACTGATGAGTATATATAAAAAAAAGAAAATAAAGAGGTGCGTGCCCAATCTTCACCAATCTATCTTACTAGATGAAGATTTTTTGGTCAGTTTATTCTTTGTCTTAATTTGAACCGCCTATTCTTAGACGAAACCTTGTACCATAAAACGGAAATCCGCTCAACCTTTCAGCCATCAAGCTATTATCTATCGATTATTCAGAAAAGTTTTTACGAACAAGGTGTTTTAAAAACCCTTTTCTGAACATTTTTGCATATAACTCTCAAACTTATTACTAGCTAATTTTCATAAAGAATTCAGTTATAAAAAATGTTTAAAAATTTGTAAATTATGGAAGAAATGCGGCCAATATAAAAAAAAAGTGAATGCAATTTAATAACTACCTCATAGAAATAATTATATGTGCATATATTTTTTATATATCTCACTTAAGAGCAGCGAAACGATAATTTTGAGTATGTAGATTTTTGGAGAAACCGTTTGTGTCCGATTTTCACAAAAATACCTTCCTAGTTTTGCCAATTTTGGTACCGTTAGGTAAGTCCTTTTACCTTTCATAGAAAATAATTATATGTGCATAGAGAGTGATTTGCTTTACGAATTTATAAGGTCTGTAGGTCTGTATAATGTTTCAACAGTTGTTAACAAATGCAATCATTTTAAATTTAAAAAGGGCAATTATTTTTTGAGAAGGATATCACAATAGTCGGAAATGCTTGCGATTAGTGAAAAGTACCACGTAGAGCAGGGTAGGATTATGTGAATCTTAATCTGAATTTTATCTGGATTAAAAATTTTTAGTTTAACTAGACAGCAAAAATTTAAAACAAACTCAATAAACAAGGGCAGTGGACCAATTCCTGAAATCGGCAGATGATCTAAATGGGCCATCCGGCAGTTGAATACTTATCACATGATGCGTTTCCAAAATACTTGGTCTGAATTAACTCCTATTGTTACTAAAAGAGGTAGTCCAAATCGTAATATACGATCCTATCGGTTGGAAATCATATTATATAAATGGTATGCCAAGGTTCATCTATTAAGTTCTATAATTGCTCAAAGTATTTATAAGAAGGGATCAAATAACACTTAATTTATTGGATAACATATAATTTGGATGATTGTGATAGTATTTAACAAGAATTATAAGACACAAGGTATTATTTTAATATATGTTTAGAACGAATCGGTTACCAAAAACCCTTTATAACATAGTCTGCGGTTAGTGTTACATGAAAGGATCCTACATATCTGATCAAGTATATGCACAGAATTATATAAAATTACATAAGCTACAATTCGGTACCACATCCGAAGGCTGTAACTGCCTAAACAGGAAATTTCAGCCTTGTAAAGCTTTAAGCCACGGAGCTGAAACTCCAAAATCATACCTTATTGCAATTATGGAGTGGCTGTCGACAAACTCGGGCCAAAATCTGGTTGAAAATATCTTAGATATGTCATTAAAATCATTTTTGTTATCATAACGAAGTATGTATGTCTATTAAAAAGACTTAAAAAGTGACCCTCTAGTGGATTGAGCCCAAAATGCACTTTTCAACCTTATACAATTTTGGCTGATTTAATCCCTCCAGCCTCAAACTTGCTTAAAAAGTAAATGGAAATTCAATATCTAACTTACTTTAAGTTCGGGAAATAATATCTATTAGTTTTTTAATCACAATATATAGTTAAGCATATATAATTATTTTCTATGAAGAAAAACTGCTACCGTTTTTTTTTTTTTAGGAATTGAAAAAAACCAAAAATAATTTAAAAATAATAAAATTTCTGGTCGGCAATTATGTATCCATCGTTACGAAAAAGGTTTTACTAACAAACTATTTTTTATTTTTAATAATTAACTGTGACAATCACTTTGCATTTATGGCAACAACAAAAAATGTTTCTATCGACCGAAAGTCACATTTTTCATCTGTGCCACTGCAAAGCCAAATTGTGACGCAGTGTGAACCTAGCATCAAACACAAATACATAGCAACTGCTGCGGCAATTTCACGCATTGCAATCTTTTTTACAAAATAAAGTGGCAAAAGTTTTTTATACGATTTGCTGTGCACACACTGTGTGCTACTTAAGCCTGTTTACGGCATACTCGAGCAGTTTGCTTTTGCGCCTAAAAGTTTGCTGCACAAAATGTTGCACAAACACACACACACTTGCAATAATTCAAACACACACATACACGCACACATAGAAGATGTTGCAAAGTGCAGAATTTATGGCTGCCACAAAAATTTACTACTGCCAAGGCGTAATTTTAAATGCAAGGTGTAATTTTTACAAGTTTTAAAGTTCCGTGTAAATTTAATGAGCCGAAGGCAGCCATTTTGTATTGCAATTGAATTGCAATTGGGATTTTATTTATCGACACTGCGCAAACTGAGGCAGAAATGCATTTTTCTGGGTCATAAAGTTTGAACATCTCTTTAAACAGAAACCAACTTAGATAGTTCGAATTAAAAAGTCGCAAGTCCTTAGATTGCCCACATTTATACCCAATGTATTTGCTTAAATTTTAAAATTGAAGTTTTTAATTAAATTTTCCATTTTATTTGCCAAGGTAGTCTTTTAAACCGCCTAAGCAATTAAATAAATGAGCTCTATGTAATTTATTAGTCCTAGTGCGTCCTGGAAATTGTTTGTTTTAACATGGCAAAGATTTACCACGAATTCCACTAAAGCACTGATTATCTCTCTAGCCTAGCTCAAAGTCAAACTTGCAACTTATTTGATTTTCAATTTACTTAGGCATCTTCTAGGACTTGACCTTACTCATATGTCAACTATTCATGCATAAATAAATCTTCAATGGCCCAAAGCAGCTGTTCATGCGTAAGTGTGTGTGTTAGACAAGCAAAATCTGGCTATAAGCAAAAACAATAACAAAAACCATAAGGCATAAGGCATCTGCCCCCACGGGCAGCAACAACAACAACTGCTGGCTGCCACAGCAGCCAAGGCAACTTATTCTCTGTCTACTTTGTGCCAGGAATTGTTTGTGGTAGCAACTACTACTATAATGCTTTGGCCACACTAAACAGCAGCTGGCGTTGCCAGCATTTACTTTTGGGCGACGTGGCATCAATGTCGCGCCATGTGCCTTCTGCCATGTCAACGGCATTCAGTCTACGTCAGAGTTCTTTTCTTGCCTCGTGGCTGTTGTCACACCATTTAGTCTTGTGTTTTAGTTTTAGTGCACTTGCGTCATTTTGTTGCTACAATAACAACAACAACGCTGCTTGGGGCACACACACACACACACATAGTCCATCCAAAGCGTTAAGACCAACACACAGATAAAGATACTCGTAAATAGACGTAGAAGCGAAGAACCACAGCGAAGAGCCAACAACTGTTCTGACATTGGCCAATGTGCTTGTGCGTTTGATAAATGGCCTGGCCAAGACCGCACAACAACAAATTTATACACACACACACACACACACATGCATACACTCACACACAGCTTTGGTTTCATTTGCTGTCATTTAAATTTATGCTTTTTCATAAATTTTAAACTTGCGCGACCCCAACACTAACGCACCTATAAGGCACAGTGGGACAAATATGCAATTTTCAGGCAATAAATTTTATAAAAATTTATAAGTGCTTTAAAGTAAAATCTAAGCCGCTTGAATATGATTTTTGCTGTCTTCCTCGCTATCAGCCCTGGCAGGAAAATGGTGAACATTTTTTGGAAAATATCAAAATCTTGAGACCATGATTTAACCCTTTCAGTTACTTAATTCAGCCGCTAGGGATAAAAATCTGAAAACTTGTATATGGGTTAACGTTGGATCTCTGATTACGAATTTGGAACCATTCTTACTGTGGGATGGCTCCTGTGGGCTCCACCTGATGTACAACATGTAATGTGTTAATGGACAATATGTTATTGATTTCGTTGTTCTACTAATCGATTTCGCTTTGTATTTTGGAAACATTTTTGGTTTCAACGCTCAAGATATTTGTGCACTTAGTTTTTAATAGCATCTAAGAATAGACCGGAAAATATGCTCGTTCAAAATTTTGCTTTCATATAGTTCATTATTTTTTAGTACCTTTGTAAATTTTATTATCATTATCATAAATTTCACATATCAGCTAAAGATGCATACATTTTTAGCTTATGTTTTAATAATTTAAGAAAATACAGAGAATCCTGCTTTAAAAGCGCAAAAACTCAAATTACAATACAAGGTGAGTCCGAAAGCGACATACTCCCGGTACTTTTGTCCAATGTATGGGACAACATGTTTTGAAGTTGCTGAGCTTTGCCATTTGAGATATCCGCTTTGAAAATGTTTTTAATCGTAAGCATACGAATCATTTCATATCTTGATTTTTTATTAGGTTAAATAGTTCCATTTTATTAGCACAGAATTTCACAACTTTCTAGGGATCAAAGTTTTAAAATATACTTAATACCCTGGCATAATTTTATTAGAAAAATGCCACGAATTTTTATTTTTATTTCCTATTGTACAATTCTTAAAGTATTCTCCATCAGCTGTTTCTTCTTCCAATATATTGGACGCAATGACTGAAAGGGCTTAAGTTGTTTGTAGTTAATAATTAAAGTATCATCAGTTTTCATCAAGAAAACATGGGTATCTATCCTACTGCTCCTACTCTTCCAAATTCTTACTTACTTTACTATTTATGATCAAAGAAGTTCCCAGAATCATCACCGTGTGGAGCTCTTAGTCACCCAATTTAATGTCTCTTATTTATATTTCTTCTAATCCTAAATTGTCACATTTTTCGTTGACATTCTTTAAAATTTTCAGCTTGATATCTTAACATTTGCTAAAGTGATGCCATCTTTAGTAGGTAATTCTTCGATTATGCGTGTTATTCGATAAAAATTAATGATCAAGAGTTAGCAGAGGAGTTGGGCATTGCTTTTAGATCCACTCAACACATTTTGGTTGAAGAATTGGGCCACAGACGTGACGTTGCAACGCTGGAACCGAACTTTGAATTTATGAATTTCATGCAAAAAATGGATCGCGCAAAAGATATGATTTCCAGCACCATTTGGGTTAAAATGAAATGAATACCATGCAAAAATCGTCGAATTTACCTGAATTTGCTGCATGTGAATTTTTTCTATTCGGTGGACTCAAAAAAACGCTCCGTGGAACCGAAATTGAGCCCATCGAAAAATCGAGGATGGCTCTGATGGTCGCGCAGCAAACCCATCATAAAAAATGTTTCGATAATTGCATCAAGTGCTGTCCTAAGTGCATTGTATTCAATTGGAATTACTTTAAAGGAGACCGTATAAATTTTGATTTGGAGTTTCTAAATAAATTCCGGGAACATTTTTGATCAATGTGGTATATTGAAAAACGGAAATTTTAAATCTTAAGCAAGAAAAGTTTTAAGAAAGGCTTAGGGACTACACTGATTGTATACTATTTATCCTCTCTTATTTCAACCCTCATTTCCACTACTTGCAACTTTGCACTGATTTTGGTAAATTTACGATTGGCCCCATACTACATTGCTCTCAGGTTGCTCCAAAAGTATTTTTGAAGCTACAATATTCTTCAACAAAAAAGTTATAGACTGGCGCGTATTACGACTATTAGGAAAGGTTTCTCTTTTTCCAAAGTAGAATCAGATATCTTTTATCATGATATAAGTGCAGTGCTAATATTATACCTAGAATCCGCTGCAGAGCGATTCTTCTTACAAAAGCTCCTAAAGAACTGTCGCAAGGCAATACCACGCACGTCTAAATTCTGCCTAACCATAGATAAAAAGACTAAATTTCTAGCTATACACTATTACAAAAAATTCCATGAAAAATAATTTGGGCACACTGGACAGTTTCCTTGCAGTTCTAAAAAGTAAACTTACAACTCAACTTTTTTCGCTGCCAAATTACCAATTCCTCCCACTGTCCTTCTCGCTGCTTTCAGCTGCAACTATTTCACTTGTTTATTTTTCACCCCTCACCGTATTTTTGTTGTTGTTTTTTTACCCCATTTTCTTCATATGTTTTTGCGGTGTGCAATTTGCATGGTTTTGTTTACATTTCACTTTCGCTGGGCGGCAAAAATTCAATGCGACGTATGATGTCATTGAGGTTGGGGCACAGTCAAGGTGAAGCAACTGTGGCGGGCGCATTATGCAGCATTTTGGACGTAAGTCTGTGTCGCTTTAGAGGTTTGTGGGCATGGTCGTGGGGGGCACCTAACTTGCTGTTATTTACATGACACTTGCTAGCTGAAAGTTGCACCAAGTGCCATAAACAAAATTGTCATAAATCGCATGTGCGCATTTCTAATTCATTTAACAGCTAAAGTTTCTTGTGCTGTTTCCCTCATTTAATATATTCATAATAAGTTTAAGTGTGAATAGTTTTTATATATAAATAAATAAATAATATTCCTTTGTTATTCTTATTTTACTTGCAGCACACTGTCACCATAGCAAAGGTAAGTTTTATTGGACATGTTTACTAGAGTTACTGAGCAAATACTTTTGCGTGTTTCACGAAAGTTTCTAATATTTTGTGGTATTAAATTTTGAAGTTTGGTTATGAGATTGCAGCAACTTGGTTGTAAATCGAAACTAACTTAGCAAGCACACTTTCAAAATGAATTTCTAAACAAACTTTGTTCTATAGCAGCTGTAAATGTGTTTTAAAATGGTATTTTTTATTCAAATAGGCGAGAACTAGGTTAGGTAAGGTTAGGCGGCAGTTTTGACGTCAGTCCTTACGCCAAGAATAGGCTCGTTCGGATACCGCTACTGTGGGCCATTCAGCACTCTTCCCCACTTAAGAGGTCCGCTATATGAGATGAGAGAGCCAACCAACAGTATGACTAAAGCTTAAAAGGCATTTTGGACTCTGTTCGAAAAGCTGAGATAATTCATCAAGAAAGTAAGACTTTAGGAAACGGAATCTTTTTCTGCCCATCCCAAGCCAGTGACTGAAAGAGTGTTCCGCTGTCTGCAGTTCCTCCTCATCGCCACAGCTTCTACAGAAGTCATGGTGGAGAGTATTCAGCCTGTAAGCATGATTCCCCAACAGCCAGTGTTCTGTGATAGCACGGACAACAGTTGAGCACTGGGACAGATAGCAAAGTCCATAGTTCTTTTAATGCAGTATGTCGGCCAAGTTTGCCGCGAGATCCAGCGCGTGCTCCATGTCCGACTCCACGTTTGGTTTGCACAAAGAGCGAAGTTATTTCGTATACTCAGTTTGCAGCTGGCCCAGGCCCTCCTTATCCTGAATGAAGATGCTGGTAGTTCTGAACTTCCGAGATCACCAAATGTAGAGCCGTCTTAGTCGAGCTGCCTTTTTTGAATGCATGCTATGAGTCGGACATTTGGGATTGAGGAATAGTGTTCCTCAGTTGGAAGCCAATTAGTCTTTCCATCGTTTTAAGAAGTAACGTGAGGCTGAAAATCATTTGGAAGTGAGTAATTAGCTTTCCCTGCCTTAGGAATAAAGATTACTTTAAATATAAGCCAAGCTTTGGGGATGATCCCTGTGGCCTTAGTTCTGGTGAAAATATCAGGCAACTACCGTAGGACAGATTTCCCCACGTGTTGTAATTGCGCTGGGATAAAATTGCCTGGACCCGGCGATTTATATGGTTTGAAACTATGTATCGCCTATTCCACCTTGTCATAGGAGACTAGGTTTGAGGGGATACAAGTCGTGTCAGGCATAAGGGTGATCCGTTGGCTTAGCGGTAGACCAGCTCGGAAAATGAGTGTTTGTAAGTAATTTTAGCGTATCCTCGCTAGAAGTGGTCAAATTTCCATCGGATCCTTGTAGGTATCCAAGTGTGAATGGACATTTGGACAACATCTTCTTGAGCCTTGCAGCATCAATGGAGCTTTCAATTTCGGAGCAGAAGAGCTTCCAAGAAGACCGTTTAGCCTTTCGAAGATCCTTCTTGTATTCTAAGAGGTTGAGTTTAAAGGCATTCCAATATTGGAAAGCTTGCGGGAATTGTGCCGGAGTTGCCTAATTTCTGATGACCACCAGGGAGGTTTCACTTTCCCTCTTGATGTGCTTAATCAATAAGGTTTATTGGAAGCATGGTTTATATATCGAATTTGAGTATTATTGAATTCTACCGAATTGGATCCTCGAAGGGTAGGCGAAGACTAAAAAAATGAAAAAAATTTGATCTCTTCTTTATAATGAATAATAAAAAGTTCCACAAATAACACAAGTCAACTAAGTTTATTTTTTTAAAAGATAAGACTAATTTTTGAAGTAATTTGACGCATAGAATTTGGTTTCTGAATTCATATGTGGTCGCTGAGAACGAATATGAAATCAGAAAAATAATCCCTCAAGTGAAACTTTTCAGAGAACCTCATTTCTTTCTTCAACTTGGTTCTCAAGCTCTATTTTTTCTGGATCAAAATAGTAAAATTCGGTTCAACTAAAAGTGACACAAAGTACATCATTCGTCACTACGACTACGTATATTTTTCATAGCAAGCTACTCACAGCAACTAACGCTATACGAAAAATGACACCAAAAAAATTTATAAAAATGTAAAAGAAAATCGGACGTCATTTCGACGTTTCGATGAAGGTTGAAGCTTTAGAGAACTAGAAAAATATGGTCGCTTTGAGCTGGAAGGCTTTAAAAGTGAGGCTGTAATTCACAATATTCTTGTACAGAGCAAAGCTGCTAGATATTGGCATGAAGCATCAATCTCGATATACCTAAATGATTTTCTTTCGAAAAAATTTGGTTCAGTTCTTTGTTGCTCGGATATTTATGCAGCCAGGAGGACCAACACATCGCCTGGCCTCTTCATGCTGATCATGGAACTTTTATCTTCTATTCATTTTCATCCCTAAAACCCCATCAATTCCTCAAAATGTATAAACACCTTTAAATTGCTTGATTAATTTATGTCCTTTTTATTGTTGTGCATTAAATTTGTATATTGGCTGGGATATTGTAAATTTTTTAGTAGTTGATCTGACTCTGACTGCGCTACATCAGAAATAAAAAAATGTCGTAACACTTGGAATATGGCTGCTTCTTCAGATAATAATTCAATTTGTGTTTGGTGGGGCTACTGCATGCTTTGTGTTTAGAAACCGTGTACCTTTAATTTATCGGCCTTGACCAAGCCAATCTTGGTCAACCATTGGCAAATGTTCTCACGTTGATCACCCTGTAGCTGCAGGACCTCGCCATACTCTGGATGCTCGACTACAGTGCCATTGCAAGCGAATTCCTTCTTGCAAGAGCGCACAATTTTCTTCAGATCGTATTCCGACGAGAGTCCTTGAACAGTGGTCAGAGTCTTACGACCGTTGCGCTGCTGAATTCTTATATGCACCAGGTTATCCTGCACATGCTCATCGGCACCCTTGGCCGCATCCGCAAAAGGATCGCGCGTATTTAGATTCTGTATAGACATTCGAAGCAGCTGTAATTAACGCAAAAGTTTTGAAAAAAAAATTATTTCGTAAAATTTACGGACTTTTATGGAATTTGTATAATAGATTTTTTGGTTTATTGTTACTGGCCGGAAAACGTGCTGTAGAATGTTACTGTAATAAATAATACCAAATTATGTGGCATTGACAGTACTAAACAAAAGCCTGCTTTGATTTGGACAGAAAAAATTTATTTTGCTCATTAAATTAGACGCCTAATGAAAACTAATGAAGTCCTGCCAATTGTGGAGCACTTGCAGCAAGTCCTATCAAATTACAGCAATTAGTGCTGACTGAGCTGCCATCTTGTTGCAGTCCCCAGTTATTTTCATTGATTCCCGGGCAAGCACAATTATTTTCTAATTTATGAAATTGAGCCAGATTATTTTATGTGGCCATAAAACGCTACATAAAATTTAATAAACGTTGCTGGCTTTTAGCTTAAGAGAGTTTTCAGCAGCCAATGCTCCTGGGGGTAGTCTGGAAAATGCATAAATTCAATTTTCACAAAAAGTTACACAAATAAAAAAAAAACATTGCCTGCTTTTAGGCGTTCTTGCGTGCAAAATCTTGTTTTTGCTTGATTAATTTTGCGGTTTTAACCAAAGTAAAAAATATGACTTAACATATAAATAAAAGAAAAAATAAAATATGTGTAAGGTAAAAGGTAAAAGATTTTCGCAGACCTTTGGCAAAGTGGAAAATCAAATTAGAGAAATTTGCATATAATATGTGCGGGTAGGCAACACCAAAAGTTTACGCCACATGTACATATATATACATACATATATATGGGTATTTATATACATATATATATAACACCTGCGCCAAGCAATTGGCAAGTTGCAAAAGTTTATGATGATTTTCATATTTCCACCAATGCTTAGCTGGCAAATTTGCCTTAAAGAAAATATTTTTCGTCATGGATATTTGCATTTTTTGTTAACTAAATTAAAAAAGTTTTTGCCTTTTTTTTTGGTTATTCTTCTTCTTTTCTTGGTATTGCTATATAATGAGCTTGTCATGTTTTTCCTGATGGAGTTATTTCTGGCATTTGGTTTTTTTAGCCACGAATGACTTTTAGAAAGGAACTTTCAGAACAGGAAAATCTGCCACTAATAGACAGCAAATAATTACGTAATTATTTTTTTCAAGTGTTTCTAGGCATAATTAATGCGATTTCAAGCTACGTAAATAGATTCATTTTTATTTCCAATTCGTCCTAATTTTTACGAGTTCTTTTAAGTACCGACTGGATCTTTTAGTCTGCAGACATTTCTTGGACCATAGACTTTCGAAAATTTCTTAAGTCGGCATGAACTACCTTCATAATTTTTTTTTTTTTTATTTACTATATTTTGTATTTGAATATATTATACAACAGTAGTTTGATTTGCAGGGATTTTATCTGAAATCTTGGCTGATAAAGTTCTTAGCGTTTTTGGGACTAAGTAGACATATGGACTGACGAACTGTCTTATCTACCATAAAACAATATTTTTTTAGTAAAGATTACTTATAGTAATTCTTCAAGATACATTTTGGATGCATAAACTTAATGTACCCTGTACCTTAAAGTTAAAAGAAAAAAAAGTTGGACTACGTTTTTTGGTTCGATGAATTCGATTCCGGGGTCAATAGATCGTAACAGTTGAGAAAATTTAATTGAAGTTTTTTTTTGACGTCGAGCACGGATACTGGTATCCAAAAACACTAGCTCCAAGAAGAGCTGATTTCATAGAAATTTTTAATACAGATTTTGAGGTTATTCTATAGCACAGCTACCCCTCCAAAAAGAAAAAGATTTTTAGATTCAGAGGTTTTGTTATGTGGTTGAGATCGCTCAAAGCGAATCCGAGGTCAATAAATCTCAGCAACTGAGAAAATTGTATTGAAGTTTTTTTGACCACGCATCCGTATACAGGTACCCAAGTATATTACATCCAAGAAGAGCTGGTCTAAAAAAAAATTTGTTAAATAGGTTATGTGGTTATTTTTTAGCCCAGCAACCAGAAAAACAAATCGATTTTTACTTATGTAGTTGAAAACGCTGAATCCGAGTCCGCCGTCAATAAATTTCACCTACTAAGAAAATTGAATTGAAGTTTTTTGACGTCGGACTCGGATTTAGGTACCCAAATACATCACATCCAAGGAGAGCTGCTTTCGAAAAAAAGGTTATCTTATAGAAAACTAACCAAAAAAAAACAATTGGTTCTTAGTTTCAGAGAATTAACTACGGTTTCGTTATCTGGTGGGATCGCTTAGTCCGACCCCGAGGTATTCCTCAAACCGCAAAAACGAAAATCATAAAACTGTGTATCTTGAAGATTACGTTTAAAAATGTTACTGCTGGCTTTTGTGGGAGCACGGATTCGATTTAAGCGGCTCAAAGATCATAAGAAAAACAATCTGATTCCTGGATCCGAAAATCACAAGGCATCGATATTTGGTGCTATCCATTATGAAAGTACTATTTTTGATGGTTTTTTTTTTTACTGTTTTACTTTGTATTTAATGTAATCCCTATATTCCAATAAAAATTTATTTTTATGTACGTACCTTTATTAAGAAGTTTAGTTTCTAAATATATTTGATAGTATTGACAAGATACTTCGGTCTCCTTAAAACCTCTTTTTCGGAAAATTCGATGCGGCTGTCTTGCGAGAACTAAAGCTCAAGAGTTTTTTTTTTTATTTGGCACAACTTTGTATTGTAAAAGTTTAAAACTATTTATTGAAACTTAAAGTCAAAGGCTGCTTGGTTTTTAGTTTAATTTTGTGATAGAGATTTTGAATACTGCGAAAACATCGTATTAGAGACTCTAGTAGTGTCGGAAGTAGCATCGATGTTATATCGATACGTCAATTTTTTTTCCGATCATCAATATTTTTATTTCGATTAACGAAAATTACCTCGGTATTTCTTCAACATCCACAAGGCTGGCAATCTAGTGAGCGACAAGCGGAGTTCGCTTAAATCAAAAAACCTTGACATAGTTTTATTTAATAACCATAATGAATGGATATTAAATAAGTTTAAAGATTATAGGACAGTAACAAGAAATTTTTTGTTATAACTTACAGGCTTATAAAAATAAGTGGTGTAAGCTTTTCATGTGTCAGAGGAACCCCTTGTGGACTTTGGGCAGTTGAATCTGACCTCCGAAAAACCCCGATCCAATAGTTCTTTGATAATATTCAAATTATCTCGTATTATATGATTTTTTAGCGGTTATCCATAACCCATGTGTGAAAGAGTTTTTTGGACTTATGGCAGCTCAAAATCCATAAGGATAACTCTGTCCCTTGTTAAGTTTGAACCACTTTTTTTCCAAAACCATCGGATTTTTATTTATTAATTATTAATTATTTTTATTAATATTGCTTTGCTATGTTTTCTATAAAATTTAATTATTATTTAAACATATATTATGAAAATATAGTTATTTCTTGGTTTGATTGTTAATTCAATTTTATTATTTGGAAATACTTATATAACTAAACTAACAAATGCCCAACTCTAAATTAATTTAAGCATACAAAAAACAGCCGAAACATGAACTTCGATGTGTCCAAACATCGATATATCGAGGTTAAAAAATATCAAAAATGTTGGCCAACATCGATTTCTCCAAATGAAAATGAAATAATTGTTTAAGAAAATAAATGAATTGTTAGTAAGTTTTAATATTTAAGAAGTCATCATTATCCTAATTTTCAAGCTACAATATCTCTAAATTTGAGTTATTGTAAATCAAAATATTATTATTATCTTAATACCGAAAAGTTTATAGCCCTATGTTCCACCTTGGAACTTTAGGTAATATATATAAAACCGTAAAATTGGGAACATCTTCATTGATATATTGATGAATTTATAATTTTTAACTTATTTTCATGTCATCAGTTCCGTCGAAAGTGGCTATCGTCGTGAACCTCCTTTTTCCCGAAATACTATTTCAAAAATGTCGAATCTGGGGGAATACCCCGTTTCAGCTGTAGATACATCTACTAGACAAAGAACGTAAACGTCTTGACCTTTCCCCAGTTCAGTTAAGCAAATTTTCCCTTAGACAGATATAGTGGCCTCCTAAAGCATTGGGATGGGTCCTTCCTGTCCTGGCATTCTACTAACCATTTTCCTTTTAATTTTTTGCGTTAATGTGAACTCATAAAAATTCATAATTGTCAAAGGAATGACTGATTTTTCTGCAGAATTTATAGCACACATAAATATGGCTTAATCTCTCTGGCGTCTCTGCAAATTTGTATGGTTTATAACCTCTAATTAAAAGAATCGCCCAAAAATAATTTCTCGACATAAAAAAATAAGCATCCTAGCGAAAGCCATTTGAATGCTCTCGTTAGCTTGTTACATCTGAGAAAGTATGCCCTATATTGTTCTTGAAACTTGTTTATTTTGAACATACAAAAAAAAAGCGAATTTTCGCTTAATGTAGCGAAGAGTTTTTAATTACAATATCATGGCCAGATAAAAAGCAGCGAACTTTATGCAGCATGAAAAACTGCTTGCCATATATTTCGTGTTGCCCGTTGGCAATATACAAGAACACATACTAGCAAGCATGACAGTGGTGTAGACAAGGGGGTTAAGTGGGGGTAAAGAAATGTATGATAAGATTTTTTAATCATCATAAATAAATATATTTCTGAACCAATTTTTAGAAAAGAATTAGATAAAATCTAGTTAAAGTTTGAGTTCAATAGTAATTTATGAGATTCAAAGCTGGCTTTCAGTCAATCGATTTATTAAAATAATATATTCTGTTTCAAAGGAAGTGCAAAAAGTATCTGATAGATAATTTCAAAGAGTACAACAGAAGCTGACAGAATATATTATTCGGGTTCATCTATATGACTCCTCAAATACACCACAATCTACAGCAGAGTATCGAGAGTATTTAAAAAATGCTTCTATTATTGTTATTATTTCCCACCTATCTACGTCACTGACTTAATAGAAACAAACAGACAGTGGGAACTCTGTTTTAAAATAATAAAATATGATGAATGCTCTAGTGGTAGTTGTAGCTGTAACTGTTGCAGCATGTTTCTTATATAATATTTCAACTTGTGTGTAGCGTGTGGCAAATAATGAAATATTATATACCATATAGTATATACAAGCATTGCAGCAAACAACTAAAACTGTTATGGCGGACACAGACACACAAAGTGGCACAGAGACATGCACAAGCATGTACAAATATGACGCAACACCCACACAGAAATATGCGTGGCATGCCCCAGCAAAGCGCGCTCAACATTTGCTGCATACTTTTGGGCGCTGTAAAATATAAAATTCTATGAATTTGTACGTACATCATTTGAAAATCGTAAAACTTGCAAGTGTTTTGCTTGTAACCCCTATGCTGTGTTTACACTGCGTCAAGGAATGGCACAATCGAGCTTCAAAATTTAGTGTGAACGTAGCAGATATTTTGGGTTTTGACAAAAATTGTTTATAGGAAGTTCACATTAAAGTTTTTTAGATGGAATAATTACAAAATTTTAATTTTAACACATTAAAAGCGGGGCGGGTAAAATTACCCGTTGTGAAAACTGCTGCTTAAAGGCGGGCCGGGTATTTTTACCTTTTGAATGTAGGCACTTTAAAAGCGGGAGACGGTATTGTTACCGGATTGGTTTTCATATAAAACTGAAAGTATTATTTCATATAATTATTTTAGTTTCATAAATTTCAAGTTTTTCATGGAAATTGTTTGTTTTGTTGCATTCAAAACTCAAATCAACAATTGTTCACGAAAAATGTTGATATGACTGCCCAAAGAACATTTTTATTATATAGTAACAAAATTAGGAAAGGGAATTGTTTTTGTTTTGTATGGGCATAAATAAATAATAATATTATGAGGATTCATGTTGTTTTATATTTATAAATTTATTACTCAATTGTTTTAGCGACTTGTCATTTCATAACTATCAACAATTATTATTTTTTGCGAGTTATTTGCGAGCTCTGGTAAAATGTGAAATAATAATTTTAAATTCAGTGTTTAGTCGGCTTTAGACAGTTAAACATTTCTTTTTATAAATTATTTTTCAATTATTATAAAAATGGACCCTGATAGTGATAGTGAAGCTTACGCAGATAATTTATCGCAAATTTCCAGTGATTCTGATATTACTGAATTTGGGAGTGACTGTGAAAGTGATGAAGACTTCTTTCATCCTAGAAGACGTAGAGTTTTACCAATACAGTATAGCGATTCGGAACAAAGTGACGATGAAGTATTGGAGTGGTCAGAACATGATAATCCTCCAATTATTGAACAATTTTTGGGACAAAGTGGCGTTGTTGAGATGCCAAATAATTCAGAAAGTGTGGATGAAGTGGTTCAACTTTTCATAGGGAACGATTTGTTCGATTATATGGCAGAAGAAACTAATCGTTATCATTCACAAAATTTTGATAAGTTTAAAAACAGTGCAAAATCTGTGAAATGGAAAGACGTATCTGCAGAAGAAATGAAACAAATGTTGGGATTACTTTTACTTATGGGCAAAGTTCGTAAAGAAACTAGGGATGAATATTGGTCTACAGACAAAACAATTGAAACTCCAATTTTTGCACAAGTGATGAGTAGAGATCGTTTCCGCCAAATATGGTATTCATGACATTTTTCAAATAATGAAACTGACATCAATGAAAGAGATCGCCTTAAAAAAATTCGCCCAATCGTATCTTATTTTTAAAAAAAATTTGAACAAGTATATAAGCCTCAACGAGAGTTGTCATTGGATGAAATCATTGTACCCTGAAGAGGTCGGCTATCATTCAAGGTGTATAATGCTTCCAAAATTCATAAATACGGAATTCTTATTCGAATGGTTTGTGAAGCAAGAACAGGATATATATGTAATTTCCGAATATATCATGGTGAAGGAAGTCGACTTCAGGAGACAATTTTACACCTCCTACAGCCGTATGCAAACTTGTGGCACCACGTCTACATGGACAATTATTATAATAGTGTCGATACGGCTAAAGTCTTGTTGGATGGATTCCGAAGTTGTGGTACGATACGTACAAATAGAGGTCTTCCTGCATGTTTACAAAATGCAAATTTAAAAAAGGTGAATCTATGTTTCGTCGTCATATATTCTGTTACAATGCTGGCAATCGAAAAGAACAGTTCGAATGATTTCAACAATCCATTCTTCCACTATCGTAGAAAGTGCAAATATTGATTGAAGACAAGAGAAAACATTTGGAAGCCGAAATGCGTTATCGATTATAATAAATATATGAAAGGTGTCGATCGTGCTGATCAGTATTTGTCATATTATTCAATTGTACGACGCACAAAAAAATGGACGAAAAGGGTAGTGATGTTTTTGCTAAATGGTGCTCTTTTCAACGCTCTCAGGGTTTTTCAAGGTTTAAATACCAATTCAAAGAAAGGTTATAAAAGATTTTTGCACGGTGTGGCCAAAGAATGGATAAGAGATAATGGTAGAGATAGTGTTGATGATAGAGTTCCCAATAATCCTGATGATCCAGTACCCAGCACATCTTCTACATGTAGAAGAATCGATTTTCCAAATAGATTATTGGATGCAAGAAAACATAAAATTAAAAGAATATTTACGGGAGGCAAAAAAAAGAACCCCTAAAAACAATGTTATGTTTGTGCTTCTCACAAGAAGAAGAGTTTAACCTGCTTTATGTGTGAATATTGCGACGTGCCCCTTCATAAGGGAGAATGTTTTTTTAAATATCACACATTTAAAAAATATTAGTGTTAGAAAATACAATAAAATATTTTATACACTACTACTACTACTAAACTACTTCTGTATAAAAATGAATTTACAAGTATTATACAGGTTTAAAAACAATAAAACATTTTTTTACAAAATATCTATTGGTTTATAAACGTAAATTTGTCAATATAGTTGACATTTTGAAAGGTAAACAGATAGGGTAGGTTGTGTTTTAGTACAAAACTTTTGATAAAATAAAATAGAGTATAGTTGTAAGTACTATATTACCAAATTTTATTAAAATCTAACCATTACTTTTGCAAATATTATTTATTTTGGATCGCGCAATTTTTGCTTGTTTTGCAAGAAATGCCCGCTACGCAGCATAGTTTCATATACTAGGCTACCCGCTTAAAGTGTGTTAAGTAACCTTGATTTTCTTTATTTGATTACTTCTTTTTAAGTCGAACGTTTTTGGATAATTTAAAACATTATTTTTGGTTGAATTGCTTCTAGGATTTATTTTTAGAAATTTGTTATACCATGCAGCATAAGGCTAAATTCAGAGATGTTATAATAATAAAATGATTATAAAATCTTACGCAAAAAATAGATTTAAAAATTGAGGGCTTACTGATACCCAGGCCTGACGAGAGGGGGGATCGGAGAATTTTTCCGCCGGGCCAGGAACTCTCGGAGGGGCCCGGACTCGCGAGTCATTCGGGAAGTTTTTTTTTAAAAACAAACAAAGTAAATTATCATTCTACCAGAGCCCCATAACATACATACTTTTTTATTTAACCATATCGAATGTTGTAATTATGATTGCAATGATGGAATATAATATGGTGATACAAAAGTGTATGTTATGGAGCTCCAATTAAGATATTTTATATGTAACTGATTGATTAGGGGAGATACGCTATATGGCCCATATAGTGCGCACCTTAGCTTTTTTGCCTACCGAAGCTTTTTCGTAATTTCCACAGTTGTTTCGAAAACTAGAGACGATTCTTTACGATTATTTTTTGATCGATGTAAAGAATAAGTATGTTGGGTAGCAGTCGGAGAGCTAATAAGTCGGCCATTTTTTTTTATAAAATCATCAATTCTCAGAAATCCTTTTTATACTTTTTTCATACTGATCTCACACTTTTCTACAATTAAACGTATTTTCATGAATTAAGAAAAATTGATTGCGGCTCGGATCCAAAATTTCCTCCGTGGCCCGGTATTCTTTCTACGGCCCTGCCAGTACCAGCATTTGTATAATACTTATGACATAAAGTTTATAAAAACATATTTTAAAATATTGCTGGTTTTTAAATATTTAAAAATATTTCAATTGTTGCCAGATTCTAGGAAGGTTAGATGTCTTAAGAAAAAAATCACCCTTAAAAAATAATAAATTTCAGTATAGTTTAAAAAATTTTTAGCGTAGGGCAATGAAAAAACTTCTATTTGCGATAACCCAGCAACACATTGTTTGCCAGTGTGAACATAGCACAAGTCATATATGCATGTATGTGTGCACATGTTCGTGCATGTTTATGCGTGTATAATTGTGTGCGTGTCCATCGTTCATCATAAAGTGGCAAATAAAAAAAAGGTAAACTGTCTGCTTTTATATAATATATGTACATATATATATATTTTTGTAGTCTATATGTATTTTTTTTATGTTTATTTTGTATTTTTTTTATATATTATTTTTTCGCATATATTTTGTGCTTAATTATAATGCTTATGATTATGCCCAAAAACGTGCACTGCAATTTGCTTATTTGGTTTTTATTTGTTCCAAGTTTACGACTGCGCAGAATGCTTAAATTTAATGCCATAAAGTTTATAAACCTCATTTGGGCCACAAAATTAAATTAAACGGCTACATGTTAGCCACAACAAAATAAAATGTTTAAAGTTTTTTTTAATCTCGTAAAATATGAAAAAAATATTTTTTGTGGCCTTTTAAAATTCAAATGAACAAATAAATTTGAGTGCATAAATTAAATGGAAAATAAATGGATAATAATTAGCTACAATATTTACAAATTAGAATAAATCTCAAATTAAAGAAGAAAAAAAAATATTTTTTACAGAGATTTTATGGGCAAGGCTTAGAAGTTGAATTCCCCATCTCAGCTCAGCGTGGAATCATCCAGAAGCTTTACGGACCTTTGTGTTGCCCAATCCATATTTAACCAAAAACATTCTAGGGGGTGCTAAAGAGATGGACATAGTTGGGTCGGGAAATAACGCAGAGTCTGGTACCCAACAGCCTTAATCTTAAAAGAATAGCCTTCTTAGTTTTCCTGCATATTATTATTGTTGGGTGTAGAAATGTTCTGCGACCCAAATGGATCTATTGAACTTATGGCTCAAAGCTCTCCCAAAAGTCCCATGGCCTTTATTTCGACTTATAGCAACAACAATCTCTGGTGGGAGAACGTGCATGCCCAGGAGCTTGTTTCTTTTGCCTGCGAGTGCCATACATTCACTTAATACATGCGAAGAAGTTTCCACCTCCATTCTACAAAAGCGATATCGTCCACTATCCGCTATGCTAATATTGTTTAAGTGGTTGCGGAGCCTTCAGTGTCCCGTCAGAAGGCCCGTCAGGATTCTTACGGTGTTCTTCCCATGAGTTATCATGACTTTGAACCTCTTACGGTTGTAGTTGGAGCGGAGGGTTTTGACTGTTTAAGTTCTAATTTCTGTGCCCAGTGAAGCAATCGTTTGTTATTCTCCTCTATTCTCAGTAGGTCCCGTACCACGTGGCTACAAATCCCACAGTTTGGTTGAGGACCGATAAGCGGTGTTGCTGCACCAGTCCTTGCAAGTTTATCTGCCAGCTCATTTCCAGGAACCCATCAAGTCGTGAGCTTATTCCTGGATCCTAATTTATTTGGTGGCCGTCGGTGGCGTAAGTGCTAGCGTACTCGCCTCTAAAACCGAAGGTCGGTGGTTCGATTCCCCGCAGTAGCACTGGTGCATTTGCCTAGCACTGGCATTGCTAGCTCAAAGATGCTATTGCCATAGAGAGGGTCTATTAATTAAAGACACCGCCGTTCTGCTCTGTTCAAAGAGTTATTAATAGAGATCTCCAAGCCCCTCCAAGGAGTCTGTCAGGAAATTTTGAAATTTATCTAGTCAGACGAGGGCAACCGATTGAGGTTAGAAACCATCGAAACCCTGGCTAACCCTGCTATTTATGTATAGTCTATGACAAAAGAATGATTCGCCCAACATGTTAATCACTCTGCTGGTTTATTTAGATCCAAACTTGAAAAATTCAATCTTCTTCGCGTCTCGTCCAATTCGTTACTTCCTAGTCCGCCCTCGCATAATCCCAAGTATCAGCTTAAATTAACATTGTCAACTAGTCGATACTGATTCGTGAATTTTGGTAACCTCCAAGTGGAAGACTTATAGCAATCACTGCATAAACTTCACATAATAACTTAATCCCAAACCACTTGCCAAATACTTGATAAAGACCAGTTTATAGGGACTTAGTTTGGTTGAGTTTTAGCAGCTTCTAAGCTTCTATGCGGCTGCTGTTGGAGCAGCCAAGTCAAGTCGGATGACATAATCAATAAAGAGGTTAAATTGCACGTTGACACGTGATAAATGCCGCTGCGGTAAATCGACTAATGAATGTCATACAGTCAATGTGTCAGTTGCTCAGCTCCGCAGTTTGTCAGTTTGTCAGTCAATCAGCAGTCAGCCGACGTCGGAATGTCGGCAGGTCCGTCATTTGCGTCAGTCGATTCGACGTTACTCAGTCATGCAAACAAATAAAAACGTTTTTATTGTAATCCGCAATGTCAAAACATTCCTGGGAATGTTCCGTAAACGATACGAGTAATGGCGGCATACTAAGCATGTATGCAAGGATATGTATAGACTACTATATAGAGAACCCGTCTCTATCGCATGACACACAGCTCTGCTTTTTGCAGCAATGACTTTGGCTTTAACCCAATTCAAGCCAAACTATAAACTGCGTATACGTAATAAAAAAAAGGTTTAAGCTTCTCTATTGATTTTCCATTGATAAATGGCTGACATTTTTTAGCCGCATTTTTTTTTTCTGCCCGAACAGGTTAAATAGTTTTGAAAATGTCTGCCACATTAAAAAACAATTTCCGCTAAATCACTTTTAAGCATAGTACGCACAAGAAGGAGTCCTGCCAAGGAAGGACTAAGGCAAAGGAAGAAAGGCTAAGAGAAAAAAAAAGGTAGAAAGAGAAGCGCAAATATGAAGAGGACATGACTTGAAGTAAGATGAGAATTTTTTGCAAAGTCTGGCAAACAAGAGAAAATGAAAATGAAAACTGTCTTTGCAGTGACAGTAAAGTAATGCCTTATATGAGGAAAAATCAAGTACCCGGGGGATTATTTTCTTACCCATTTTCATTTTTCCTTTTATTATTTTATATGACATATACTGCAACATATATGTATGTATATGTATATATTTGTGCGACATGTGACATGTGACATGCAACGAGCATGTTGATTTTGTAAAGTGGTTGATTTACGGGCTTTTTTCAAGGAAGGCAGTAACATTTTTCTTGGACGGCAATTGAATATATTATGTACAAAATGGTATGTATGTATATATGTAAAGGATTGGAGAAACTGCATTTAATTTGACTGCTGGGAAAGAGTTGACTAAGAGCATGTGAGTCAAATGGAGCTACAGACTTATACTTTGTATACCATAATCCTTACAGCAAAATGACTATTTGTCAGTAGGAGTTTATATAAAGAGCTGCCAAATGCCAAAAATTTGCTGATTTGAAAGGAGTTAATAGAATATGATCACTCCGTCACATTCCCTAGATTTAAAATATGTACAATTGAATGATCTAATTAAATAATGGAATATTTTTCCGCTGCTATAATTTAAGATGCCTTAATTTTTTTTTTTTTTTTTATTTTAACATGACTAGAAGAAAGCCCCGGATGACGACAATGTGATTTCTTTATACTAAAAAGATATAGAATTATCAAATAATCTAATAAAATAACAAAATATTTTCAAATTGGAATCTGCTTTATTTTAAATTGACTAATTATTTTTTAATTTTTTATACTATTGGAAAGACCCTAAAATATAGAGCTTGTGAAGCTATTATTAGGTTTATCCGATGATTGATTAGATGGATCAACATTACTTTAATACTACTTTTTACTACTTTTTGAGCTCGGACTTATTTTATAGGCAATATTCTTCATTTATGGATTCCGACAGCGAATTGTTGATATTAATGATTTGTTTTTGTACTTATCTCAAAATGTCTATGGCAGGCCTTGCAAAACTATGCAAATATCACTGTACCAATAAACTGGATCATTAAATCGATAAATCGTAGTCGAAACCAAAATCTAAGGCAAGAACGAATGTGGTATTGTATATTATTATTATATATTGAAATTAGTATTTATTCAAACCGAGAAATCCAAACCGAATAAATTTATGCGGATTCGGTTTGGCTCTGCAAGCTAAGTTTTTAGTTGAATCAAAAAAAATAAATATTAAAAATAATTGTTAATAAATATTCAACTTAAAGTTAGCATAAATAGAATCTGAGAATTTCAAAGAATATTTAAAAAATGATTTCAATATAAAATACCCATTTTTGTAATCCTATTTTGACGATTCGTTTTAATTCCACTTGCAACAAATCATTCGGCTTTAAATCACCTGAAAATGCAGTTTGGTGGAAATGAAAGCACCAAACATTCGGTTTCAAAACGAATACGAATAAAATATTCGAAAATATATTTTTTTTAAATATTTTTTTAAAGGAACTATTTTTTTTTGAAAGAAATTTATCAGTATTGTTGGTAATATTCGCAGAGAGCGCCCAGCAATTATTGGAATATGTACTTATTATTTGTCAATATTTAGATTATTTTGTTTTAAAATTTCATAATTTATAATTATATATTATTTGATAAATTATTTATTTTTTTTGCGAAATTTTTTTTTAAGCAAATACTTTTTTTATATAAATTTATTAAACTTATGCCAGTATTACTAAATGCAAATATTTTCACAATAAGCATAAAATAATTCCTAAAATATTTGTTTCATTTATTAAATCACATTTTTGGAAAATACGAAGAGATGGCAAAGAAAAATTATTTTCTACAATATGAGCAAATAATGTTTGCTACTAATTTAGCAGTTGTTTGCCAAACAATATTTCTAGAAATATGACATATCATAGCCTAATACCGTGAGCAAACCTTTGCTCAGATCACATTTGACCAAATAATTTCTACAAAAAAGAGAGCAAATTTTTGCTTTGCAGAACGTTAACTTATGTGAAGTCGACATTTCGGAGTTATACGATGTATGGAATATTAGATTGATACTATTTTTATTTATCGTAAATACTAATTTTTCTTAATTTTTATAATTTATAATTATACATTATGAAGCACATAATGCAATTTTAAATTGTTGTAAACTTTATTTTCAAACTTATTCCAGTAATATATGATAACAATATTTGCTCAAAACGCATGAAACATTTGTTTAAAAATTTCGTTTAATTACACTGTCCTACAAAATTAAAAAAAATCAAAGAACTTTTCAAGTGACCTAGTGTACGTTGTAGGTCTTGACGAGTAGATCACGATAGTGTTTTTCAAAATTGTCTAACACCCCCAAAATCGGAAGTTATCGCTTAAAAACCGTTTTTCGGGTAATGCGATCACTCCCACTATCACAACGTCGCCATTTTTCAACCGATTTTCGATTGCTTTACGGCTTTGGAAAGAAGAAGATTCAAGCTTTAAGATGATATACACTTGTTTGGCACATTGCTTAAGTGCTCTAAAAAATTTCAAAACGCCAAATTTCAACAAAATCGGTTAACTATATCATATAGCTCCCATAGGAACGATCGGTCAAAAAATCGATTTTTTAACAAAATTTGTTGTATTTCGTTTGTTTTTTAAAATATTTCGACCAAATTTGGCACTTGTAAGTTTTTTATTGTTCTTAAGCATTATTCCAAATTTGGTTACGATATCTTCATGAACAAACGAATTATCCATCTAAAACTTTTTTTTGTCGATGGAATTTTAATTTCCTTGTTTACAATAAGCGTCGTAACTTAAACATTTATGGACCGATTTTAATAAACCATAACTTTTCTTACTCGGAATTAATATTTCTTTAAGATTAAATGTAAAAAAGTAAAGGTGTTTAAACAAAATGTTATATAAAAATGACTTCAAAGTGTGAAAATCGAATAAAAAAGTGTAAATCTTAGATAACTTTTAAAAAATCTCGTAGTTGCTTTGTATAAAGTATAAACAAGTGTATATCATCTTAAAGCTTGGATCTTCTTCTTTCCAAAACCGTAAAGCAATCGAAAATCGGTTGAAAAATGGCGACGTTGTGATAGTGGGAGTGATCGCATTACCCGAAAAACGGTTTTTAAGCGATAACTTCCGATTTTGGGGGTGTTAGACAATTTTGAAAAACACTATCGTGATCTACTCGTCAAGACCTACAACGTACACTAGGTCGCTTGAAAAGTTCTAAATCACTGTTGGACAGTGTTATTCAAATAAATTTTTGGAAAATATAAAGAGAATATGCAATGGTAAATGAAAAATTTCCATTACAATATGAGCAAATAATGTTTGCTATCAATTTGTCAGCTGTTTGCCAAACAATATTTATAGAAATATATTAAATCATACTGTGAGCAAACCTTTGCTCATCACATTTGACTAAATAATTTCTACAAAAAAGAGAGCAAATATTTGCTTTGCAGAACGTCTTGTGTGAAGTCAAAATTTCACAGATATTACCAATGTGCATCAAAGGAAAGATATAAAAAATATTACAAAAATTCGTTTTCCTTTTTTAATACAAAAATTTTATAATATCGACGCCACGTCTTGAATCTCTTGCAAATAAAATTTTTCCCAGCTGCAGTTTCTTACTTAACCCAATTTTCTGACACACATCTGAAAATTTCATAAAAATCTTTAAGCTGCTATTAAACAACTGCGGTATTAAAAAAAATACTAAAATTTTCAATATTTTCAATAATTTGCATTTGCATATAACCCTGCCCACATGCCATTCCAATGCTCCAACTATAAAGCATACACATTTCGACCAATCCCAAAGTTATGCACATTTCAACCTCGGTTGCTATCTTGACCCCTCGCTCACCGGCAGAGGGCAGCAGTAGTAGTAAAAAAAAAAATCTCACTGAAATATTAATAAAAGATGAGCGACATTAGTGTCGTGTCCAACCCAAAACCGTAAAAATATAAAAGACACTCCCATTCACATATAACTTACACACTCTCAACATACTTTTACTACTTCCAACCGAATAGCTCTGGCTTCCGGTGTAACCTCGAGCATTTTGTTGACCTTTTTTTTATCTTAGTCTATTTTTTTTTTGTGTGGATCTGGCCACTTTAAAGACGCAAAAATTCAAACGCAAAATGTCATAAATTTTGTAATAGCATTTGTAAGACGATTCGGACGCAGACGCCATGCTTGAGTTGCGTCAGGATGTGGCATGCTCTGCACAGAAGGAGTATGTCACAATGTGGCGCTGCTGCCTTCAAGCAGGTTACAAGGATTATAAATATACATACTATATATGACAGCTACATGGAAATAATAACAAATAAAACTTAGCCTTTGGCATAGAAATTGTTTACCAGTCCAAGTTGAGACAACTATGACTTTTTGGAACTGTTTTTACAAATACTAATTTGTTGTTGCTATTTTATTAATATTAAATTGTTTAGTTTTACAACAAAAGCAAAGTTTTTACGTCTGGCCAATAAAATATGAGGCCGGAAAGTTTATGGCAACTCATCAAAGCGCAGACTAAGACTGGGCAGTCGGAACTGTGCGGAATCAGTCGGAACAGTCGGAGTCAGTCAAGTGTACCAAACAGTCAGTCTGTCAGTCTCAAATTAGTCATGCGCATATTTTGTGCATCATTTATGTATCAGTTTGTGGAATTCCGGATCTCTGTGTGCCACATTTAACCTCGGACTCGGCCTAAGACGAGGCGCATATGTTTTGTGCCTTTGACTGAATAATATAGGTTCTGTTCTAAATATTGCCAAAAGGAGCAGCTGGCAAATCACAGAGTAAAGCTTTGGTGGGCTGGGTATGAAATAGAGATGAGTGTGTGTCCTGGGGCATTCATCCTGTGAACAGAGTAGCAGTTACTAAAGAAAAAAATTTTTTTGAAAATTTATTTCAGAAATAGTTTTAATTCAAAAAAATTTCCCGCTTTAAAAAATTGTTCTTTATTTTCCTTCTGCTTTGTATTAAAAAAAATAGTTTCCTCAATTATTCTTTATCCACCAAAAATTTTGGAAATAATTGAAGACCTCTGCAAGCTTGATAAAAAGATATTAAACAAAATATTCATTTAAAAAAAATTTTAACAATTACGCATACGGATCGTGAACTGAAGATGGCAGTAAATGTATTTAAGTTTTTAAAACTATTTTTTAATGATTTCCATTTTTTTTTATCGATATGGATAGAGCTGGTTTTTTATTCCGATATAATGGTTCAGTGGGCATAAAAAAAAACTTGGTTGTAAAATTAATTTTTTATCAGAACTCATAAAACACAAGCTCACTTTTAGAAAAAGTTTTGGATTAAAAATATTTCCAGTTAAAAAAAAATGTACTCTAATTCCTTACTACTTTGTACTTCAAAACAATAGTTGCCATAAGTTCAATTAAATAAATAAAATAATTCCCTGTTCGACCCCTTGGAGGAGGGGCAGAGGGGATCTCTTTTTAATAACTGTTCGAACAGAACAGGGACCAACAGTTTATAGCCGAATACGAACGGCGGACTCTTTAATTAATAGAGACATTCATGGCATAAGTTCAATTAATTAAAACTAAATCCCATGCTTCGGAATATTGCACTTCAGACTATGTATAGGAACCAAGACTTTCGTGAAACTTTAAGAAATCGACCGGAACCAATGTGATTCTAAAAACGGAAACCATTTCACATATTTTCTTTCACTGATTCGAGAAGATCATAATTCGAATTTCACCCAATTCATAAGAGCGTAATATTTGTATATTCTTATAAAAGATTTAAGGAATAGCTATAATTTCATGCTTACCTAAATATATTAAACTTGTAACCATTACCAGATTTTCATACTTCAATCCTAATAGGCTTGTCGAACTTGTCAGACTGTCAACTAAATCATTTTTAAGAGAAAAGTTTAAGCCTACAGCTCAGGATGAACACGACGGATGGATAAGCTTACCATTCCTAACAAAGAATTGGATGAATTGGTAGTTTCAAAAAAATCAGCTCAAGAGAAAAGCGATCTAGCTGAACCTTTAAAAACAAAATATTCTGACATTCTACTGGAGCTGTACACGGACATTGTTAAAATATTTCCACCATTAGACAAATAGTGAACCCGTGATAATAATAAAACAGACTTTGACAGATTTCACACAATTAAGAATTTTCCAATGACAATAATACAGAATAAGACAATAAGATAGAATGCAAGATCGTCAACGTCATTATAACATAGATTCAAAAGAGGGTGGTGATTTATTTGAGCGTTTTCTGGGATTGATCGAAGGTTTGAAGATTTTCTTACATTCAAAACGCAGACTAAACAGCAAGTTAGGACACTATCGAGATGATTATGATTCAAGCAGCATCTTCTAACAAAAATCGTGTTCCAGGGAAAGTCGGGAAACAACTGCCTTGGATAGACGTACAGATAATGAACAAAACGAAAGACGGAAAGAAAAAGGAGGAAGACGATCATGGTACAGAAAAGGGTAGAGAGGCGAATAGATAAGACATACTAAGTACTGGCAAAAAATATATATTAAGATACGGTCACACTTAACATACATTTTATTTAAGACGACCTCCACGACCTTCACAGAAAACTTTGTATATAAGAAGAACTGATACCTAAATTTTAATGGAACTAACTTTTGACTACTTAGAACAAGTACTCTCCAAAGCTACTCGAGCTTTTAAAAGCATTTGAGAGTGATTTCAATTTTTGTTTAAAAATATGGGGTTTTATGAAGGTATTTGTTTATCTTCGTATAGCAACGGTAGTGTTCTGAAGATTTTTTTCAAAATGCTGCATTAAATTTACCATGCAAGTTTACGTTCTACGATTCTACCATTGTCCATCCATATCGATTTCAAAATTTTCAAATCAAGTTAAAATCCATACCAAAAAATTCTTCTACAAACGCCGATTTATTTGCTACCATCTCTAGACCACTCTGCGTATGCGTAATTTCATTTTTTAGCTTCTTCCATTTGAATTTTATTCAAACTGTTACCATTCGCCATCGATATTTTGGCTATGATTTTTATGCCTTACGCATTTTGTGTTGTGTCCTTGTCATCCTTTTTTTTCTCGTTTTTAGCTTCCTCTTGCTTTTGATTATATCTCAATCAATTGGTGGCAATTTTATGTTTGCACATTTCAACCATCTATGGGTTGTATTTTTTTTTCTTTTACGATGCCTGCGGCCATTTTTGCTTTGCGTCTCTTGAAAAATTTGTAAGCTTTTCAAGTTTTGGCCCTTTTTTTCAGCTTATTTGCTATTTTTTTTCTGCTTAAAACTGTGTCTGTGTTAGTTGCAAAACTTGTTTATATCAAATAACAATTTTATTATATTGTTAAAATGTTTTGCAAATTGTTTAAAAATATTTGAAATTGCATTTTTGTAGTTTTATTTTGTTTTTTTTTGTTATGTGAAATGTTTTGAAGAGCTTTTTGCATAAAATTCAATGCGCCTGAAATGAGCAGCAATTGAAAACAGGAAAAGCACAATTCAGCGTAAACTTAAAAGATAAAACAAGATGTTCAACAATTTTCTAGATAAAGTTTATACAATAAATAGAAGTATGTGCATAAGTTGTTGTCTTTTTAGGCGGCTCTTTTTGTTTTCTTCAATTGCCTCAAGGCGGTCATTTAAATTTAGATTTTATTTCCAAAAAGTTCTTTTAAAGAACTGCCACTACCTGCCAAGTTTTCGGCTGCTACTGGAGGGGCCCGGGGTCCCCCAACAAAATCAAATGGAGCTGGCCAGTGTTTTGCGTATTTTCTGTCACTGCCCACGGGCACTTGGTCTTAGTCAAATACAATTCAATTTTGTGAGTCAAGAACACAAAAAAAAATGAAAAGAAAATTTTCTTGTTTGTGTTTTTTCTTTTTTTGCTTTTCTAACGAGTGGTTTGAAAGGGTATGCTGGTTATAAGAGGTTTTTTGTAACAGGCAGACAATTGTAAATCTGTCTAAGCAAAGGGATTTGGCTATAAAGGACTCAAGTTTTACATGTTTGTACTTTTCCCATTTTCACGAAGTGTCACCTAGCTGGACTTGAAGTTAACGAATTTCATGCTAAATCCAATTAGCAGCATTGCCACTTTTTCACATATGGCAGCACTGAACAAAATATTTAAAAATCTTCCATTTCAGAGCGATGGAAAAAATTAACGGCTGCATTCTCAACAGTCTGGCCACATTTTAAGCCGGGCTGCCAATTTCAATTTATCGCATAGGCAACTTTGTCGTTTCGGCGTTGCCATACTTGCTTAAAATTTATGAACTTTTAATTCACGCACTTAAGAAGGTCAAATACTAAGAATAATACTTATATTTTAGTCCAAGAAAAACGGAACCTTGAAGAACTGACAAAATTGTAATATTTATATTTGTCCCTAAGTTTCAAGTTTCTAGGCGTGACACAATTCGAAAATAATTTCATTTTTTTTTTAAATAATACTGAATCGGAAATCAATGAATATTAAATTGGTGATTAGCATGCTCGTTCATTATTTAAAGTTTGATTTTGAAACCGATTTGGAGAAATCGAGTCTTTTGAACTACTTTGTGAACTAGTTGCATTATTATCTACAAAAAAAGGTCGGTTTTGTTGAAGATAATCGAAACTGAATTGTGGCAAAATATAAAAAATATGGTTTGTTAGACACTTGATTGTGGAGAAATGCAGAAGTGCCCGACTTATAATATGGCAACCCTAAGAACGAAAAAAAGTGCGCGACTAACAACGTGAGCAACAAGAAACAGCTGTTTTTATGTATCATCTGATGTGCTTTATTTTAAGAAAATTCAAGGAAGAAAACAGGAATTTAAATACCTTAACGCTGAATAAATGTATGAAAAAATTTAGACTTTTATTATTGTACAAATAAATAAACTATTTTCAAGTATCATGCTATATTTTTTTTTAAGAAAAACTGATATTTAAATACATTAACCCTGGATATCTGGGTTAGAAATTCTAGCTTTAATTATTCTACAAATTAATTGGCAGAAGTAGTTCAATTTCTTAGTCAAGATTTTAATTGGGCAGAAATGCAAAATTTCAGCTGTTTTCAAGTACCATCTGACGAGCTTCAATTGATAAGAAAACTCAAGTAAGAAAACTGATATTTAAAAACCTTAACCCTGGGTATCCGAAAGAAATTCCAACTTCATTTATTGATCAAATAAATTGGTTTCAGAAGCTATTTACGATACAGTTTTGGGCAGAAGTGCTTCATTTTTGTAGTCAAGAATTTGAGTGCAGCAGAAATGCAAAATTTTCAACTGTTCAAGTACCATCTGACCTGCTTCAATTGATAAGAAAAGTCAAGTAAGAAAACTGATTTTTAAAAACTCAAGCCCTGGGATCTGCGTAAAGAAATTCCAACTTAAAATTTTGAACAAATTAATTGGCTTCAGAAGCTTTTTACAATACAGTTTTGGGCAAAAGTGCTTTGTAGTAAAGAATTTAGGTGGGGCAGAAATGCAAAATTATTTATTGTTTAGTTATCAAGAAACTTAGAATTTAGAAAAATTTGTAAAAATAATGTAATGAAATTTTAATATTTCCCAACAATATAATTTTATAAATTCACGCATTTCAATTGTTAGCTATAAAAATGAAATTTCTTAACTCTGATTACAATAGTTTTTCATGAAAAATGGGCCTTTATAAAAAAGTGTTTTCTAGGGTAATTTTGGATCGAGAAACACGAATATGTCAACCTTTTGATTTTCTTAACCATCGTTTTCGAGATGTTTTTGAAAAGCACGATTTTGGGAACTTGTTCTAGATTTTCGTTAATATCTCGAAAGCATCGACATGAAAGATTAGATCGAAAGTGATTTATAATATGTACAGATTATTATAGAAATTATACAAGTTACATGTAATTGTAGAATTATTCATTCGGATTTGTTTTGAAAACGCTCACAATGCTCACAATTTCACCAAAACGAATTTTTCATGTGGCTTAATCCCTTCAGACATGAATTGAACTGGGACTACTTAAAGACAATTTTTCATTCCGAACTATGTTATTTTAGCCACAGATAGTCACAGAAAAAAAAATTCAAGTTCCTAGGAATTCTATTTTGGCCCCATCGAAATGTTTCCTGAAGGATTTAAGAAGAATCCTGACTCAAAACTAATCAACTTTGGTTCACAAAAAAATTTTTTGGTTTATTATATGATCTTTTTTAAAGCCAATAAACTACTTTTTGAGTGAATAACGAAAATATTTTTTAATAAGTTAAGCCAAAAAAAAATTTTTGCGAAAATTTTTTGAAACTTAAAATTATTATTGCTAATTAAAAAAGATGTTTAAATAAATATTATAAAGAAATATATGCTTTATGTTATATATACAAATTCACAAAATAAAACTGCACAATAGATAAAAACTGTAATCAATGCAAAATAATTCGATATAGAAGAGTTTTTTTGCCTTGTAATCCAAAGTTGCAAGAAAAATTGAAACGAATCGCCAAATTATGAATAAATGAAATCACTTTTTTTATTCTAACATAATTTTTGAAATATTCGTAGGCATTTTTATGATGGGTAAAGAGTTGAAATCCTAACGACACGGGGAGAAGCAAAGATCTGTTCCTTTGAGCCATCTCGTAGGTTTTAACTCAAAAAAAGACAACAAATTTTATTCGCAAATTTTGAGCCAAGCTCTAAAAGATTTTCCTTAAACTGTCTTTAACATTATCTTAGTGGGCTCACTAAAATGATTAGTTATTGTTTTGTGCCACGATTAAAGCAAAAATGAGTTATGCAAATTTACAAAAATTTCTATTATAATTTTTTTAAACCTCACTTCAGTGCTCCACTCAAAGTTACCCATCAACAACAATCAAAGATTTCCGCAGTATGCCAAACACAATAAGTAGTTTCTGTCGAGCATCTGCAAAGTACTCTCCATTTCTACTCGTTTTTTTTTTCTAGCTCTTGAAATCAATTAAATCCGCAAAGAGAATTCCATTTCCCAAACAGTGCTGTATAATTCCAGTTTGCTTTCAATTTAGCCTCTTACAGCGTATTTACAAGTCGAAAATATTTCTTTGGCATATTACTTTAAATTGTTTTGTTTTGTTGTTGCGCAGTTGCTGGCAAAAGTTCAGTGATCTGTAAAAAAAAGGGCCAAGTTATTTTATAAAATTATATTTCATCCGGCACAAACTTGCTGACCGTTAGGCCCCGGTCCCTGGCCCCGGCCTGGTGCCATTCCCATGACCCCCACCCCCAGCCAGTCTCTGTCCTGCTCGGTCAACTAGGCATTTGGCTTTTTCTCCATAATTCTCATTCAATTTCGCTCATTCGTTCAGAAGCAGCCTCTGATGTTGTTGTTGCTGTTGTTGTTAGTGGAAGTATTTCCTGGAGCTATGCCTATTAGTTCCACAATTGTACGAGTGCATTCATGGCTATTTGTGTGTTTATCCACTTAGAAATGAAGCTATTTGATTTTGTGCTAAATGAGCTTTATTTCGCTTTATTTCGTTTTATTTCTGCCTTTTTTTTTAGTGAAATCATTTGCATTGACTTGTTTAGCCAAGCAGCAAAATAAAATGAAGAATTTATTTATGATTTTTTCTTTTTTTTTTTGTAGAAGTTCAAAGCTGCCCTTTTTGGGCATAACTTGGCAATGTGATAAGTTCAACTTTTTAACCCTTAGGGCGGAGTTTGACAAAATATACGCCTTGAACATTTTTCTTAATTGTTGGCTACTTTATATTTTTATTAAGTTTAATCGTTAAAATTAGTATTATAGTTGCTTACATATAAAACTGATAAATTCGCATGAAAAATTATTCTTTAGTAAACAAACTTACTCACTTACTTGTTTTTGGCTCTTAGAAAATAACGCTGGCGATTTCCGACTGTTTCTAATGCTCTCCGCTTTGTTGCTTGTTTATCGTTTAGGTCCCAAACGTTGGTGATCTTTTTTATTTATCTTAATATCACACTAAATGTCTAGACCTTTTTCCGATTTAAATCAACACAAGAACTTAAAATTAGTCAATGCGTGATTGGCAAAAAAAAATAACTCAATCCGAACTTGCTGACTCAATAAGAGATGGGATTGAGCGTAGGAGACAGATCGAAATTTGAGACCTGCCGCACCTTATCAGCTGTTCTGTGACAATCGATTTGCAAGTGTTGCAAAACCAAGTCAGGTTCGGGTCTTCGCTAAGCTTTTGCAATATGGCGCGGAGTCTGAAATATATAAATAAAATTATTATATTATCAGGCAAACCTTTTGAATATATGTACTTTTGGTGTATAGATTTTATGGGGCTACTTAAAGAAGTATGAAAAGGGTGACAGAAGTCGATAGCTAGACTCATGCAGCTGCTTTTCCATAAGCCCACCTTGACCTTAGAAAAGATAGTATAACATTATTCACGAAAAATAAGTTTATAATATTTTTTCGATAACAGCATTTTACTAATTAGTAATGCAGCTACTGTATAAAAATTCGGTTGAAATTACAGAAAAAAGGAAAGCTTACATACGATCTGCATTAGTATAATGCTGGAATGTAACACAACATATATGAGATAAAATACTTCTCTATAAGAAAAAGTACATTAGTTTCAATATTTCTAAGCCTAATTTAACTGAAACTGGATATGCCACAACTGTAGCTGAGAGTGTGAAAAACTCAGAGGGTGCAAAGACCGGCTTGCCTAGGTATCACCGGATCTATGCGATGCTACACCTCAAGCAGCTCTGAATGTTATTCTGAACCTGGAACCAGTGGGAACTTTTCTGAAGTCGATGGTGCCTAAAAGTGCAGCGAGACTCCAGGCGTTAAGTCTTCTCACGCTATCAACTTGTGGTCATACCAGTATCCTACTTGAGTAAGGCCGTACCTGTGCCGACCGGGGATAGTGATTACTGCTCCGCGGCTCAGAAATGGAGCGATTACTTTGTTCGCAGTTTTCCCGCAGAGGGAGATATTGATATGCAAAGAGTCCCTTCAAAAGGGAACGAGCTGGCTATCTATACTGCTGGTTCGATGATGAGTGAGGGCAGTGGAGCAGGCATCTTCTGTGAAGAGCTTTCGAAGAAGCTTTCACTCCGCCTCCGCGACTGGTATAGCGTTTTTTAAAGCAAAGATATACGCAGTCTGGCAAGCGACTAGACCTATTGGCACCTGGGACGGAAGTACAAGGAACATTGTAATTCTTGTGGATAGTCAGGCTGCAATGTAAGCTCTGCCATCGCATACCATAAAGAGTAAACTGATCCGTAATACGACGCTAACGCTTAGCCGTATTCATCACCACTCAATAACCCTCTGCCAGGTTTCGGGTCACTCAAGTTGTCCCTGGTAACGAGGCGTTAAACGAGTGCGCCGGGAACAGCTCATTACAGGCAGCTAACTTATCGCAAATCAGGGACGTAAAAAGAGCTAGAGCTCCATGCAGAAAGCGATTGGGGCATTGTGTCTGGTTGCCGAATCTCCCGAGCACTCTGGCCAAGATATGATCTAAAGCGAACATCTGAATTCCTGCGCTTCCATAAAAACAGGACTAGGAAGTTGGTAGAAGTTGTAAAGGGGCACTTAATCATAGGCAATATGGCTGAGAGGTTGCACAATCCCCATCACGATATCTGCCATAACTGTGGAGATGTGGAAGACACAGAAAGCATCCAACACTTGCTATGCGACTGCTAAGCCATTCTTTGAGAATCTAGGTAGTCTAGCCTTTGTACCCATATCGGATCTGGATGCTTTCATCGAATCCTCAAAATGGTTTTGCAACATAAGGGACTTAGGCGATTAGGGACATCCTACAGTTTCTGATCCTCCTTCCTTTTCTTTAATTTCATTCCTCCCCTTCTTTTAAGTAGGCAACACAATGGACCTCATGATATCTAGGTGATCTCAGACACTATATGAGCTGCCTATATAACTTAACTTCAATTCAAGTTTTTATGTTTTATTTCGCACTTTCACACAACTTAATTCCAACTGGAACAGACCTACAACTTTCAATAGATCTCTCAAAATTTTATGTTCGAACTTTATATCAATTTAATTGGGTACGATGCTCAAACCTCAACTTGCCAAGGAGTCAACAGCAAAATTTAAATAGGTACAAAAATTACCCCAATGTCCATGAAGGGTTAAAAGCAAAGTCAAAAATTTGCGCGTAAGGGTTAAAATTTAAAATTTAATTTCGCGCTTTTGAGCATCATTATAATAACAGTTATAGTTGCCGTTGCCGTTGTTTTTGTTGCCATATTTTTCCGCTTGTCAACACAGCGTTGCCACACTTCTTTGACTTGGTGCTCCTAAGTGGGAAGTGCACTTTAGAACAAATTTCCTTTTCTTGTTGCGAGCTTTTTCCTTTGTTTTCGCTGTTTGTCGCTTGTGGGTTAAGCATCGTTTGTTGTTGCCGTTGTTGTTGTTGTTGTAGGTGCTCTTTGTTGTTGCTGTCGTTCCAGTTTTCCCGGCACTAAAGTGTTAAATCGCATAATTATGTCTCTCATGGCGTTCACTTCACTAAACTCAAAAGTTTTTTTTTTGCTTTTATTGCAAATTTTTTTCCACATTTCTTTTGCTAGTAAAATTTTTTTTTTTTTGTTGTTTCCTTTGCCGACGTCGTTTGTTGTTGGTGACTTTGCTTTAGTCTCACATGACGTTACTTTCTTTGTTGAATTTTCCTTTCTTTGCTGCTTTATTTCTTTCAGTGTATGTGTGTGTGTCTGCGTTCGTGTGTGTGTTTGTGTTGCAAATAGCGCGCATATTATGAGAAATTTTTCTCATGCAGCTTGCAGCAATTTGCGGCATTCTTCTTTGCCTTTTGTTAGGCGCTTTTTAATTCACTTTACTTGTATAGTAAAAGGGTATGTTAAAATACTCCTAATATAGGTAACAGGCAAGAGGAAGAATATCCGTTTACGTCTTGTATATTCCAATTTGATTAGGAAGATTGTGTGGACAATTTGGTTAGAGGAAAGGTGAGGTCTGCTGGATTGTTAGTGCTTGGGACATCAACATTTTCTAATCTCTCAATTTTGGATCATCAACTTTTTGTATCGGTTGGTTTTGGCCAGAAGAGCGTTCAGCCAAACTCTGTTAAACGCCTGTTTACCTTTAAGAATACCCCAAAACAGTATTCTTTGTCGTCGAAGGCTTTAAGAATATGATTAGCCACTCTATGAGCCTACCAGACGGTGCCGTGTGCTTCTCTAAATCTATATTGATGGCCAGGTAAAAAAATTTTGTGTTCATTGATGCTTTTAGCCATCAAAGTCTCCCAACCCTTGCAAGAGTGGGAAGGAGCCTTATAGGGAGGTATGATCGGGGTCCGACTCTTCTTTTTCAGGTTCACTGACCATAGCAATAAGTGCGATTTTCCATTGAACAGGAAAGTGCTGTGTTCTTATTATTGCTTTGGAAATCAACGTAATGAAAAGGAGAGCTTTGCTTGGCAAGGCTCGCCAGGTAACATGACATATTTTGTCATGACCTGTGGCCTTTGACTTAGGAAGGACTTAGGACTTTCCTCAATCTCATCTTATCGGATGGGCCAAACAGGCAACTTCACTTGGAGTGGCGTGTCAATGATGCTGAGAGTTTGTCTTGCTTCTGCATTCATGGATAGTGATTACAGCTCCGCGGTTCAGAAATGGAAGCATAATTTTGTCGCAGTTTTCTCGTAGAGGGAAGATTGAATGCAAAGAACCCCCTTTAAAGAGAACGAGCTAAAGATGGTACGAAAATGAATGAGTGCACAGTAGCAGAGCATCTTCTCTGAAAAGCTTTCAACGAAGCTTTTCTTCCCGACTGTTGTAGCATTTTTCAAGCGGAGATATACGTAATCTGGCAAGCGGCTAGACTTATTGGCACCAAGGAACATTGTAATTCTTGTCGATAATTTGGCTGCAATTATAGCTCTGCTATCGCATACTGTAAAGAGTAAACTGTGCTCAACCATATCCACCACCACTCAATAACCGTCTGCTGGGTTCCGGCTCATTCAGGTTCGATCGAGTTCGCCAGGAATGGCTCAGCACTGGCAGCTATCCTTGCGGCTACGGACATAAAAAGATCATAACAAGACGAAATATCGCAAATCAGAGAGACGGCCAAAGCTCTGGCGGAAAGAGAGTGGGCTTCGGGTCACCTAGCATGGTGGGAGGCGTTGTAACGGGGCACTTCACCATAGGCAAGAAAGGTTGAGGGTGAGTGGTTGCACGTTCCCCATAACTTCTGCATCCATGGCCAGTTTCAAAGGCGTAAACGATCTTTGAGGTGTAGAGCAAATGTATCCGCTTGTTCCTCTATATATGAGCAGTAAGTACCATCATGACGGCTTAGGGGAACAGTTCGATTGTCTCTTTATATTTTTGGTCCCTTTCTATAGGTTATATTCAGTATCAAGCTTATAATCCAGAGCCTCTATTTTTCTGTTGAACGAGTTCTATCTGAATGCCTTATCGTTTGATTGCTAATAAAATAAATATATATCAAAAAAAAAAGAAGAAAAATCTCTCTGTACATAACAGACGTATTGTACTTAAGCCTATTTATTGGGATCTCAGCATTAAAGCATTTCCTCAACCTGATACAATATTTGTTTATCTGAGACTAAAAGCTTTCCAGTTTGAGGCTAAGTCGCCAGGTTTGGCTCAGAGGGAACTCCTGGATTTTCTCAATGTGGTCTTAGGGTAAGACGTCTTGAACCCTTTTATTAATTTTATTCTATACTGCAGTGTATAGCACTGTCGTTTGTTAGGAGCTTACCAAGTTCGCTCACTCTCGACTTAATGGACGCATTTTTTTTAACACAAATTTTTATTTTTTTTTCTGTCGTTTGTTTGACTCAACTTAATTATATTTTTCAAGTTTTGCTTTAACTTGCAGCTTATTTTGCTACAAAAATTTTTACTTGGCAACCAGAAACTTGTTCATGCCACAACGCCTACAACTTAATGACTAAATTGAAGACTACTTTGGAGCAAACTTTTAGAAAAAATAACAAAAACACACATTAAACAAAATAATTTGCATACTTTTGTGCGTAAAGTATTTAGTCAACTATTTAACCAAACAGCACAAAAACAACAAACAAGTTAAAAGCTCAAAGTGAAAGTAAAAGTTTCTGTTTTTTTTTTGATAGAATTTAATTGCAAGACAAAGTTAGCGAACGAACGAACGCCTTGGCAAGGCGAAAAATGGTTTGTCATAAATCTCAGTCGAGTTTTTTTGTGGGGGACTACGGAAATATTCTTAAAGATAAGCCAACTAGCAGCGCTTATCTGGCGTAAATGCCGCACAAATCCCTTGTCGGCAATTTGAAACATTTAAAGACTGGCTGAGATTTTGTGCCATGACGACAAGAAAGCAGATTTTGACTTGCTGACTGTCCTAATACTGCCTGCTGTTGGCCCTTTTATCGCACGCTGCTTTCTGTTGTTTTCTTGCTTTTTTCTATACGTATACTTAATATAGATATTTTTGCTCGTGTACTTTGCTATTCCCTTTATGGTTTGTGCGCCTTGTTATGGCAATCATTGCCGCTGGTAATCTATAAAAAAGCGACTGCCCAAAGTGTTCTTATGAAAGTAGCTCCTTGTTGCTCCTGGACACAGTAAATCTTGAGCACATCAAGCACAAACTGTGATGTCCTGCTGTCTAACTGTTGCGCTACACTATATAATACCCTGGGGTGAGGTATATTAGCTATGTCGGCAAGTAAAGCCAGCCAAGAGAGCATAACAAAGAGCTTTTGTCAGTGTTGACTATGTATTATTAAAGTGATTAAATATTGAAAGCTGTAGAGTTTATTTTTTAAAAATCAGGTCAGCTTATGGTAAGTGTATATATAAAGTGTAATATATAAAAGTGCCATCTATAAATGGTCCATTATGTTGACTTGCTTTGATGGCTTAACTTGGCTGTTATGATATATAAAACAAGTTTATAGCTTACATATATGACACATTACGCATACGCAATGTTTGTTCAGGCAATTAAACAATTTTGCGCTCCGTTTGCTGAATAACAAATATTAACATTCAATTACAAAAATTATATAGCAATCGGTTTGCTCAAATAAGTCGTGCATAAAATGTAAACAAATTTCCTTTTTTTTTTCGTTTTTGAAAGCCATTTTGACATTTTTGTATGTGCTTTAATTTGTCACAAGATCAAACAACAAAAGTTTGCTTGACAAATAGAAAGAAAAACACTGAGTCCAAAAATTTTAGGCACAGTAAGATTTTCAAAGTAACGAAAGTTTTATTAATTTTTAGGAATTGATTATTTATGGCTATTTTTGGTTTTAGCTAGAATTTTTAAGTACTTTAATGCAATATGATTTTTTCGAAGTGAACCTATTACTGGATAGAAATAAAGAAAAATAACTTTTTCGAGCTATAAAAGTCGTTTATAAATACAAGAAGACGGGTTTTTGTAAGGGTTACAAATTCAGAAAGATGATTCTTTTGATTTTTAAAGCTACGTAGAGAGAAAAAAAACCTTGAACTTTTTATGAACTAACGATGTATCTCAAAAAAAAGTTGGAGTTGAAATTACGTAAACCCAAAATATAAAAATACCTTTTTTTTCCGTAAAAGGGTTCCTCACAGAGAGGTGGGGCACTGCGACCAAAAGGTCTTTTGTACCATACCCTTAAGTTAAAGCAAAAGACTTCGCTTTCTGCATAGCAGTAGGTCTTTTGTTGGCATTGACCTGAGATGGAAGGGACTAATCCATTCCTTTCCCATGTGACATGCTCTGTCCCATAACAGCGCTACACAGAGAATATGTCTGGTGGTTTCATCGTCTTCTAGACACTGCACTCTGAAGAGTCTGTTAAGCCAATTTTCTGTAGATGGTATCTAACAGTGTGATGGCCAGATAGGTAAGCTACCAGGAGCTTTAGGTCCGCTCTGCCAAGACCTTTTTGTCTTGATTATATCCAAAGGTTTTAAAAACACTTTTGCTTGACGGAGCCCCGGAAGGGAGTACCAGTGTCTCCTATGATCTCCTGCAGCCCATTTGATTATCATGGTTTTGATTGTGGACCAACCAATACCACAAAACGGCGCAGGAGATGTAGTCAGGGTGGAGGCACCCTGGCATGCTAGATCTTCAGCGATCGTGTTTCCATCCACTCCCGAGTGTCCATGCACGCAACATAGCACGACTTTGATCCGGGCGGACAGGGCTTGGAGGTAGTTATGGCATTATTTAACCATCCTGGAGGAGATGCTCCAGGATGACAATGCCCTAATAGCAGCTTGGCTATCTGAAAAAATGCATATGTTTGCTCACCTAGTATCCTTGAGAAGGATACTAAGGACGCAGATCTCTATGGCATGAATCTCTGCTTGAAAGACGCTGGGCCAGATGCCCATTGCGGTAGAAATTCTGGTGTTGGGTATAACGATTCCAACACCTGCATCCTGCTCAGTTTTGGACACATCCGTTAACCATTGTTGCCTCCGGGGGTTTCCACAGGAGCTGACATCAGCCTTAGTCTCCCGACTTAGGATTAGAGATCTAAATATCTTGTTGGGAATATAAAAATACTTTAATTACCTATATGCATTTTTAAAAAAGAGTTTTTTATTACTTCGAGTCGCTTTAAAATCAAAAAAAAAGTGTTTGATGATTCGTTTGCGATTTGAAGCTTTCTTACGTAATACAAACCCATAGACTGTTTATAAACTAACGATATGTCCGAAAAACCTTGAAGACGATGTAGCAGTAAATTTTTTACTTTTTTTAAATTATGAGTATGCAACAGCAGAAATATTCCTTTATACCCCTAACTTTTGCGCCTCACTGTATAAAATTCATATGTACAAACAAATTACGTATACGCAACATCGTCTTAATGTCTAATCAAATAAATTCTGATGTACGCCTTTTATATACATATATGTAAGTACAGTTGTAATACACTTGGGCAAATAATAAAATTAAAGCCAGGGGCGGGGGCTGCTCCCACACACCCCCTGTGGGAGCTCTTAAGTATGAGTACGAGTTCTTTAAACACACGTTGCGTATACGTTATGCATAATATGTCAAAGTAAATTTTCTAAATTCCACTTGAATTACGCGATGATGTTGAACAAACCGTGGGACAAAAAAAGCGCAGAAAAAAAAATTAGAAAATATCAAAAACTGGCAGACACGATGACGTCAAGAAAAATGAACAAGAAATTTTCAGTTGACTGTTGGCAAGCAAATCGGTAAATTGCAAAAACATGTTGGCACATACTCGCAAAAGTGCGACAAAGCGGGGGTGTAGGAGCACAGGGGCTTTAGAGTGACTGAGACACGAACTGAGCTGAGACAGAGCCAGAGAGTGAGCCAGTCAAGCTTTTGAATGACTGATGAATGAGTTGAAGTGCAGCCGTCTGAGTGAACGAATGAACAAATGAATGAGTGAATGTGAGTTGCTTTTTTTCCGCTCTTTTTTTTTGTTGTATGTTTGAAAGTTAGACAGTTATGCGCTGTTGCTGAATGAAAAAAAAAGGCATGCAAACAATGTTTTCCCCCGGAAAAGAAGTATAAAAAAAGAAATGGCGAAAATTTCAGGGACTGATCCTGCAAAGTGAACAACTTTCCATCATCTGCTAAGCACTTGCAGGCAATGGTGGATGTGTGTGTGTGTGTGCTAGTGTGAGCTTGTGTGTGAGTATGTGTGTGTCGGTATATAGGTATGCATAAGTGTTTGTGTGTTCAAAGCTGTGTGTGGATTTCATATTGTTTGCGCACACGTAGCTTTCTTTTTATTTTTGGTGCTGTACAAGGCACAGTGGTACGAGAGTACCATTTTTTGCAATAAAAAAGTTCGGTTTGTTGTATAAATATATCTCGCTGTTCAGCTTTGAAAAATCTTGCATGATTTTTTTTTAATTTTAGCCCACTGCACAGTGGGTCAGACAACGCATTTTTTTGCAATAAAACAAGAATTTTTTTTTCATAATTTTTTCAATATATTCAATTTTCTATACTAAAGAAAGTAATTATGATTCAATCTATTAGTACATTATACTTGGAAACTTCCCAAAATATTTTAAATTATTTTTTAGAAATCTCTTTTACTGCCCAGTACGAAATACCTCACGTGGCGTTTATTCTTTCTATATATTTTGAATATATAATATGCACAGTGGCCGAATTTCACAATTTTTGAACAAAAACAAACTCCATTTATTTAAATTAATTTTTCCGCATATTTAATTTTAGTGCGCATTGAAAAAATAAAATATATTAAGTAATTATTATTCTTGCAATGCTGTCAGCTGTTTTTTTTAATTGGCTTCCGAAAGCATTTTGTAAAAATTTTGCAAAAATTTTAGTTCTCACAATTGCCAACTGTAATTGAATAATTTTTTTTGTAATAATGAAAAATAAATATCTGAACAGTATATAATAATTATTAAATAAATATATATGTTAAATATATTATTTTTATTTTTTTTAATCTTTAATAATAGATTTAGCAAATGTTATGTAGAAAAGGTTGTTCAATAAACTTATTTTTTTTAATTTTTAAGCATTTTCACTTTTTGTACTTTTTTTATAATAATGAAAAATAAATATCTGAACCATATAAAATAATTTTTATCTTAATTTAATGATTATTTAAAAGGTGAATATTTTCTTATATATTTTATATTCATTCAAACTCTCATATTAATAAATATTATGTAGAAAAGGTTGTTCAATAAAATTATTTTTTTTTAATTTTTAATTTTTTTACAATTTTTTTTTATTGTTTATTTATAAATTAGAATTTAATTCTAAAATATAAAGAAAGAAGCCAGAGCAACAAGGCCTTCAGGCTATTTTTTTAAAATAGTATGTTTCAATGGAAACTTTATTTATTTTTAAAATTTTTCGTTTTTTGTATTCTTTTATTTTAGTTTTTTTTTTACACTAGTAGGTTTCAATGGAAATTTTCTGTTTATTTATTTATTATTATTTTTTTTACAAAATTAGCTTTTTGTCTAAAACAGACAGTTCGTAAATAAAATACGAAAAACTAATTTATATTTTTAAAATTTTTATTGTGTTTTTCGACCACTGTGCAGTGCTCAACTCACCCAGCTGTTCGTAGCTGTTACTTTGTTTATCAGCCATTAAATTATTGTAGCATAGCTTGAGGCGTTGCGCCTTAAGCGCTAATTACTTATGAAATTTAATCATTCGCAGGCAGCAGCCTTAAAAAAACATTTAAAAAGAGGAAATGCTGAGTCTATTAAAAGTTTTTTAATGAGTTTTATTATGAGGAACAAAAAAAAGAAAACATTAAAGAGCTTAATCTAGCTGATTTGTGCTTAAATTTCTATAAAGTGATGGCGTTAAATGGCGAATTTTTAAATTTAAACATTTAAGATAATAATATTTGATTAGAATTTATGAGTAATTGTGTACTTTAAATGGCTTCTGAAATACCTTTTATAATTAGTTCTGGCATTATTTTTAGTATTTAAGAGTATTCAGAAGTAACAAATGGATGATTGTTTTTTAACTGATTATTAAAATTTATTAAAATTATTTGGTAGGACTTTAAATTAAAATTTTGTAAGTAAAGAATAATTTGGAAAAAAAACTTTAGGGTCTTAATTCGAATTTCTCTATATTCCACTATATTATATGAATTTCTAGCGAGCTTTTTCAGCAAGAAAACATTTTTTCATTTGTTTGTGTATATTAATGCATTCATTAATTAATTAATTAATAATCATATACTCATTCATTCATTCCTTCATTCATTCATTCCTTCATTCATTCATTCATACATTCAATCATTCATTCATTCATTCATTCACTCATTCATTCATTCTCATTCATTCTCATTCTTTCTCATTCATTCTCATTCATTCTCATTCATTCTCATTCATTCTCATTCATTCTCATTCATTCTCATTCATTCTCATTCATTCTCATTCATTCTCATTCATTCTCATTCATTCTCATTCATTCTCATTCATTCTCATTCATTCTCATTCATTCTCATTCATTCTCATTCATTCTCATTCATTCTCATTCATTCTCATTCATTCTCATTCATTCTTATTCATTCTCATTCATTCTCATTCATTCTCATTCATTCTCATTCATTCTCATTCATTCTCATTCATTCTCATTCATTCTCATTCATTCTCATTCATTCTCATTCATTCTCATTCATTCTCATTCATTCTCATTCATTCTCATTCTTTCTCATTCATTCTCATTCATTCTCATTCATTTTCATTCATTCATTCATTCATTCATTAATTTATTCATTCATTTTTTCATTCACTCATTCATTCATTCATTCATTAATTCACTTAATCATTCATTAATTCACTCATTCATTCTTCATTCACTTATTCATTCTTCATTCATTCCCTCATACATATATAAATTCATTCATTTATTCATTCTTTTCTTAATTTTCATTGGAATAACATTAACTTAACTTTTTTTTCATTTCGTATTTTTTTCGTTTGAGTTTACTATTTTAGTTTAACTTTAATATGTATAAATAATTTTCTAATAATATTTACAAATTTTAAATATATTTCTATATTTTTGGTATTCGTTAGAGCTTTTTTCTCTCTCAAATTTATTGCAATTAAATGCAAAAATTTAAAACAAAAAAGATAAGATGAATTGGTTTTAGCTCTCATTATTATTTTTATAAATAATCCGTTCCAACGTAGGTTTATTTTAGGTACTTTACCCAATTTTCCTATTCCTCTTCAGCTTCTGCCAAATCGGCTTATATTTTCCAAAAACTTAAGGCTCAAAATATTTTAACCAAAAGCTATAAAGCTCTTTACTTAAATTTCTCTTTTGAGTGCAGCTTGAACAACAACTGCATTGCACAAATATTAATCAGGCTTAAGCTAACTGGCCAAAAGCCAATATCCAAATTGCAAATGTTGGCAACTGCTTTTGTCCAGCTACACCTATACTAATACAAACAACTCTCACACATACACATACCTTTACTGCACTAGGCTGCTTAAAACATAAACCCAAAGCTTATTAATTTAAAAGCGATTTTGATTAAGTGTCCTTTTGTTATCCTTGTTGTTGGCATTCATTAAGCTGAGCCGCATTTCCATTGACTTTTATAACTAATTCAAAGGCATTTATTAGCGACTAAAATTGTCGTTGTGCAGCTGTTGAGATAAGCTGAAGAGCAGCAAAAAAAAAACAAAATCATAATGACGCTTTTGGCATCACTCATACGACATGTGTGTGCCCGCCATATTTGCGGTTTTTAGAGCTGGCTTTAAGCTTTAAGAGCTTAAATGAAAATCCTGCTATTTTTCACGGGGAGTTGCTGCAATCTCAGTCCTTAAATAAAGGGGGTTCAATGGGTTTTTGTCGCAGGCATTAGAAGCGCTTGAAGCACCTAAATGGCCAAGGGCGTAGTAGTGGTTGGCATGGGGTGCAAAGAGACAAATTTTAGCTTAAAGAGAAGATATTAACTTTGAAAATTTTTGTTTCAAATATTTGGAAAAAAAAAAATACCTTGACTTAGCTCTCTTTCGATATAATTTTGGCGCGCCATTTTGTTAGCCAAATGAACTTGTTTTACTCACACATACCAAAGCAAACTTAAAGTGTTTACACTTTTAAATGGCTTCAATACAAAGCCAAGGCGTGCAGTGTGTGTGTATGTGTGTGTCTGTGTACGTGTGGTGGTGTGTCTTGGCCAAGTTTCTACGCAGTTTTAATTAAAAACTATGATGGGTTTTTTTTCTTGACTATAAACGTTTCTTAAGATTAAATGCGCTGATATATGCGTATAATTTAATTTAATGGCCATTGTGGTATATACACACACATATTTATACATACGCACACACACATATGCACATAATTAAAAATTCAATTTAGTTTGCTTTTAAAATTGAATAATTTATGATATTCTGTTGCTGTTCTTGACACTTCAATGTTGGCTAAGCTTATAAGAGCGCCCATAAGTAGGCTAAAGTTTTTTCAAAAAGTTTATTGCAAAGTTGAAGCTTATGAAGCGGAAAATGGCATAAGTTAGATGGGAAACCATTAATGGATTTGTGGGTTCTTAGGCATGTTGAAAAGAAATCTTTTCTTGCAATACGACAAATTTGACAGAAAGTGGGCGGCTGACGTAAAGAATTTGTCCTGGTCAGTGTGACATCAAAATAAATTTAAATTGAAAGCAAAAGTATTTATAGAGCATGGCATGAATTTTAAATATTTTTATTTTAGATAGATACATATGTATTACGATTGCCCAAATTTAGATTGGCAGCTACAAAATATTTAAAGCAAATTAAAATATCTTCAGTTGTTTGACTTAAATTGATTATATTCTAAGTTGCCTCTAATATGCTCTGGGACACAATTTCTCTTTGGCAAAATTTTCCTAAGAAAACCACAACAAATTTTGAAGCGAAGTCGGTAAACAATTTCAGAAACCTCCCGATTAAGCCAGAGGTGTCCTGGAGAAATATCGATGTTGACCACCATGTTGACCCATATCGATGTTTTCAATCATTTTAACTCCGATGCATCGATGTTTTGACAAATCGAAGTTCATATGGCGGATATTTTTTGAATGCTTAAATTAATTCAGAGTGGATTTGGTTACATAAGTTTTTTTTAATAATAAAATTAAATTAACAAACAAACCAAGAGAGTAAAACATTTTCATAATATACATTTCAAAATTAATTACTTTTCATAGAAAAATAAGCAAAGAAATAAAAAATAACAATCCAAAAGGTTATACAAACAAATAAGTGGTGTAAACTTAATAGGTGACAGACACATCTCTTAGGGATTTTGAACAACCGAGTCCCCAGTCCAAAAAACTCCTCCCCACATTGGTTATGGATAACCACCAAGCCTGTGAAATAAAATATCGCTGATCGGAAAAAATATCGCTGCATCGATATAACATCTATGCTGCTTTTAAGTTTAATTATAATTTCTTAAATATAACGAATGTATAACATATATAAACTTGATGCAAGAAGCTAATATTTTGTATCAATATTTTGAGAACTCACACTAAACAATTTATGTTTTCTAAAAATCTAAGAAATACTTATTTCTAGAACATAAAGACTTTTATTTTAAGATTCGGTAATTATTTCGGTCTAATAACACAATTATTAAAAAGAGATTGAATTTCTAAAAAAAAGTGGCGTACTTAAAGTCGGTCGCGGACGACTTTTGGATACCCTGTACCTCCAGCTTGCAATAAAATTCAATTCCTTCATAAAAAACCAAAAACAGAATAATTATTAGGCAAAAATTTGTTTTTTGACCGATCGTTCCTATGGGAGCTATATGATATATTCAACCAATTTCGATCAAATTAGATACAGTGCTTTGGTACCTTTAAAAAGATGTAAATGCCGAATTTGGTTCAAATATCTTTACAAACAAACAAAACACAACGAATTTTGTATAAGAAAAGTTTTTTGGACCGATTCGTCCTATGGGAGCTATATGATATAGTCTACCGATTTTAATAACATTTGGTACAATGCTTAAAACCAATAAAAAACTTACAAGTGCCAAATTTAATTCCAATATCTTCACAATCAAACGAAACACAACAAATTTTGTTCAGGAATCGATTATTTGGAATATCGGCCCTATGCGAGCTATATGATTTTTTTCAAATTTGATATAATGCTTGGGTTCTCTTAAAACTTCTGAATGTCAAATCTGATTACGATATCTTTATGAAAAAATTAAATATAGCGAATTTTGTACAAAAAAAGTTATTTTAGCCGATCGGTCCTATGGGAGCTTTATAATATAGGCAACCGATTTTAAACACATTCGGGACAGTGCTTGGGAACTATAAAAAATTTTGAATGCCAAATTTAGTAACGATATCTACATAAACAAACAAATTATCCATCTAAAATTTTTTTTTTTTTTTGAGGTCTTCTGAAACACCCCTATGGGAGCTACAGGGTGCGCCATTTGAATGTGGTCGATGGAAATATTGAATAACTTAAACAATTCTCAATCGATTTTGAAAAACTATTTATTTTTATAAAATTAGAAGCTTTACAATTTTTTCCATTCAGTTGCCAAAAACAACGTCAATCAAATGACCTCCTTTATTGCGGATACAAAATTCAGCTCTTCTTCTGGCCTTTTCCATGACATTTGCCAGCATCTCGGGTGATATCGCAGTGATTTCGGCTCGAATATTGTCCTTAAGCTCGTCTAAAATCTTCGGATTGTTGGCATACACTTTGCTTTTTAAAAATCCCCACAAAAAAAAGTCCGGTGCCGTTAAATCGGGCGATTTCGGTGGCCAGTCAATATCCCCCCCTTTCGATACCACACGTCCTGGGAACTTTTGACGCAAGAAGTTCATCGTTGATTTCGCGGTGTGACATGTCGCGCCGTCTTGTTGAAACCAAAAGCCTTTAAGACCTTTTTCACGCATTTCTGGTAAAACAGAGTGTGCCAACATCCATCGATACCGATCCCCATTGACAGTTTCCCCAACTCTGAAGAAGAACGGACAGATGATGGTTTTTGAGCAGACACCGGCCCAAACAGTCACTTTTTGATCATGCAGTGGAGTTTGATGGATAGTATGAGGATTATCTTTCCCCCAAATGCGACAGTTTTGTTTATTTACAGTGCCAGATAGCGTGAAATGGGCCTCATCAGTCATTAAAATTCGCTCCCAAAAATCGGGCTCCGATTCACTCACTCGAATAACGTTATTGGCGTAAGCCACGCGTCGCGGATTGTCTGTTTCCAATAATCTTTGGGTTAACTGTACTTTATATGGAAACATATCCAGATCATCTTTCAGAATCCTCCTCAAAGTAGTTCCACTGATGTTTAGTTGCTGAGACCGGCTGCGGTACGAGACAGAAGGATTCTCTGCAACACTCCGTTGAACAGCTTCAATATTTTCATTTGATCGTTGAAGACGTGGTTGATTGGAATGTGGACGGTCCGCTACAGACCCGTGATTCTCGAAATTTGAAGCTAAGCGACGAATAGTGTCACTCTTTTAAGCCCAGAACGACCGCGATACTTTTGACGATACGCACGCTGTGTTGCAACAACTGAACGATTACATTTAATGAACATTGCCACTATTTTCGCGCGTTCTTTGGGCGTGAATCGATTCATGATAAAATGCAATAATGCAATAACCTTTCCAAAATGTGTTCGACGACGTCGATCGGTTGAAATCTGTCAAAGTTATTCAATATTTCCATCGACCACATGCAAATGGCGCACCACAGTAAAATGTGTGTACCCATTATTATAAAAAGTGTGTACTTATTAGAAATATAGGTTTTTTTTTTCTACTCAAACTGGAATAAAACTAATTTTGTTTCAGTCTTATCACATTTTTGATAAGCAATAGATTTTTACCCGATACTAAAATAGTAAAAAGTGTGTACACATTATAATAAAAAGTGCACAAATACTTTTTTCTCATATTGAAATAGGACCATAAGTTCGTTAATTTTAAATTCAATTGTAGTTTCTGCAACATATTCCGAAATTTTCTATTATAATATTTTCTGTAAAATATTTTGAATTTTTTTTAGCACTCTATATAATTTTCACGCTTGACATTTTCAAAATCACCAACGCATTAAGTCTGTTTAATGGCAATTACCAATGGATAAATTTCAATAATTTCGCTTAAATGCTCTTTATTTAAACATGCTTTTAATTAATTTTAATCATATTTTAGCATATTTATTTCATTTACTGTGCGCCAGCTGTTAAACTCACCCTTTAAATACTTTTTAATTATGCATAAAGTTATATCAATAAATTCATTAAAATACAAAAGTGTTGAAAAAAGGGTTAAATTTCTGCTCCAAACTCTGTAACTTGACCTCACGCACATCTTTGGCAACCCTTTTGGCAATTAATTCGAGCACTTGACAAAACTTTCAACAATTATAATTTCAATTAAAGTCAAGGCAGCCCTTATGCAATGAAATTATTAATTATATGTATAAGGCGAGCTACCTTTAAAACTTATATACAGTATGTACATGACAGCATTAATTAATCAATTTTTCAGTCAATATTTTTTTAAATAAATGCATATAAACGGCTATCGAGCGCTGTTGGGTAGTTTTCTTTCATGCAGTTGGCAGTTCCTTTTTTTACCCTTTACTGCGCTGTCATTAAGCGGCATCAATTTTTTTGTTCAATAAACTCAATTGAAATGTCAACTGAAAATTTCTGCTCCAAATAAAAGAAAAACTCACTCATTAATTTATCAGACCCAGTTCCAACTGTTTTGACATACTTTCGCTCAAAATTTTTGCATTTATCAATATATTTTTGGTTTTTTTTCAGCTGCCACTTTCAATGCTTATTATTTCAATCAATTGTAGCGAGCAAGGACCAAAAGTATCCCGGCAACCAAAAAAGCTGTGTTGAAAGAAAATATTTTTGCTGCCACAAACCAGCAGCTAATTTATCAATGGCGACTTTGCAAATATTTCAGTAATGGAAAGTAATTTTTTTTCTTTTTTGGTAGCACTAAAAAGAGTTGAAAGCTGAAAGCTGGCCCAGAACTTTTTTTACTTCATTTATTGGTTTACTTTGGTCCTTCTTGTCCTTTTGAAGGGTTTTGTTTGTTGCTTTTGCTTTATTTTATATTTTTAGTTGTGATTGCAAGCAGTGACGTAGTTGTGTTCCGGAAATCGCTTAAAACAACTTAATATTATTTTCTTATATTTTCTCCAAACCCCTTTTCTGCGCCACTGATCAAAGGAAATTTCACTTAAATTCAAAAATTTAAGTACAAAATGCCAGCTGGTCATCTGGCTGATATTTTAACCTTTACCTTTGTGCACTTTATTTGTTTTTCTTTCATTCCTCTTTCTCTTTAATTACATTTTGTGCTTGAAATTCTTTTTTAGTTTTTATGACAATTTTCATTAAAAATTTTGATTGCATACATATTTTTTTCTTTGGCCATATAAAAGCTATAAATATAATACAGGTGTAGAGTAAAGGACATTTTTCCATTAAAGTTTTCAGCATTTTTTTATGTTTATCTATTCATTTATTTTTTATACTTTTATGCCATTTTATTATTTTTCGCTGCTTCTGTTGACTTTTGAGTACCGTTCAACCGCATTACATCAACCACAAATACCGCAAAAGCATATGAGAAAACTCAATCAAACAGTTAATCGACGTTGCCTTCAAGCTCTACCCCTACCTTGTCCCACTGTGCAGCGCTTAACCCACTGTTGCCTTTTGTGTGCAAAGCAAACAAAGGCGTTGCTCCATGTGGAGGAGATTCCATTGGACATCTCTGTGTGTGAGTGTGTGCGTGCCTATCAACTTGCCTCGCCCGCATGCCAATCGTGCCTCAAAAAACAAACCCCATAACCCCTTTTAACTTGGTTCCATTTATTTTGTATACTCCTTTCAAAAATAGGGCAAAAGGGTATGTTAACTTTGCCGCAAAGCATGTAACAGTTAAAAGAAAGCTTTAAGCTGTGAAATCCTTTAGAAACTTTTGATGCCTCATGTTAATCTTAAATCTGATAGATGAAATAAACCAAATCTATATATATATATATAAAAGAAACTTATGTTTTACTTGTTACGGATGTTCTCATGAATGCGTGAATAAATTGCAAATCTAATTTTTGTGTCTGCTACAAATTATCAATACGGAGGTTTCAAGCCTATCACGATGTATTTGTGTGTATTGGTTCGTGAGATATACGCTTTTTTATGAATATCATTGAAACTTATGTTTTACGTGTTACGAAGGTTCTCATAAACGCTTCGAGGAATTTCAAATCTGATTTTTGCGTGTGCTAGAGTTGTCAGTTCGGAGGCTTTAAGCCTATTTCGAAGTGTTTGTGTGTATTGTTTCGTGAGATTCTTGTAAATATCGGTTTTTTGTGAATATTGCCATATATACAAAAACTGGTATTGTTGTTGATTAATGTTCGAGGTCCAACATCGTTTCAATCATTAAGGACAGTGAATGGCGTATTGTGGGCAATGTATCGAGAGGCATGTCAAAAATTTAATTTGTTTGAAAATGATTTGCACTGGGATCAAACTTCACAAGATGCTGCACTTACTGCGCATCCATATCAAATACGTGTTCTATTTGCGATTATTTTGGCAACATGTTTTCCATCAAATCCACCTGAATTGTGGATAAACTATCAAGATTATTTATGAGAATATATTTTGTTTCGAGTACGTAAAGCAAAACGTAATCCAGTGGAGGAATTTACGCCGGAAATTTATAATGGAGCTTTAATCATATTGAATATCTATGCTTGGCGATGTCTTATAAAGCATTGTAAATGCCGTCTCCTAATCGATCAATGCATGATGTATTTCAAATTAATTATCAATCTAGTCGTGCTGCCCAGAAAGTGAAGATCGCAATGAACGTGAAAGAATTCGGTTAAGACAGACCCATGAAGTGCGACATTCGACTAATAATGCTGCAAGTTTAAATCGATCTGTAAACTAATCTAAAAATCTTATATTTTTCCAGATAAGCTAACTAGAGAATCTAACGATGTTTCTTCACTTTAAGAGTATTCAAAAAGTTTGGGCAGAACAACGTCTGCTGGGCTCACTAGTGGAATTCAAAAAATTATTTTTCTAATGAGTAAATGTAATTTAGATATTTTTTGTAAAACTCAATGTTGGGAAATTTTTAGACAGGCATACTTTCCGCGAAAAACTTTTATTCGATTTTTTGAAAAATATTCCAAAATAATGTTAGATAAATAATTTTCGACTGCGCTAATCCCATCGATTAAGTTCGAAAATAATGAAATTCTTTAAGGGAGCTTATAATGAAATAGCTCAAAAATCGTCACGTAACAAAATAAGCTTTTCTGTGTTTGTATGCGTAAGAGTATCAAATTTATAGCAGCAAAAATTGTAAACCAGCATTTTAATTTATTTTAGTACTTAGAATTAACTTTTTAGTTCTCAAACTTCTTCCTTTTTTTTAATTTCGTAGTCGTCAAATATTATTCCTGACAACTGCAAAATATTGACAAATTTAAAAAAAAACGCATACGAATAAAAAATAAATAAACAATAAAAAAATTTTGTAGGTTTAATCGGTCTATGTTCGGTTTAAAAAAAGAAGCTCCCAAGTTTTCGATACTTTTAACTTTGATATATCGATATTTCAATACATGTTGCAGGACTACAGAGGTATTTTTCGATAATCGAAAATCGAAATAAAAATATCAATGATCGGAATATATCGATGTATCAATATAACATCGATGTTATATCCATCACTAACATACATGTGGCTCTAACAATTAAGTCTGTGTAAGCCATTCTCCCATATAATCCAAAACAAAGTCCTAAATAGATTTGCATTAGATTTCGGATTAGCATTAAATTATCAGAAGTAAATCTATACAGATAAGCTTGCCAATCGAAAACTTTGTCTTAGAGTATTTTTTTCACCCATTTTTAGATTTGTTTATCTCTATTTGGAAAGGGTATTTTATAACATGTATATCAAAGTTGCTTTTTTATTTATTTTATTTTTTTTTGCCATTGTTTTTTTATTTTATTTTTATAGCCACATAAAATGTCAATAAAATGTGTGGTATTTGTGCTCTCGTACAAAGATATGTTTACACTTCGTCTACCAACATTTTGTGCTCTTAACCAAGTCTCTCTCTGCCACTTTGCAACAAAAATATCAAATATTTAGTTACACTTAGCATATATTGAACTATTTCAAGAGCTGTTCACTTTGTTTCCATTTGACTATTGGATAGACTTCAGTGACCTGAACTTTTGTCCTTGAACAAAGCTCTGATTATGCCACACATACCTAGTGGAGCAGCTTGCATTTGAAGTGGCAAGAACTTTAAGTTTGTGGCATGTGATTTAATTTGATGTTTTAGCCATGTAGTGTCAGCCATTCAGTCAGCCCGCGTCAAAGTGCCGAAAATAAGTTAAATTAAATGAATCTAATGAAGAGCGTGTGATGTATGTAAGGGATGCTGCGCCCTCACCCCGAACCACTTTATATCTATCTCTCATTCTGCTGGTATATATATATCTCAATGCGGTGGCAAGATATACGACTTAGCCAAAAGACCAAGGACCTAGGATAAATGCCGCAAATGCCGCACGTGCGCTTTTGGCTGTGGCAACACATACACACACAGACACCGAGAGATACAGAAATTGTTGTAATTTTGGACGAAAGGAGATACCTTCATTATGCTCTCTATCAACCAGGTAGTCTAGGTTTTCATCACTTGTTTGTAACACATCGATTAGTCAAGAAGGAGCTGCTTTTTTATTTGAAAATTTATATGAAAATTTGAAACGTACATTAAATCAAATTGTTTATATGAACTATGTTATATTCTCAATCAGATCTTAGATCCGTTCTATTTTATGCCAGCCTTTAAAAACTTAATTTAAAAAAAAATATATATATAATTATACCCTGTACCGTATGGTCCAAGGGTATATTAAGTTTGTGCAAGCCGAAAATGTATGTAACATATAGAAGGAGACGTCGGAGACACCCCAAAGTTACCTAAAATATGATCAGGGTGAATAGAGAAGTCGATATACCCATGTCCGTCTGTCCGTCTGTCCGTCTGTCCGTCTGTCCGTCTGTCCGTCTGTCCGTCTGTCCGTCCGTCTGTCCGTCTGTCCGTCCGTCCGTCCGTGTGAACGCCTAGATCTCAGAGATGGTAAGAGCTAGAGTTGCAAACTTTCACATTAGATCCCATATTATTCCATAGGAGGCAAGTTTATTTTATTTTTTTGATATCGGGGATAAATTATATAGCTCCCATGGGGGGTGTTTGAGACGACCTCGAAAAAAAAAAGCGTTTTAGATGAATAATTCGTTTGTTTATGAAGATATCGTAACGAAATTTGGCAATCGAAAGTTTTTTATAGTTCCCAATCACTGTACCAAATTTGATCAAAATCGGTTGACTATATCATATAGCTCCCATAGGACCGATCGGCCAAAATAACTTTTTTAAAGAAAAATTGGCTATATTTCGTTTTTTAATAAAGATATCCTAACCAGATTTGGCGTTTGGAAATTTTTTAGACCAATTAAGCATTGTGCCAAATTTGAACAAAATCGGTTGACTATATCATATAGCTCCCATAGGTCCGATCTTCCAAAAAATCGATTTTTTAACAAAATTTGCTGTGTTTCGTTTGTTTGTTAAGATATTGGGACCAAATTTGACATTCGTGAGTATTTCATAGTTCCTAAGCACTGTACCAAATTTAATCCAAATCGTTTGACTAGATCATATAGCTCCCATAGGACCAATCGGTCCAAAAACACGTTTTTTATACAAAATTCGATGTGTTTTGTTTGTTTGTAAAGATATTTGAAATAACTTTGGCGTTCATATCTTTTTTAAGGTATTTAAGCACCGTGTCAAATTTTATTGAAATCGGTTGACTATATCATATAGCTCCCATAGGAACGATCGGTCAAAAAAAAAATTTTTGCTTAAAAATTCTTCTGTTTTTGGTTTTTTGTGAAGAAATCGGACTTTATTACAAGCTAGTGGTACAGGGTATCCTAAAGTCGTCCGCGCCCGACTTTACGTCCGCCATTTTTTTTCTTTAAAACTTGCAATCATTTTGGTCGTTCAACATTTTGCAGAAGTGCACAAATGCAAAAATTTTTGGGCACTTCTGCATTTTTACATATTACATATGTATATAATTTTTTGTTACTAATCTATACTTTTCTTATAGATATATTTTTTCCTTAAAATTTGCAGTGCTGGTAAATTATTTGGGCCACACAACAAAAATGCAAAAGTGCACAAATGCAAAAAAAAAAAATTTAGGACACTTTAGCATTTTTGCCCCGCAAATATCAAATTTTTGTGTTATTGATCTATTCTCAATTTAATTTCCTATTTGATTTAAAACTTTCTAAAAACATTTCCTGTACCCAAGCAATCCATAGCTTTGAGCATACCTAACTTGCCTTAAATTGTAATTTTGTAGACTCTCAGCTCTGCTATACGATTTGTGAAAAGTTTTGAATTATTCTTCAAACCCCAAAACAACAACGAAATTTCAATCAAAATCGGAAAATAATATCAAAATCTTTTCTTTCTATAAAATCTTTTCATAAATAATTAACCATAAAGTCTAAAAATTTACCCAAAACAAATCGGCCCACGCAGCAGAAATAATCCAAAATCTGTTGCCTGTAGATTTTGTAGACACTTAAAAAAAAACATGCAAAATAAAAGATACGCAAAAATCAATCAAATATTATAAAATACTACCTTATATACTAAATCGGTCTATCCTTCAAAAAAATTCAAAAATCTTTTACTCTTCAGTTTAGGTATTTAAAAAAAATCAATAAAAATAATAAATACCCGAAAAATACAAAAAAAAATGAAAAAAATGGTTAAGTACCTTTTAATTTATATAATATCAACTTGCCTGATGACTGACAAAAAAAAAAAAACTATATAGGAATATATTTATTCAAATTCTGAATGTATTAGAACCCCTCATTAAATTATAAAATAATAAAAATATTGATTATAAAACAAACCGATTCTGGACAAGTCCATTTACCATAATATTTTGATTAAAATATTTAAAATTTTACTTATCTGATGTCATCTACCCTAATAAATTCATTTTATTTTATTGAGCGGCAACTATTCTCTGGCAATCCTTAATCTAAATAGGAAAAAAATCTTACCAATCCTTACTTGCCCAAAATATTATACTTACACAAAATATTTCACCCTTTATATAGCAAAAAAGAACTGACTGTACTTCATATAAAAACAAAATGGCGACGTTGAGTTATGTGAATCATTTCGGTCCTTCAATAAAAACTCAAAAGTGCGCAAATGCACATTTTTTTAATTTTTTGGACCACACAACAAAAATGCAAAAGTGCCCAAATGAAAAAAAAAATATTTTTTTTGGGTACTTCCGCATTTTTGCCCTGCAAAAATAAAATTTTTTTATTACTGATTTATACACTTATTGAATTCATTGGGCTCTATAATGGCTTCATTTAAGTCGACTCAAGTTGCACCTATCAGACATTATACAAATAATATAGTTCTGAAGTAGCTTTTAGAGCACAGATATTATTTGTTTCAAAGACTTAACCCAGAGCTAGCTTAACTGCATACGTCTAAAGGGTTCTTGCCTGCTCACATGAAACATTAATCTCGTAATGTGTATCATATCCTTGAATCCTTGTTATAATGCTTTTATAAACATAATTTTACCATTAATTATATCACTATCATCTTTAACTAACCCGCAGACATAAAGCAGTAGTTATACCTTTGAGAGTACTCAAGCGTCGAGAATTAACGTAGGACAGGATTTTTTTTTTTTTTTCTTTGCTATCATTACTTCCAAGTATCCTCGTATTTGGAGTCAAAGTGATATGAAGCAGCTTTATGCCACCAACGCTAACGGAATCCCACTCCTAGGCATCTTCTTCTTCTTTGTCGTTTTTTGTGCTCGTTCTCATATGGTCCTTGGTAGGGAATCGAAAAGGAAGCCTCGAGCAAGGCCATCTGCCATGTAGCGTTATGTGGCAACAGAGACACATAGACCCAGAGATAGAGAGAGAGAGAGAGGCAGAGAGCAAACGAGAGGACTACATCGAAATGAACAAGCGGAAACAATTAGCGTTGTAACATTATTATGTAACATGCTGTTTGCCTTGTTGCCTCCTTTCACTAATTAAGTGTCTCATTAAAAAATGATAAATTTAAATGGAATTATTTTATACAATGCTCAATAGCCAGACAGACAGTTTTGATGTGAAAGAAACCACATACTAGTGTTCCAGGAACTCCATATGATTCCAAGTTAAATATTTGTGTTTTGAGATTGCTTCAAAATGTCAAGCAAGGCACTCTAAAATTTCTACACTGCAGAGAAAAGTTGCGTAGGTTTAGTCATGTAACTAGTTAGAATTTTACATTCTGCAATTTTAGCTAACAATTTCAGATACATTTTTTTACCAATCTTTCGAAAATATCCGACTTTGTTTGGCTTAATATAGTTATTTTCTTCCGAAAGCTCCTTAGCTGACCTTCTATCAATTCAAGAACTAGCTTTTTAAAAGTCAACTGACCGAAAGTTGGCTATATTGGTCCCAAAATTAAGATGATTTTTATGCTATTAGTCAGCCATTTTAAGCGTTTTATTTTTTATTTTTTGAGAACTCGACAGTAATTCGTCAATTCTTGACTTATAAATCTCACAAAACTCCTTACCTTTTGATCTTTAAGAGCAATATGTTCCCCATTTAATTTAAATTTTTTTTATTAGGTGCTGTTAAACTGCGTTCTCAGAGCGATTGTTGATGTATCAAATGTCAATTAGCTTTGCATGCGCAAATACATATTGTTCTGGAAAAATTCAATTTTTCCAAGAAGTAGCAAAAAATAGCAAAAACTATTAGTATCATAAGATTCAGCAGATTTTGATTAATATTTTCGTATTTAGGACTTTCAGGACACCCACAAAAGTTACTTAGTAGTGCCATCTTATATAAAGCATTAGAAAAAATCATAGGATACGCTTGTAATTTTAGAGAAACTATTTTAATTTCAAAATATTGTCCGTTTTTAACACTACATTTCACCAGTGAAATAAATAATACAAAAAATGGGTCGGGCGCGGATGACCTTAGGATACCCTGTACCACTAGCTTGTAATAAAGTCCGATTTCTTCACAAAAACCAAATACAGAAGAATTTTGTTGAAGAATTATTTTTGACCGATCGTTCCTATGGGAGCTATATGATATAGTCAACCGATTTCAATAAAATTTGACACAGTGCTTAAATACCTTAAAAAAAGATCTGAATGCCGAATTTATTTCAAATATCTTTACAAACAAACAAAACACATCGAATTTTGTATAAAAAACGTGTTTTTGGACCGATTGGTCCTATGGGAGCTACATGATCTAGTCAAACGATTTGGATTAAATTTAGTACAGTGCTTAGGAACTTTATAATACTCACGAATGTCAAATTTGGTCCCAATATCTTAACATACAAACGAAACACAACAAATTAGGTTAAAAAATCGATTTTTTGGAAGATCTATGGGAGCTATATGATATAGTCAACCGATTTTGTTCAAATTTGGCACATTGCTTAAGTGGTCTAAAAAATTCCAAACGCCAAATCTGGTTACGATATCTTTATTAAAAAATTAAATATAGCGAATTTTGTACAAAAAAAGTTATTTTGGCCGATCGGTCCTATGGGAGCCATATGATATAACATAGTCAACCGATTTCTATTAAATTTGGTTTAGTGATTGGAAACTATAAAAAACTTTCGAATACCAAATTAGGTTATGATATCTTTATAAACAAACGAATTATTCATCTGGAACTTTTTTTTTGTCGCTGCGACCCACAAAAGTTAATTAGTAGTGCCATCATATATAAAGCATTAGAAAAAATCATAGTATTGTGATACGCTTGTAATTTTCTATGCTGCGTACTGGCCTAAAGTAGAGAAACTATTTTAATTTCAAAATATTGTCCGTTTTTAACACTACATTTCACCAGTAAAATAAATAATAAAAAAAAGCTAAAGATATGAAAATCGTTCCATAAGCAACAAACATTATATTTAGTTTCATACCAACTAATAGTTCTTAAACCAAAAATAAAATTTGTATATATATATTCATAAATTTGTTTCACTGATATAATTATCTCAGAATTTCTCTCAGTGTAGCTTCACTGTGGCTTTTGACTATCGACAAATTGGCGCCTTTAACCCTTTTGCGTGTTTTTTGGTTATTGTCTGCACGAATATCGAAAACTTTTAAATTTTTACAAGTTTTTGCTATGCTCTTAACTTTAAATTGTTTCACAACACTTTTTTTTTTCTTTTGATTTATTTGTTTGGTAGCAAAACTTTTAAGGTTCGTTGGTGTTGTTCAATGATTTTATTTATGTGCATAAAGTTAAGGAAAAAGCTGTTTGTTCAATAAAATTTTTGAAAATAATTCCACTTGAAGGGATATTATAAACCAAACTATTAGTAATGACAAATCAGACCGAATTGCTATTTTTATTATACCAAAGTCTGCTTAAATTTCGCCATTTTGACTCTTCAATCTCTGGCAACTTAAAAGTTATTATTATTCATTAATATTTACCAGTTACAGTTGAAAAGGAATTTATCCAGAGCTCTGAAATTAAATAAAAATAAATCCAGTGTTATGATATATATCGGCTCAACTTAAATTAAAATGCATATTTATAATGATAAATTAATAAATACATATTTAAATAGCAAAAAAAAGAGTTTAAAAAAAATAACGACTTTGAAATTTGAAACTAAATTCTTTTATTTTAGTTTGATACTTATTTAAAGATTTAAACAATTTACTATGTTAGTAATTTTGTTGGTACTGGGCTTTAAGCTTAATTTTTTTATTATCTGTAATACATTAATATAAATTATTATTGATTAAAATTATTTTTATTAAAATAAAAAGTTTAAAGAATTAAAATTGTAAGAAAACATTTTTTTCCATTTAAAAACAAACAAGCCCTATTTAGTATATCAGTATTTCTTTAGACAACCGACGCAGTTCTAAAAAAATTAATAAATCTCCAATGGATTCAGTAACCTCTTTTACTACACTTAAACTTTTAGCAAAACTTCCAGCAGAATAGCAAATTTTTCGTTTTGAACCTAAAATTCTGCAACTAAATCGCCAACCCATATAAATATGTTATGCCCAACTAATACTCCGAATGGTTGCTGCCCTACTTATGAAGTGCTATGAACCTGATCTTTGCTGTCTCCACTTAAATATTAAATATATATTACCATAACCCATAACCCATTTACCATTTACCATAAAAGACAAGCCGCCCCCCAACAAAAGTGGAAATGGGAAAGGTAATTTCGCAATTTAGAAGCCATACGTGTTCACTGTCAAGGCATAACATTTTTTTCAATTTTGAACGAGAGACGCCCGGCTAAGTCCATGTTGTGGGCCACATAGGAACAGCTCTAAGCCATGGCAATAGAAGGCATTGACGGCAACCTGAATATGGCTAAAGCCTTAAGCTGCAGGATTGAACAAAGTGGCAACGGCGCGTGTTTATGCTGGACACAAGGCACAAGATGATAGACACACCAACATGCTCCCAAAGTTCTGGGCATTGTTGGTGTTGTTGGCGACAACGCCACCGCATGAGGCATAAAAGACTTGAGCGATTAGTTGGAGTACGTGCAATGCATGTAAGGAGCAGTGGCAGCTTCAGCTTCAGCTTCATTCTTTATATTTTGTACTTCACGTGCAGCAGCCCGCCAAAGAGGCACCCACACATTAAGCAAAGCTGGTCACACTGAACAGTTTGATACTCGCCTCCCGCCCGCCCTAGGCAGCTCTTTAAGCCGCTGCAAACATTTGTGGACCTGTGGGATTTATATTTCCACTGCAAGCTGCAAGAAAATTGATATATTAAAGTCGGGCATTTTAGTTGTTACACTGAGAGAAAAAAATTGGGCTCTACAATAAGATTATTTTTGAGCAATTGGCTTGTTTTTTTTTTTTCAATTTTGCAGCAAAATAATTTTTATTTAAATTTAAACTTAAAGTACTAATGAGAGTCTTAAAACAATTATTTATTAATTTATATATAAAAAAACAGTTGTTGGAAAGTAAATGATTTAACAAAAAATAAAAAATTGGATAAAGAAGATTTTTAACATTACACACTATTTTAAAGAATTTATTTAAGGCATAATATGAGCAAAGTTTATATATATTTTGTTTTAACTGTTTGAATATTATTATCGGAACCCACTTATTCCCGAAAGTACAGACTACTGCATACCGCAGGAACATGTCACAACCAAGTTCAGAGCCTATATTCCAACCAGAGAGGAGTGGAATACTGGGATACCAGGCCCAGCAGGCTCGATAAAGGTATACACGGACGGTTCCAAGCTAGACGACCGTGTAGGGGGAGGGGTCTGCGTCGAGGATTTCGACATTAGAATTGCTTTTAGGCTCCCGGACCACTGCAGTGTCTTTCAGGCAGAGGTCACAGCAATTCGGGAGGCTTTAACAACAATAAAAAACCTACAAGTTCAAGATAAAAATATCTGTATATATTCGGACAGCCAAGCGGCTATTAAGTCTCTAGTCTCGATGACTTCGTGTATGAAGTCAGTGAATGACTGCCTCTTGTCTCTAGGGGAGATGGCTCTGAGCAGCTTTCAATTCACCTGATATGGGTCCCAGGACACAGGGACTTTGAGGGAAACTGCATTGCGGATGAACTGGCTAGGAAAGGAACTACCAGCATCCTCCTTCAAGATAAGGAGGGCCTGGGTATACCCATGGCCAGCTGTAAACTGAGAATACGAAACTTTTTCGCTCTCTGTGCAAATAAAACGTGGAATCGGACATCGAACACGTGTAGAATCTCGCGGCAAACCTGGCCGACATGCTGCAGTAAAAGAACCAAAAAACTTTGCTGTCTAAATAGAGCCCAGTGCTCATCTGTCATTCGTGCCATTATGGAACACTGGTTGGTAGGAAACCACGCATCCCGTTTGAATGCTCCCCATCACGACTTCTGTAGAAGCTGTGGCGATGAAGAGGAGCTAGAGACGGTGGAACACTTTTTCTGTCACTGCCCAGGACTGGGCAGAAAAAGATTTAGGTTCCTACAGTCATATTTTCTAAACGACCTATCTCAGCTCTCTGAACAGAGTCCAAAATGCCTTTTAAGGTTCATTCCAGGCAGCCGGATGGCTTCCTCAACTTTCGTAGGGGACCCAACAAGTGGGGAAATGTGGTGAACTGGCTCACTAGCGTTACCACAAAGGGGCTATCCTTGGCCTAAGTGAGTTGGGATGTTGGTTCCAACAGCCGCCCTAACCTAACCTAACCTAACCTATTGTTAGCTTTTTTTTAGCGACAAAACAAATAGTTCATAAATTTTTTTTTTGTACCTTTTAGCCGAAACGCGTCTTTCATATTTCGTTGGTGGCATTTAGATATAATACAATTCTTTCAAAAATATGTTTAATGGCTCATAATCTGATGACCTTCTGGCTAATCTTATTGTCATCCATTTAAAATCGATTTGTAAAAATGAAGTTAATGATTTTAAAACCAATGCTCTGAATTAAATCCGCAACTAATTGGCGTTTGTTTAATTAAATTAGATCGAAGCTTTCTAACTTGGGAATTCCTAGAAATAATTACATGATTTAATATTTTATGTATTTTTTTGAGATACCCCAAAATCAAAAAAAATCCAAGGAGCTGGCTAAAAATAAAAAAACTGGTTTTTAGTTATTTTTTTAGTGAACTCTACCGCCTAAAATATGAACTTTTGGGTATGCCTTTCATTGAAAATAAAATTTTAAATTCAATTTTGAGCATTTTTTGCCTAGGAAATATTTGTGAACGACTTTTTGAATTCGAGCTAAATTGGCTTAAATATATGTCAAAATAACAGAAAACCCTACGTGGGGAAAAGGTCGCCATTTTGGTTTTAGACTTTTTTGAGTAAAATATATTTCAGCATACCATTTTTTCCTGGTCAAAGGATTGTTTTAAAAATAATTTTTTATAAGACATTTGAAACCAAAAGCTCTAAAATTTTTTTCTCAGTGTAAATTTGCTCTTATTGTTGTAATTGTTGAAACACGTGTTTGACCACAATTACAATTACGCCCAGTTACAAGGGCTGTCCACTTGTGTTTTTGGTTTTAAGCGCAAAAAAATACATATATACTATAGTATATACCTTATTTGATTTATGTTTCACGCCTTCAGCTGGGGGAATATAATATGTTAACATGTGATTGTCTTTGAACTTGTGTTAGTGTTAATACATATATATATATATAGATTTGTATGTGTATGTAATTGCTAAGTGTAGACATAAGGAGATTTATATAAATTGCCACAAAATCCCACACACACACATGCATATACACGCTCGTTTAGTACTTGCTACAATGTCCTTGTTTGCAATCAGTTGCAGATTTTGGCATCGGTTTTGCCTCTTGTTTTTTTTTTTTTTTGCTTTCTTTGTTGTCGATTAGCTTGAGGCCAGTGTTGGGTAACTGAGTGTGTCAGTTTCTTACACTGCTGGTCAAATAAAGAGGAACACTACACGAAAAGACTCCATTTCGATGTGGTATCTAATTATTGTCAAAACCTCTTTAAGTTAATATAGTTGATAATCCTTTGCTATTAAAAGACCAGCTGCAGCTAAAGTACGATCATGACTGAATTTTAAACATCGATAATTTGTTTCACGATACATCGTCAATACTGAGTGCACACATAAAGCAAATGTGGCAAATATATTTTATAAGTTTAGACCCGAAATTCTCTTTCAGCAAGCAGGGCGCAGCGTTGAATGACCACGTACCACCTGAAAAAGATCCACGGAAGCTGAAATTAAATCTCTAAGAGTGAAGCTGCTGCGAATTAAGAACTATAGCCCAAAATCGAGTTCGATGAAAGATGGCAACTGAAGATGCCCTATGCTCAAATAGGAGATAAAGCATCATAGTTAAAAAAATGAAGCCTCTTGATGCTCAAATTTTTATGTAATTTATTTTTTTGTAGATTCTTAAATATGTAATTTTTGTCTATTTTTGTCTTGTGCGTTGTTTTTGTGTGACCATCAAAGATCCAAAAAAAACTTTATTAACAAAGTGAGCCCGGCAGACGTCGTCCTGCCTAAGCTTTATAAATACTCTTAAAGTGTATAAACATCGTAAGATTCTCTAGTTAGCTTGTCTAGGTAATCATAAGATTTTTGGAATAGTTGACTTTCATGACTTTCTAAAAAGCCGTATGGACGAACTTAAGTATTGTTAAGATAGCTCGCATATCTAATAGATTCATGTCCCACAAAACTGGTTTTCAACCCCTTTGCGACTACTCTTCTGTCGGCACTTAATGTTCAATACCCGGTGTTGAACAATTTTCTACTATCCTATATTCACAAAAATGCGTAAATCTCACGAACCAATACACATAATCACGTTGCAATGGGCTTAAAACCTCCGTATTGACACCTTCTAAAACACACAAAAATCAGATATGAAATTCATCGAAGCGTTCATAAGAACATACGTCACACGTAAAACATAAGTTTCTTTTATATATGTATATAGATTAGTTTAAAATTAAAATATAAAACGGAAATGTCAAGGCTAATTTTAGGCCACATTTTTTAACTTCCCTGTTTTTAAGTATATTTTTTGTTTCCTCTATTATTGACAAAGTAACTTAAACAAATGACTTAGGCATAAAAAAATAATTTTGTAAAATTTTTAAACTGGGTCTAAAGTTCTAGCAAAGTCAAAGTTAGCTTATTAGTTAATATGACAATGTTAAACAAATTTTTTAAAATTTGTCCAAAAATTACAAAAAATGTTAGGTGGCAACCCTTATCACTTAGGGGTATGAAAAATGGATGTTGGCCGATTCTCAGACCCAATACGCACACAAAATTTCATGAGACTCGGTCCAGCCGTTTCGGAGGAGTTTGGTGAAAATTTAAAAATAAATGTTAGGAGTGGCAACCCTGGGTATAAAAAATAGATGTTGTCCGATTCTCAGACCTACACAATTGGCACAAGAACTTTCATGTGACTCAGTCCAGCCGTTTCGGAGGAGTTTGGTAAAAATGTAAAAATAAATGTTAGGGGTGGCAACCCTTATCACTTTAGGGTATGAAAAATAGATTTTGGCCCATTCTCAGAAGTACCCAATAGGCACACAAAATTTCATGAGAATCGGTCCGGCCGTTTCGGAGGAGTTTGGTAAAAACTTAAAAATAAATGTTTGGGGTGGCAACCCTTATCACTTAGGGGTATGAAAATAGATGCTGGCCGATTCTCAGACCTACCCAATAGGCACACAAAAATTCATGAGAATCGGTCCAGCTGTTTCGGAGGATTATGGTAATTAACATTGTGACACGAGAATTTTATATATAAGATAAGTTTAGACCTGAAATTCCCATTCAGCAAGCAGGGCGCAGCGTTAGATGACCACGTACCACCTGGAGAAGATTCACTGAAGCTGAAATGAAATCTCTGGTGTCAAGCTGGGGCGAAAAGGGTCATCGAGTGAGCCTTCGAACGAAAATGCCAACCTTTTTTTTCTTAAACAACATAAAAGTAGTGAAATGTACCTAGTTCGATAACTAGTTGATAACCAAACGAAATAAGCTTAACCTACAAGTCCTAAGCTCAAGTGTTTGTATAAATAGACTCAGCTTTGTAGCTGCATATTTGTGAGTAAATATAAATACTTGCCTTAGCTTTGAGGTCTTTTAGTCTACTCAAGTTAACGCAATTCTGCTCAATCTCTGCAGTGGAAAGTGTGGCCAATTAGACTTGGTAAATGAGCAATCCAAGGCCAAAAGCGGCCAACAGTACGGCCAGTAAATATATTGCGTGCAGCTAACTCATGAGAGACATTAGGCTCAAAGTACTGGCAATTGGCTATAAGTAAAGGATGTGTGTGTGTATTTAGCATTTAGTGTGTTTCTGAAATTAAAGCCAAGTGTTATGGAGCTGTTGTGCTTCAGTTTAGATGGCATGAGAAAGTGGCCCAAAAGCCGACCGACCCTTCACTACTAAGTAGCTAAATGAAATTAAGTTTCAAGTTTCAGTTGCAGAACTTAAAACCCGCCGGTTGATATTAACTTACAACTGGCCAACGATTAAAGGTCCAATTGAAAAGATGTTAACGTCTTTTATGCGCTACTTGTGCTCACTATTTCTTTAATTTATTTTTCGAGCCATCTTTTGTGCTTTTGTTGGCAGTTTTAATGCTTCATGTCGGGCCCCATACAAAGTCAGTCAAACTTGGCATAAAAAAACAACACTAGCTTAGATTTTTTATTCAACTTTTATTGAAATATAAAAGTTAAATTTTCAAGAAAAACAAAACACTTTCTCTTAAAACATTTCTACGAATTCATAAAAAATTCAAAAGGAAAAAAGGGTACTCGGCTTTTATTTTTGGCTTTTTGTCTACTACGAGCTTATCTGGACGACGAATCTCGAAAAGAGTAGATCCAAAATGACTGAAACTCCTTTTTTTGCTGAACATTTTAATTAAACTGTTATCAGCCAACTATCATTTCACACAAATCAATACTTAGCAACTCATTTTCAATACAGATCTCTAGAGATGGACTTTATTGGGTAAAATTAAAACAAAATATAAAGCCCATAAAAATACAAAAAAAAATTTGATTTTTCTTATTCCCATCAGGATTGGAGTCCATAACTAATGGTTACTCTTGCTTGCGCTTATGCGAGGTGCTACTTGATTTGGATGCTGCGGCATGAGCAGTCCTCTCATTGTGCTCTCTCGCTTTACTACTGGTGGTATGTTCTTTGTGAAACCTTATTTTCTGGACTGCATTATGCTTAGAATAGCTTGGACTAGCAACACCACCACCACCGCCGCGTGTTTCTCTTCCTTTGGCACAAGCACAAGTGCTTTGATGTCCACCAACACATTTCAAAACCGGTGGAGGTGGCGCACCCGTGCACCTGGGACAAGTGCTACTATAAACAGTGCTACTATAAACAGATACATTATTAAATACTCATAAGTTGTGGAAAAATAAATAATAGGCCTTACGCGCGCTCGACTGTCACGAGTCCTTGAGTCATTTTCATTTTACCCATCTTTCTGTAAAGGCATATGAGCTTATGTGCGACAAAAAGGATTGGCAGTAAAACTAAACAGCAGAGTAGCAAACCAAGCCAAACTGTATTCTGCAGGAATAAAAAAAAAATATATAAAGTGATAAGTCTTGGAAAACAAAATAAACACATAAGCCTACCAAAGGATCAACAATACGGAGGCAAATAAACTCGACGGTACGATGAAAAAAATATGCTAAAGAACCAAGGTGCCCCACATTATAGTTGGCTTCCCTCGCAATATAATCTGTATATTCCCTAACCGAATCTTGTATATATGCTGTTAGATTCTGACACAAAACATTAATAAATTCTATGCCCCTTTTTTGTATAAATTCTTGGGCAAATTTAATTTCTTTAACGAGTTTATCTATTCCTTCTCCAAAGGGTAGGTTCTCATGCAGAATCAATTCGTCGATCTTAGGCACGCTAGTCAATATAGTCTCTACTAGCGGGTTAAGTGGGTCTACAAAAAATTTTTGCCATCTTCTTGCCGTTATACCGTGATTAATAATTTGACCGCCTAACCAATACTTTTTTGTATGATTAGGATATGCGCTTATTATGTGTTTTACCAAATCATAATTAAGGTCATTCAATTTCAGCAAAGGAATGGGTGTAAATTTTTTGGAAAGATATTTCGTGTAATGTTCGCTGTGGTAGCTAGATAGATTGGTTTCGGCAGTAGCCAATATTTTATCTACATTTTCTTTCTCCACTAATATAAACTTGGACCATTCTTCTTTCAATACTATTGATTCGTTATTCAACGAAATATTGAAGGGTTGTAAAGCATTTATATCGTAGGCACCAATTTCTCGTAAGTAATCAAAAATGGTGCCATTTTCTTCGCAAAATCTTATGGCCTCTGAAATACGCATTTTGGTAACCGAATTTTCAATATCTTTTGCTATATATTCATTTAAATCAATGGATGTGTCGAATTGACGAAATTGAGCACTTTTCTCGCGATCCCTGCAAAAAGCATTTAGCTTAAAATTGAGTAAAATTTTCAAAAATACTTACCTGAAGGGCGCACATGCTCCATGATATGTTACCAGACCGATTATAAAATAAAAGAGTCCAACTAGCGCAATCAAAGAGAATACCATAAATATAAGCACCATAGCTCTATTGGAATTGGAACCGATATGAGTGTATACTTTTTCACAATTAAAAGCTCAACTTACAAAATTAGAAAAGAAGCACCTACGCTCCTGTTACAGTTTGGATGGCCATGAACACGACGTCTTCGCACGCAGCAGCCGATGCCCAGCGCAATGATTAAAATAATCAAAATCTTGAATTATTTCGAATATTTTGACTAGAAAGCAGAAAAAAAAGAAAAAAACATACCAAAAATAATAATAAATATATGACAAGGTTTATAAGATTGCGCTCTGGTCCGAATTTGTAATAGACGTCTTCATACGATTTAGTATTACGCTTTGTATAAAAATGTATATCACTGATGACAGAATTAATGATATTCTGAATATTAAGGAACTCTTGGAAGTATATTTCACGCCCATTTTTCAGGTCCTTCTCTACTATAGGAATGATTTTATCTATCATTGCGGTGATAGCAGCTTCGAGAGGTTCCAATCGTGGCAATGCATCTTTTATAACGTCAAGTAATTTTTGATCTACAATTAACTTCGCGGCATTTGTATAAAAATTCTTTTCTGGTAACTGTAATGGAGTTTATAAGAGGTTAGCTTAGATTGCTAACACTCACAAGTAGTACATACTTCGTCTGTATGCAAACTTCTCATTGAATCCAAATATAGTATATCATTTTGCTCTAAAAATTCGTTCCATCTACAGAGATCCTTTATAACTATAACATCCTCCACAAGTTGCATTTTCAGCCCTCGAAGACCTGAAAATTAATTTTTTTTTTAATTGGTTTGTATTTAAACAATCTGCTAAAATACTATTTACAATCTCGAAGCGACGAAATAAGATACATAAATTCGTCATTCTGATCGTTTATTTTCTGCAATATATTCAGCGCCTCAGGCAAATTAGTAAATATCCGCTCCAGATCTTTAAGAGCATCAGCACCCGATACATCAACAAGATCCAAAAACATATGCTTAGGGGATTCTAAAATCAAAATCTATCAAGCAAACAATGTCAAATAATCAAAAATATTGTGACAATTACCGCGTAGTTCTTGCATAATGTGTGTTTCTAGTTCCTGAAAATTATTTACAAACATGTGATGGACATGTTTTTCCACAACTTTCAAAAACATGCAAGTATCGTCACTACCACGTCTCATGGCCTTGCTGGTCTCTTTAAAACCTTGATCTAAAAATCTATCGCTCACAAAAGCTATCAAAACGCCCACACTAAAAACGATAAATATGACTTCATCAAATATTACATATATTATATTTAGGTCCAACTTACCAAAGCATTAAAAGCAGCAGGAACAATAAAATTTGCAAATAGCATTCCAAACATGAATGTCCCCAGTGAGAAGCCCCTGGTGAATGACGACAACAACAGAAGCAAAAATAACAAACACTGTGCCAAGTTTAATGAAACATTCTAAGAGTAACTCACGAGGTACTCACGCTAGAAAGGGTATCAATATTATCAAAAAAAGCCAAAAGAGAACCCACAACCAAATCGGCCAGTAACGTGTCACCAAGTCATGCCAATCGTTTCGCTCCACTTTTGAGCCCAAGCTAAGAGTATCTACATCTCTGACTTCCAAATAGCCTTAAAGTAAAAAACAAAAAATATTCAATGCTCTAGGCTAGAGGTGGAGAACTATCGATAGTACTATCGGCACTATCGATGTTTGAGCACTATCGAGCTACCATCGATAGCATCCATCGATAGTTCTCCGATAGTTTTCACATCACCAAAAAGTACAATTTGCGCGTTTATTTGTGGCGTCTGCTAAAATACATTAAAACAGTGATACCTCAATAAAAAGAAATGGATCGCTTTCTTCAAAGAGGTGTAATGCTTACTTTTAAAGTACAGTTTGAACTCGGTAACCGCAACTAATAGAAATCTAGCTAATTGCACTTATTGAGGAGGTTGCAACCACCGAGGAAAAATATATAACTAGAAAAATATTTTTTTTAAACATCTCGACTATTGTTGTCTGCACTTTATTCTTATTAATGTTTATTATAATAGCCGTCTCATGAAGCTCTTTCAGAAATAGGAAAAACGGTTACAATGCTTATTTATTAGATTTGCAAAAATCAAGGAATTGATTGTATCGAGTGTTGCGATTACACAGTTCATACTGTAGCTATGAAGTATTTTGACTATGTGTCGAATTTAAGGAACACGTCGGGACTCCCTCACACTCAGTGTGTCGAAGGCTGAAAGGCAGGCATGCGATTGCAGCAGCAGGGACTCGGGACACAAAAAAAGAAAAGTTAAATCTCACAAGTATGGAAATACTATAAAACGTCAGATGACAAAAAATTGGCAAAGTGCATTAACTGCGGAAAGGAGTACCCCAGCGGAAATACTTCAAATTTGCACGATCATCTGAAAAGATTCCGCTCTGGCTTGAAAAATTATATCCCAGATTCCAGCACTACAGCTGGGGGTATTACGGCGGATACCGACAATATCACATCGACAAGCGGCAGTTGTCGATAGTCGATGCATTTTGTAGCTTCGCCTTATTGTTTCGGAGGGGCGAGTGGAAAAAAATGTGTCAACTATCGATGGTTGTGACATCGACTATCGATGGCGCCGACTATCGATAGATCTCCACCTCTACTCTAGGCATGATTTTAGGTAAGATAACTTACCCGCTGGGAAAGCCCTGTCGTTCGTAAATACTTTATCGAAAAGAAAATGAGTGATATTGTAAAGCGGATGCATGAGGCGGGTGGAATAGAGCCACTCCTTGGTATAAATAGGCTTAGGCACATGTTGAGTGTAAACGACTGGGTGGAAATGCGGCTCCCCTAGCATTTCATGGGTAGTACCATCTCCATCATATCCTTCACGCCATTTATCTTTTTTAAATTTTGTATTTGTAGTATTTGCAGCTTTATTTAACTTTTTTCCAACATCTTCATCATCTGCATCATCATCATCATCTACGCTAGCGTCGGTGAAATTTTCTTGTGTAGTGCCAGGTTGAATCAATATAGCCACGAAAATAAAATATATAAGCAAAACGCTGATGTTTAAAGCGCCCAAATTGCGTTTAATTCTCAGGAATTTACATTCAGACATCCTTGAACACACAATATTCTTATAGTTACACTTATATTGCTTTAGTTATCCTTAGTGTCATTTCTCGCTGCAAGAGTTTATCTGTAAAAGTTTTTTTTTTGTTCTGTATTAAACTAAATTCGTAGAATTTTCTTTACTTTGTATACTTTGGTATATAGATGTGTCTATTTGTCAAATTTGTAGTACAGTAGCTTACTGTTTGTTCCATGCCATATAGATAGTATATAAATATATTTTTTTTATTTGTCTGCATTATCAATTATCGTGAATTCAGCACGATCCACAAAATGGCGCCAAATTCATTCAGAACATATTTGGTATAGATCGTAGGTGGATGCGATTTGTTAGCCCGGACAACGTATTTAATAAGAAGCCTTTTAGGTTTAAGTTTATATTTAGTTCCATGATTAAACAAATTAAAAAGGAGTTGGGACTTAGCGTCCAAACTTACTTAGGCCAAGAACAGGCCCTTAGTGATACCGAATAGACAGGAAAAATTAGGGAAAAAGGAAAAGTGAAGTCCATTGTCTAATCTTCAAATCGCAGAAGCGGACGTCCCTGTCGGCATCGCCCTTTCAGTTATCTCCGCTCGAATACCTTTTTAGGAAGGAGCATTTTTATTATTATCATACAATCGTGCAACATGATTGTCGTTGTATTCCCCGAACTACATCAATGTCGCCGTATAGTTCATATAGCTCAGCTTGTGGCTCATTCGAATACGGAAGTCACCATCTAACATACACTTGTCTGTCTAAAGATACGTCGAAGGATTGTTCACTCGAAAGAAGAAGCCGTAGAGAAGCACGTGCATGGTGAGGAATTCATAAAGGGCTATTTTCGTGTGTCGTGAGAGGGTTTTACTCTTGAATTCCTTACTTATCCCAAAGTAACATCGGTTAGCAAGATAAGTTCGTCGACGTATTAATATGCTGACGTCATTTTTTGGGTCGTTAATACAATTTCGAAGCTGTAGCTTTCTATTCCCCGTGGTGTCTTTTTCCTACTTGTATATAGCAGGTATTTCGTCTTGTCCAGATTTACAGCCAAAACCATGTTTTTCGACTTTTTATCAAATTTTGAGAAGGCTCCGTCTAATAATGTCGAGGTCATCGGCATACGCCAGCAGAATGATATTCTTATAAAAAAAAGTGACTAACCTGTTGACATCGACCAGTCGCAGAATAGCTTCCAGTAATAAATTGAAAAATACGCATGCTAGTGTATTACCCTGCCTGAAACCTCGGTTGATTTAAAATGGTTCGGAGAGGTAATTTTCTATTCAGACGGAACGGCAGGAGTCACAATTATTTAAGATTGGTTGTGGTAGGATACTTTCTGTATCGGTAGAATTTGGTTCATCTTCATGATAAATTACTTTTAATTTTGTTCTATTCGAAGGTGATAAGTGATGCTTAGAGGGGGCGCGAAAAGTAAGCACGTGAATTTTTATTTCTCCAAACATTTTATTTGAATTGTAATTAGCCGATTATTGGCAGCATTCATATAAAAGGTGACTACTACGTTACATCTAATTTTCAAATTATATATAAAACCGGAAAAACAATATTATTTGTCTCATTGCCATTAGGATTGGAGATCCGCTTTCAAATTGTGCCCAGCTAATCTTGCTTGCGCTTGCCAGTAATATTTATTTTGGAACTATCTGCGCCACTTGTTGTGTGTCTCTTCTGCTCACTAGGCTTAGATTTCTGGAATGGATGTTGAATAGTGGAACTTTGGCCACCACCAACACTGCGTGTTTCTTGTATACAAGCACAAGGGTTTTGCTGGCCACCACCACATTTCAAAACCGGTGGAGGATATGGCGCACCCGTACAAATTGGACAACTACAATAAATACCCATAAGCTGTGAAAACATGAAAATCATGGACCTTACCCGCCCTCAATATTAGCCCGTTCTTCGGTGTACGGACCAATCTTTTTGTAAAGGCACATAAGCTTATGTGCTACCCAAAGTATTGGCAATAAAGCTAAACAGCTGAGTAGCAAACCAAGCCAAATTCCGTTCTACAAAAAAAAAAAAAAATATTGTTTTAGTCTTCCAAAAAAAAAAAAAAAAAAACATCTTACCAAAGGATCGACTAAACGGTGACAAATTAAATGCAAGCAATTTTTGAAAATATACGCCAAGGGTGCACCGTTGCCCACGTTTTCGTTTGCTTCCCTTATAACATAGTCTACATACTCGCTAACCGATCCTTGTGTATATGCTGTAAGATTCTGAATCAAAGTGTTCATAAACTCTTCACCACTGGTCTGAATAAATTTTTGAGCCATCACAACTGCATTGACGAGCCTTTTCCAACCTATTCCAAAAGGTTCGTTTTCATACAAAATTAATTTATCAATCTGCTGAAGCTTTTCCAAGAGTTTTACCACTGCAGGTTTAAGCTTGACGCCAATAAACTTATATAATTTTCTCATAACAAACGCGTCATTCCAAAGCTGAATTTTTCCTATATTTGCTAAAATTGGGTCGTCTGTATAAAAGCTGGCCAGTTGGCTTGCGAAGCTAGAAATATCCATGGGTGTGAATTTTGTGGATAAAACTTCCGAGTAAAGTGTGCTACGGTAGCTCGATAGATTACCATCACACACTTTTTGTAGTTTATCTCCCTCTTCCCGGGTTATAATTTTTAGATTTTCTAAGTTTGCTTTGAATGGTTCTAATTCCTCTTCCCTCAATAATTGGAGATTAAGTAAATTATTAACATCATAGGCTTCCATTTGTCGTAACAATTCAAAAATGGTTTGATTAGCTTCAATTATTCTGATAGCCTTTGAGAAACGTACGTGCGTACTCGGAATGCGATCTTTTGGTGCATAACGACCAAAATCGAATGTGTCGAATTCACGAAATTGAGCATTTTTCTCGCGATCCCTGCAAAAAGCATTGATCTAAAAATTGAGTTAAATTTTCAAAAATACTTACCTGAAAGGCGCACATGCTCCATGATATGTTACCAGACCGATCATAAAATAAAAGAGTCCAATTAGCGCAATCAAAGAGAATACCATAAATATAAATACCATAGCTCTATTGAAATAAGAAATACAAAGCATTTTTTTCTGGGCTTAGTTTGGGTTTACTTACAAAAGCAGAAAAGTAGCACCGGAGTTCTTTGTGCAGAGCTTATAGTTAGGAGGACGAGACCTTGGACAGAAGCAGCCTAAGATTAGCGCAATGATTAAAATAATCAAAATCTTTAATTATAAATGAATTTATCAGATAAAACCCGAAAATTACAAAAATAAAACCATACCAATAGTAATAAGATATACAGGATAATGTTTATAGCACTTCGATCAGGGCCAAATTTGCTATAAATATCATCAAAGGATGCACTCTTGCGTAGCGTAGTTTGATGTATATCTCTAATGACCTCATTTATAACGGATCGAATCCTCGCGGACTCGGCGTTAAAGACTTCACGTCCACGTTTCAAGTCTTCTTCTATGGGCGGGTGGACATTCTTCATCATATTTTTTATTACATCCATCACTTCTTTCAAGCGTTCGTATGCTAATTTTATTATATCTAAAAGGTTTGCGTCTATAATTTCTTTCATTCCCTCGATATAAGCTGTGATATTAGGTAACTGTAATGGCAATTGACTAAATTAGACTAAATTGTTGGCACTAACAAGAACAACATACTTCATCCAAATGTAAGCTTTCCTCCGCATCCATATAGCCCACCTGCCAATTGCGTAAATAATATGCCGTACCAACCCAACCATAAAGTGCCATATTATTAACATCTCCAATAATTCTAATTTTCAACCCTCGAAGACCTGCAAAATAATTGTTTAGATAGTTGAAATTTGCGGAAATGTGGTTTCCAATCAACTAGAATGTTATTTACCATCTCGATATGTTGGTGCAAGGTATTCGAGATCTTTCTGAACCACTTCACTTTCCTCCATTAACTGCAATGCCTTAGGCATATTAAGCAATATCCTTTCCATTTGCACCAAGGCATTCGACTCCGAAACATCAAAAAGGTCAAAAGAAATATGCTTATAGGCCTCTGAAATTATGTAACTCATGTAACCATACTAAATACTATATATTCCTCTAAATACCGCGAAGTTCTAAAAGAAGATGATCTTCCAGCTCCTTATAATTAGTTACAAAAATGTGATGCACATGATCTCCAACATCTTTCAAATACTTGCACGTATCCTCACTAGCACGTCTCATGGTCAAGCCAGTTTCCTGAAAGCCGCGATCTAGTAATTTATTACTGACAATAGCTATGAAAATTCCCAAACTAAAAATGATAAATATGCTTAAATATATATAAAATATTGTATATATTATTGTTGAATCCAACTTACAAAAGTAATAAAAGCAGCAGTAGCAAAAAAATGCCATAAACCAAAGCCAAACATGCATCCCTCTTGTTATCACATGGGGGACATCCTTGGGAGCAGCGACGACAACAGCAGCAGCAAAAATAGCAAACACTGAGCCAAGATTTATGAAACATTGTAAGAGTAACTCACGAAGTACTCACGCTAGAAAGGGTATTAATAATATCCAAAAGAGCCAAAATATAACCCACAACCAAACCACCCAGTAATGTGACAGCAAGTCTCTCCAATCATTTTGCTCCACTTTGGGACCTAAAACTAACGATTTTCCATCTTTGAGAGAAACATAACCTTCAAATAAAAGAATTTTAAGAATGCTACAAAAAATTTTTGCCGATGTGCCGATTACCCGATGGCAAAGCGTATTCGTTTGTAAATATTTCATCGAATAGGAAATGAGTAACGTTGTAAAATGGATACATGATGCTGCTTGAATAAGGCGCCTCCTTTGTATAATTAACTTTGGTTATATAGCTAGTGTATGTAACAGGTGGGAAATGCGCTTGTCCAAGCTGTTCATGGGTAGTGCCATGTCCATCATATCCCTTACGCCAGTACAAACGAGGCTTTGATTTGTTTTTAGTGGCACCAGCTGTGACACCTCTTGTGACACCTTCTGTGACAGCAAGTCCGCCACCTTCTTCTTCTTTTGCAATACTAGTCTGAATCAATATGGCCACGAAAATACAAAATATTAGCAAAACGCTGCTTAGGGTCAAAAGTCTTAACGAGCCCCACTTCCCCAAACATGATTTGTAAGGCATGGTATTTGATTTATTCTTCATAATCCTTGGACGATTTCATTCCCTGCTGCAGATGCCTATGCGTAAAATGAGTTCAATCGGTTAACTTTGGATTACAGCAAAGAAGTGTTTTAAACTTATAAACGAAATTCGTAGTTTGTTTAGATTTGTTTTAAAAAGAGAATAGGTATTTCAATGTATCTATAGGTGACTGTATTGTGTTAAATATACTCAAATTGAATGAATTTATAAAAACAACTCCTACAGCCTACTACGTTTTCTAAAAATTTATGCAAATATAAGAGTATTCAAAAAGTAGGAAAAATTTAGAAAATATAACTCTACGTTTGCTGGCTTCAAATAAATAAATAAATAAAAAAAATTGCCTAGTAGAAAAAAATACTCGAAAATTCCTTGTATCCTTGTTGTATATGAGGGTATATCAGAATTTTTTATTTCCCATCTTAATAAACTTACAGGCTCTACAAAATTGCTGATAAAATGCATCATGTATAGGCTTAATAAAATTTATACCACGTGATTAATTTGTTCCTATTGCTATTTATTTTTGATTTTCAGCAAACTTTCGTGCTGATCAAATGTCACCCAAAAACAAAACCGAAAGATAAAAAAAGGGGCCATATTTTAAAGACGCCCACACGCACTATGACAAACCCAACACGTATACGCCCCATAAATTACATGGCAATAATTTATATATAGAGAGAAGCACATAATAAGTATAAAATTGGCACTCTTTAAAATCACTTGGCAGGCAAATTCATGCTTAAAATTGAAATACAAATCTATCTAAAACGACCAAGTAGGAAATCCACAAAAAAAAAATAAAAATATGAAACATTCTAATATAATTTCAACAGCGTAAAAGTAATTTATCAATTTGTGTGAACTTTGGGAACAATACAGAATAGTGCTGCAAAGCCGTAAAATATTTAATATAACATTTTTAAACAGTCGAAGTTTTAATGCCCTGGAATTAATCGCTATAAAGCTCAAAAATAATCAAAGTATGAGCTTAGCTAAGTTTCTAAAAATATATTTTGGCAAGAACCACTTACAATGTGTTATTGTGTATATAGATGTATACTATATAGATAAACATAGATACAAAGATACAAAGATACAAAGATACAAAGATACAAAGATACAAAGATACAAAGATACAAAGATACAAAGATACAAAGATACAAAGATACAAAGATACAAAGATACAAAGATACAAAGATACAAAGATACAAAGATACAAAGATACAAAGATACAAAGATACAAAGATACAAAGATACAAAGATACAAAGATACAAAGATACAAAGATACAAAGATACAAAGATACAAAGATACAAAGATACAAAGATACAAAGATACAAAGATACAAAGATACAAAGATACAAAGATACAAAGATACCATGATACAAAGATACAAAGATACAAAGATACAAAGATACAAAAATACAAAGATACAAAGATACAAAGATACGAAGATACAAAGATACATAGATACAAAGCTACAGAGATACAAAGATTCAAAGATACAAAGATGCAAAGATACAAAGATACAAAGATACAAAGATACAAAGATACAAAGATACAAAGATACAAAGATACAAAGATACAAAGATACAAAGATACAAAGATACAAAGATACAAAGATACAAATATACAAAGATACATAGATACAAAGATACAAAGATACAAAGATACAAAGATACAAAGATACAAAGATACAAAGATACAAAGATACAAAGATACAAAGATACAAAGATACAAAGATACAAAGATACAAAGATACAAAGATACAAAGATACAAAGATACAAAGATACAAAGATACAAAGATACAAAGATACAAAGATACAAAGATACAAAGATACAAAGATACAAAGATACAAAGATACAAAGATACAAAGATACAAAGATACAAAGATACAAAGATACAAAGATACAAAGATACAATGCTACAGAGATACAAATATACAAGATACATAGATACACAGATAAATAGCTTCAATTGAATCACACTATCCATATACCCCTTTATCGATAAGCGCATCCTAAAAAAAGAAGCCAAAATATTTTTTACGTCTACATATACATATGTATACTGTATATAGTATGTGTTTGTGTGTGTGTGGCGCCTACTGCCGTATATAGAACGTGCCAAAGTCAAGACTTTGGTACGACCCGAGCCGTAATTGGCAATAAATGTGTTCATGAATTTTAATGTTCCCTGCCACAAATCGACCACGCCCACCAGCTGAGCCGAACTGACCGACCAACTGACCTTGCCACAACTATGCATTCCGTATAACTCATAATTTTGTGCCGGGTTTGCTTTTTGCCTTTGCTAGATTTGATTTTAGGTTTTGCGTAATTTGATTTTTATACATTTTCTGGCTTTTTCTGTTGCCTTTTTTTTTTTTTTTGCATCAGTCTGTGCTCCACATGCTGGCGAATATTGAGATTTATTTGATTTTGAATGGTGTTATGGCCGGCCCCTAGTTAACCATTAAGGGGTTGGGGGGCGCACACGCAAAACACATACATAGTCGAAAAACAATATAAGCATTCAATTTAATACAACTTAGCTACTCAAATGAACGTTGAAATAAATAAATATATGTTGCCACATCCCCTCCTCGGCAACTACAATACAAATCAGGCCAAGTAACATGAAACCATTTTGAGGAAGCTCTATAGCACAAGGAACTCGTGGCAACAGCACAAGTTGCGGTAGGAAAGTCAGAAGCCAATATTATACAAAAGGCAACATCAAGCCGCTTCCGTTGGGTTTGGCTGAAAGGAAAACTACTGTAAGCCATGTATATAGAGTAAAATTTGAGTAACTTTTATTTTGATTTATCATATTCAATTACACAATGAGTAAACTCGCGCTCGCCCGACGTATTATATGCCACATCCGTTGGCATTTCAGGCCACACCATGGCGTATGAGTAATTTAGTTCAAACCCCACGCTACGCTTTAATGCGCGCTTCCGGCTTTCTGTTTCTGTTTCTCTTCACATTCTGTTACTATAGGCAAATGTTCTCAATCTTTACGCCAGGGCTGCAAAACAAATTTAAGCTGGAACTGCTTAAACGTTTGCAGCACTCTCTTCCACTCTCTTAAGATTGGCAGCGTTTAAAAATTTTTACATTAAATTATTAAACTCCACTAAATCCGACTTGGCTTATAAAAAATATTTTTTCACTTCTGCAGTTAAGAAATTTAGTCAAAGATAACTTAGTTCATAGTTGTGCAGCCCTGGCTTAAATAGTGGCTCAAAGTAAATGGCCAAAAACTAAAGCAAAGGCAAAAAGCAAGCAGAAAAAAGACGATATGCTGAAAGCCGATATCAACAACTACTTTAGCCAAGTGGCGCTGCGTCGCTGCCACGCTGCTCTTACTTTTGACCAGCCCCTCCAAACCAGGCCCAAATGTATCCCAAAACGCGAACGCAAATAAACTTTCGCAAAGTCTAAATGGAGCGTGTACTACGTCAGCTTGCTTTATGTTTGTATGTGTGCGTCTGTGCACAAGTTTGGGCCAAGTTATCTTAATTTATTTCCTTTAAGAGATTTTTTGCTTAAAATTTTGGCGTTTTTAACGAGCTACGCAGCTGCTGATGAAAGTCTCATATTAAATATTATTCATTTTCAATATGGCTTAGAATTTATCAAAATTTTTATTTTATCAATATTTACACCATATTGATTATGTTCACTGGGAAATAATTTTACTGTAACAATCTATCTACTTATTAAAAGTTACTTGAACCAAGTCGGATTTTTTTTTTTTAAATATTCTGTGATGGGTCATAATAAAATTGTTGGTTGTTTTTGTATAAGATGACACTTATGCCCCAGTGAAGCATAGGTTACATTTATCGGTATGTTCTCGCATAGATTAGGCACCTCCAAAATCCTTGTGCCAGCTGCCGTTTCTCGCATGATTACCCCTTGGAGTAGAATTTCCGATGTTGTTTCTTTTCATGCTTAAATATTTGAAGTGCTGAGCTCGATGGCTGATAGGCCCTCTCTCCTCTGGAGCCTCTCGTTCCGAGGCTGACGCCCGCTTGCAGCCGCACCTAACATGTCACACCCACAGAAGCTGCAGTTTGGTACATGGATCGCCGTTGGTTGATGTTTGTTAAGCACCAACTCATCCGTCCTTCTATGTGCACTCTCTCGGACCCTTACAAGAAATATGTTGGATTGGCTCCAAGAGAGCTCACACTCATATTAGCCCCGACCAAGAATCCCATTGGCCACCGTATCTTTCTCAATGTTGCTCAGGTTTCCAAAGCGTAGAGATCAGAGTGGGAATTGTCCACAGACGACAGCTGATGACTGGATATGCCAGGTTATCGATTGCACAGCCCATTACACATCACAACCACCCACAGTGTCCACAATCTGCAAATAGGGTTCTACATTTTCTTTTCTTTTTATTTTTTGCAATACAAAAAGGCAACAAATATTTTATTTCATTCTTGGATCCCTTACAGACATGCATTCATGTTCTTTTACAAGTCTTTTACAGAGCTGCATCGGTTTCGCTTCATGGTCTCTTTCAGGCGAGATATCAGAAGTCAGAGACAGTTTTGTGGGCGATTGATTTTCTCTCAGGAATATCTTAGGGTGATGATCAAAGTCCAGAAGCAATGATTTTAAAGTTACCTTCGACGTGCTTCCGTCCGTTCCGGAACTCGCTATGCCAATCGCATTCTCCACGGCGTCTTAATCAATCCGATGCATTTTTCCCTAGCCTGAAGCACAATTTAATAGTTTCGATTTTATTCTTAATTATGCATCGCGGCAACACTTCTTAATGAAATGATCAGTCACTTTGTAAGATTCCTCACCAACATACCCCCCCACTACGTAAACCTGAGGTTATGGATATAGAAATACCATTACAGGACGTCGTATCGCAAATAAGTCAGACGGCTAGAGCTCTGGCGGAAAGAGAATGGGACATGGTGTCCGGTTGTTGCATCTCCCGAGCACTCTGTCCGAGATATGATCCAAACCGACAATTTGAACTTCTGCGCTTCCATAAAAACCGGACTAGCACTGCACCATAGGCAATATGGCTGACAGATGCCTAGATGAGGCGACTGCCCGGCGCTTCTTATTAGACGAACCCAGTTTCTGGGTAAACCATTCTTTGGGGAACTGGGTACTATAGCCTATGTGCCCATAGCGGATGTGGCTGCTTTCGTCGAATCCTCAAAATGGTTCTGCATCATGAGAGATTAATTGTCTTAAATAGTTTTCTTTATCGACAGCAGCTCATCATCCTATCAAAGCTTTCAAATTAAAATGTTAATCAATGTCAAGTCTATGCCCAAAATAGTTGCAGATTCTTTAAATTTCCCACTTATCAATCAAATTCATAAAAATTATTCCAAGTACAATAAAATTTATATACCGTATCTTTCATGCATGATTTAAATCGGCTCTAATGGCGCATAACTTCACAAAAAAGCAATAAACTTAAATTTCCCAATTCAATTGAATCAAAAACTTTTCTTTAGGCATATTTTCATATCAGCATTGGCAAATATTTATTTTGCTGTAAGAATTTTTCCTGCAGTCTCTGTACATTCTGACATGTCAAATTATGTGCAAATTCTCAGTTTAATTGTGTGTAAGAATGGAAATATGCAAAAAGGAAAATATATGGCAGAAAACTTTTTGGTAGAACTTTAACTCAAAATGTCTGTTGCATTACGGCGCACTGTGTGAAAGGAGTTGCAGTTAAAGATGCAGGCGCAGCAGACAGTTGACAGGGGGAAAATTTTTCACTTTTACCGCAGCAACTTTGCAGAAATATTGCTCAACTGTAACTGGAAAACCCATACATATACTTAAACACACATGCACATGCACTCAGACTATCACAAAATGTTGCATGCAGCTTGTAGCATTTTGTATAAGGTGGCAACGCTGAACAAGGCAGTTGACAGTTAGTGTCGCTGCCTATCTCTTTTGCGCCTTCTCACTGCTGCTGCCACGCCCCTGACTCGTCCCACCGCTCTTTAGTCTGTATCTTTTGGCGCCTGAAATATGTAAAAAGAAAAATATGCTACACATAAATCCAGTAGCTTTCACATTTTCCGACATTGCCACAAAAGCCAAAGCAACTTGGCCAAGAAATTCTTACCAAAAATTGCATGGTTATTCGCTTTGTGCTCTCTGTAAAATGGCATTATGGCCAAAATGCATATGCTTTGGCTTTTAGCTAAATGAAGAGTATCCCCAATGCCTGCTTGCAATCCTGCTCATAATTTTCAATTTTTAGTTGCTTAGTTTTTGGAAAATTTCGTTTGCAATTTTTTATGTGAGTTTTCCTTGTTGTTGTTTTGGATTTTTTTTGATTTTTTTCTCCAACTAACCGCATAGTGCTGCGGCTAATTTATGCAGCAACTGCAGTCAGAGTCTGTGCGCGTGCAACACACGACCGCAGTTTATCGCTTGCTGCACAAGTGTCCTCTGTGAGCGCGAACCACAAATCACTAACGCTTACAAATACACACACACACAGATACTCACACTCACACTTACACTATCAAACAAAAACAAACACACACACATGCTGACATCAAGCATGTAGCAGGGAAACCACTGACCCTATAGTAAAGTGCAACCACTACAACTAACAAATACATACACTGAGAGAAATGGGCAGTTTAAAAAAAAAATAAAATCTTTAGATATAGCTTAGAGATTATAAGTAACATACTATTGAACGAATTTCAGCTAGTCTGAAATCCTTTGCGGACCTTATGAATAATATATGTACTTCATGGGGCTTGTCACGCCTTTTTCTGCTTATTACACACTTTGTACTTTTTAGTACACGAAACTAAAAATTATAATAGATTAAGTAAATTTTTATGTTGTTGGCACACATCGATGTTTTCAATATTTTTTAATTTCGATACATCGATGTTTGAATACTTAAATTATTTTGGGGTGGGCCATCTGTTGGTCTGTTTATAAAGGGTTTCAGTAAGAGTGCTACAAAAGTATTTTTAAATAAAACAAAAACGGTTTTAGATATCAATAAAATTCTTTACTCCTGTGGAAGTACATTTGTTGCCATTATGGAACTCAATTTTTTTGACCGGCCACGCTTGCAGAAGTCCAGACGCTGAACCCTATTTTCGACGGTTTTCAAGCACAAATCGGCCGATACTTCTGCAATTTCACGTTCGATATTCGTACGAAGTTCATCGATCGTCGCTGGCTTGTTGGCATAGACCATAGACTTGACGTAGCTCCACAGGAAATACCAAACTTGGTTTTCAATAAATCGATTGTGACATTCGCTGTGTGGCTTGTGGCGCCATCCTGTTGAAACCACATATTATCCAAGTCCATATCATCCAAGCGGTAGCGATTCCCATTCAAAGTAACGTGCCGGCCTTGATCATCACGGAAGAAGTACGGCCCAATGGCGCCGCCTGCCCATAAACCGCACCAATTTTTAATTTTTTCGGAATGCTATGGTGACTCATGGATTGTGTACGTGTGGATTGCTGCCTATTTTGCTTATTGACGAAGTCATTCAGCCAGAAATGAACCTCATCGCTGAAGATGATTTTTCGATGAAAATCCGGATCATTATCAAGTTGTTGCTCAGCCCAATTTACTAACATACGACGCTTCTAGTGGTCAAGCGGCTTCAGCTTTTGCGTCAATTTGGTCTTGTAAGGATGTAGGCCAAGATCTTTTCGCAAAATTCCTCACAACGACGTCACAGAGATGCCCGATGCTTGAGAACGCTAACGGCAGTAATATTTTCGACACTACGGACACTTTTTTGTCACACTGGCACGAAAATATTTTGTACTCTGCCAGTGGATTCAAATTTTTCCACTAGACGCTCAATTGTTGATCTGTCAGGACAGTTATGACGACCATAAATTTGACGTAGTTCTCCTAAAGTTGAGGCCACTGACTCCGAATTTCGGTAGTAAATTTTAATAATTCCGACTCGTAGTTGGATAGTATATCCCTATCGGTCTACTTTTGTAGCGTCCCTATTGCAAAAACCCGATACAATTATTTTCAAATAATAAATAATACAGGGTGCGCCATTTGAATGTGGTTGATGGAAATATTGAATAACTTTGACAGATTTCAACCGATTGACGTCGTCGAACACATTTTGGAAAGGTTATTGCATTACAATTTTAACCATGAATCGATTCACGCCCAAAGAACGCGCGGAAATAGTGACAATGTTCATTAAATGTAATTGCCCGATTTTTGGGAGCGAATTTTAATGACTGATGAGGCCCATTTCACGCTATCTGACACTGGAAATAAACAAAACTGTCGCATTTGGGGGAAAGATAATCCTCATACTATCCATCAAACTTCACTGCATGATCAGAAAGTGACTGTTTGGGCCGGTGTCTGCTTCAATATTTCCATCGACCACATTCAAATGGCGCACCCTGTATAAATTTCAAAATTAATATACTGCATAGAAAAATAATGCATAACAATCCAAAAGCTTAACAGTGGGTTAAACTTAACAGGTGACAGAGGCATCGCTGGTGGATTTTGAGCAAACCGAATCCCATTTCTAAAAAACTCCTTCACATATAGGTTATGGATAACCCCCGAAAAATCCCATTAAACGAGATAATTTGGATATTGGATTGGGGTTTCTTGGATTTCGGATTCAGCTGCCAAAAGTCCATAAGGGGTGCCTCTGCCACATGTAGAGTTATTATCGATATTTATCTATAATCGAAAAAGAAAAACGATTGCATTTAACATATCTTAACCTAACCCAGCGAGAAAAAGAGTTTACCGCGATGGTTCTGTTGGCAAATACTGACCACATGAAGTGAATGTTACGGTGTTGGGACTCCCATTGGGGAATATAGCGTTCTTTTTAAAAGTTGTCTGTGAGTACACCACAAAGACACAAGAAACAACATAGTCAGCATGGACAGCTATCAATGCCTCTTTGGTATAAGCAGGGGTTTATGAAATAGAGAGCGCTCTCCCGGACAGGGTTAGGACTGCAAAAAAAGCTTGACCCACCCGTTTGAACTTATAATTCCGTCTCATGTACTTTCTAAGTATCTACGATAAAATTGCTCCATAATACATTATATTTTTTTTATACTTGAGAACAACTAACGCTTTTGATGGAATCATGTACTTAATTAACCCCATGACGTCACGAAGAGGAATGACTCGTTGCAAAGACGAACACAAGTCTGTAAATCAAGAAGCTCGATTGAAAAAAGTGAGAATTGCGGCTTTTCTAGGAACCTGGCGAATAGAGAAGCCAGACCTACGTGTAGATGACCAGGGATTGGCGACGTTCTATATAAGTTGGTTAGCCCCTATCGTATTTTTGCTCATTCATTTGTATTAGAAAAATACTTTTTCCTTCTAAAATCTAGTTTTCACCCACCAAGTTAGTTGGCTTTATAGTTTTTCTTGCAGTGTAGTATCATGTCAACATGTCAACCCACGTTTATTTCAATTTTATTTTTAGCAGTACAAGTATGTAACTATGTTTTTTTATAATGTTTTTTTTTTTTCATTTGCTTGTTTAAAACAGATTAACAGCTTTGGAGTTTAGCTGAAATTTAGAAATTAGATGCAACATGCAACAACAAGAAGAAACTTTAAACGCAAAAGTTAAATTAGTTCGCTCCTGCTTTAGTCATTAAGTCAGTTGGTCATCCAGTCAACCAGTCAGTTAGTCAAACTGTCACTAATTGCTGGCAAATGCCAACACAGCATTTGAGTTCCAGGACATTGGTTCTCTCTCATCTGTCTGTCGCACTCTAACTAACTTGCTATCTCTGTTTCACTCACTCTTTCAGATGCTGCTCAAGTGGTTGCTGTTCTGCCTGTGCTTCATGCCCGCCATGTTCAGCAATACCCAAAGAAAATGCCCCATGGAATGCAATTGCAGTTTGGATGATTTGGATCGTTATCAGGCCATCTGTACCAAAGGTAAGTGGCGCAATAAATGCAAAAAGCGTGCGAGAACAAAACGGCGTTGGAAAACGTTGGAAATTGTCGGAAAACGTGGCCAACAGAGTCAAATGTAAGCCAGAATATAAGCCAAGTCAAGCGACTAGCGGAAATGAACGTTGGCTGTGTTAGACAAAGCGTTAAATTAGAATAAAGCAAAAATAAGGTAGAATGGAAAAAAAAACGGGAAAAAGAAAAAACACCAAGTGTAAAGGAAATATGTGCAAATTATACGAAGCAATGAAATGTAAATTGCATATAAGCAGACATATTTGCAGTAAATGAGCAAAGACGAACGTATTTCCTGCATAACCATATGAATGGTATACTAGACGTATACGTAATATGCTGCAAATGGTTTAAGTTACAAAGGTATGCGAGGAAGGGCGAGAAAAAATTAATTCAGTAAATACTGTGCTGCCTTAATATTGAGCTCGTGGCAGTATGCTCTAAAAACTTTAAATCAATGCAGTTAAAATAAATTAAATATGAAATTAAAAAAATTATATGAATTTACCAGACGTATACGTAATATGCTGCAAATGGTTTAAGTTACTATGCGAGGAATGACGAGAAAAAATTAAGTTCGGTAAATACTTTTCTAGTAGTAAGCTTTAAAAACTTTAAATCAATGCAGTTAAAATAAATAAAACATCAAATTAAGAAAATTGTTTTTAATAATAATAATTGACAGTTTTATATTTAAGTTATATACAAATAACGTTCTTTTAATAAAATTTTCCAAATTTAAAAAAATTCATAGCATACCTTTTGGGGCAGCCTAATGAATATTTAAAGGTTTCAGAAGTTGTAAAATTCTTTCTGCCTCAACATTGAGCTCGTTGCAGACTTTTCCAAAAACTTTAAGTCAATACAGTTAATATAAATTGTATATAAAATTAAAAAAATTATTTCCACATTATTAAATAATTTTTATAGCACTAAATGTTTACAAATAACGTTCTTATAATATTTCTGTCTCTATGAGGGACTACAAATGCAATGCATTTTCATATATAAAATTCATAGCATACCTTTTGGGGCAGCTTAATATATATTTAAAGGCTTCGGAAGGTGTCAAATTTTTGAAGCCTTAAATCTTAAATCTTGTAGGTCTGTCGTAAAGGGTCATCTATATAAAATATAAAAAAATTTATATTTTCGTCTTGCCGTAATTTTGTTAAAATTTTGTATTTATAAGTTTCGCTTTATGTTGGTACAAACTTCAATTCCATAAATCTCCCCTAATTGAGAGCTCTAATTGAACAGTATCTTATTAGGCAACTTAAAAAAGAGAGCTTATTAAATTGATAAACTGTTTGAAAAACAACTGAGAGAAATAAAAAAAAAAAACAATTGTCTATTTATTTTTGGGAAAGCAGTTTAAAATCTTCTTAGTTTGTCTAGAGTCTCATTTTCATGAAATTCTTAAATGCTACGCCAATGACATACACACACACACATACAATGAAACTAATGCACACAGATACTCTCAGACGCACACACACAGAAACACATACACACACACAGCAATTCACATTACTTTTAAAGTGCGCAATCAATTTCTTTAAATGCTCGACAATTTCAATTTGTTCAACTGTCATTTGCCGCCATTCGTCGAGGCCAGTCATCTATTTTTATATGTGAACGACTCTATGTTTGTGAACGCGAGTGTATATAGCTTTGAGTGTGTGTGTGTATGTTTATGTGTGGGCGAATTGCTTTTGTGTTTTTTTGTATTACCAAAAATCTATAATTTCAATTTAACGCTTGTTTGGCTTGTGCACTTATTAGGTATGTATATAAGTATATAAGCATATACAGTAAAGAGCAAAAGTACTCTGACATGGGCTAAAAAGTTTTGAAGATTTTTTAAGAAGTTCAGTTTATATGTTTCAATTTATAAGAGAGGACTTAAGCAGGGCTTCAAAAAAATGCTAGTAAAAATGTTTGCTAGCTAATATCTTATAATCGTGGGTGTTCCAATAAGTACTCATCGTCCGATTGTGCCACTATTGCATGAGAAATTAATTATCGAGTAGTAGATTCTTGTAGACGGCTTATGTATATACACACATGTATACAAGTATATAGGGAATTTTAAATACATACATTCAAAAACTAGTTCAAACGATAACTTAGACTTACAAATGCCGGGGTCATGAGAGCTGTCAGAATGCTAAGGGTAATTTCCGAAGCAATTCGAATAGTTGTCAGAATTTGCCCATTATGCCAGGATTTTTAGTTACTGCAGGTTATGTATCCAAAAAAGGTATTTCTTTTTTAGCTTTGAGGTTGGCACCAATTTATGTGGTCTGTCAGATATTGACTGAGATCACCCAGAGACCATGAAATACATTGTGTTGCTTAATTAAAAAAAAGGGAGAAAAGGAATTGAAGAGAGGGAGGGTTTATGGAAAAGGATCAAAAACTGTACATCCCCAATAGCCAAAGTCTCTCATGTTCAGAACCATTTTAAGGATTCGACGAAAGCAGCCAGGTCCTCTATGGGAACAGAGGCTAGACTACTCAGATCGTCAAAGAATGGTTTACCGAGAAGCTGGGTTCATCTTCTAAGAAGCGCCGGGTATTCACATAGCAGCGGTTGGATACTTTTAGTCCCTTCTTCAACAAAAGCAACCATATCCGCTATGAGCACATTGGTTAGACTACCCAGATTCTCAAGGAACGATTTACACAGAAACTAGGTTCGTCTTGTAAGAAGCGCCGGGTAGTCGTATAGCAGCTGTTGAATGCTTTCTGTCTCTTCTTCATCTCGGCAGCTGCGGATTGTGCAACCTCTCAGCCATATTGCCTATGGTGCACCTACCACCATCCCCAAAGAAATTAAAAAAAACACTTTGTGAATTTTCGATTCACTGAGAATTTTTAATATTTAAACCAAAATAATATACCGAACTTTATAAACTATTGTCAAAATATTTCCAAAATGTGCCAAAAGCAGTCGAACTTTACAATTTTGAACAAAGGCAGCGCACAACTACAGAGTCAATGAAATCGCGAAGTTGACCTCGCAGAAGGATTCGAAGAAAGCTTCAAGGGCCAAAATGAGTAGAACGCAAAGGTTTTTAATGATGATGATAATGATGATGATGATAATGATGATGATGATAATGATGATGATGATAATGATGATGATGATAATGAAGATGATAGGACGTACTACCGGTACAAAAACCCCTATCGAGGTTGTTCAGATGTAAGATAATTCGGAAAATTTCCAGTGGAAGCAGATGCCGAACATAAAACTGTATGTTTCATGGTAGATTATTAAATGGCGCGGTGCTTAAAGATTTAACTTTCTCAATGATCAGTAAAGATGTTATGACGAGGGTACTGTTTCTGTACTCCGGAGAATGCACTTAAGCTCCGATAATCCGTCGAGGTGGATTTGGCTCAAAGTCTTAACCGGCGTTTTTTTTGAGCAGTAATTTATGAAGTTGTCCAAGAAATCAACTTCAAATTTTAAATCGCGGATTGGGAGCCACAGCGATTTCCTTTAAGCACAGAGCTTTTTTACCGCGATTGAGGAAGCTGAAAATATTTCAGGATTAGATGCAAAGTAGTACTACAAAAGCGCAGACGGCATACTTAAGCTTCTTTATGGTACACTTCTTGGCTTCTAGGTGAATACCTCAAGGCTGCAAGTCTTTTCCGTTGTTTGGTTATTACTTTCAAAGCTGCAGAATTCGTGCAACGTGCATATAGTTTCCTTCTTTTAAATGCCATGTTTAGTATAGTCAGAGCGTAGCTTAAGGCCTGCACAACATCCGTGGTTCACGCAACAGATAACGAAGGTGACACCACAAACGGCATGACAGGACTTAGAACTGCACGTCAAACTACAAAAAAAAAAATTTAAGAAAATTTAAAACTAACTTTCACAAAATTAAACTAAAAAAAATGGCGGACGTAAAGTCGGGCGCGGACGACTTTAGGATACCCTGTACCACTAGCTTGTAATAAAGTCCGATTTCTTCACAAAAAACCAAAAACAGAAGAATTTTTAAGCAAAAATTTTTTTTTGACCGATCGTTCCTATGGGAGCTATATGATATAGTCAACCGATTTCAATAAAATTTGACACGGTGCTTAAATACCTTAAAAAAGATATGAACGCCAAAGTTATTTCAAATATCTTTACAAACAAACAAAACACATCGAATTTTGTATAAAAAACGTGTTTTTGGACCGATTGGTCCTATGGGAGCTATATGATCTAGTCAAACGATTTGGATTAAATTTGGTACAGTGCTTAGGAACTATAAAATACTCACGAATGTCAAATTTGGTCCCAATATCTTAACAAACAAACGAAACACAACAAATTTTGTTAAAAAATCGATGTTTTGGAAGATCGGACCTATGGGAGCTCTATGATAGAGTCCACCGATTTTGTTCAAATTTGGCACATTGCTTAAGTGGTCTAAAAAATTTCCAAACGCCAAATCTGGTTAGGATATCTTTATTAAAAAACGAAATATAGCCAATTTTTCTTTAAAAAAGTTATTTTGGCCGATCGGTCCTATGGGAGCTATATGATATAGTCAACCGATTTTGATCAAATTTGGTACAGTGATTGGGAACTATAAAAAACTTTCGATTGCCAAATTTCGTTACGATATCTTCATAAACAAACGAATTATTCATCTAAAACGCTTTTTTTTTTCGAGGTCGTCTCAAACACCCCCATGGGAGCTATATAATTTATCCCCGATATCAAAAAAATAAAATAAACTTGCCTCCTATGGAATAATATGGGATCTAATGTGAAAGTTTGGTAACTCTAGCTCTTACCATCTCTGAGATCTAGGCGTTCACACGGACGGACGGACGGACAGACGGACAGACGGACGGACAGACGGACAGACGGACAGACGGACAGACGGACAGACGGACATGGGTATATCGACTTCTCTATTCACCCTGATCATATTTTAGGTAACTTTGGGGTGTCTCCGACGTCTCCTTCTATATGTTACATACATTTTCGGCTTGCACAAACTTAATATACCCTTGGACCATACGGTACAGGGTATAATAAATTACCGTAAAACACATTTTTTTTTAGACGACTGCTAATGAAAAATAATTTTGAACGTGTATGCACGAGGTCAAGCTATGGAATGAAATAATGAATACAAAATATTAGGCTTTACAGCTCATGACATTTAAACTACAGGTGACGTAAAAAAAGGGGCACTCCACTTGAAAAAAAAAATCCGTAAATTTTTTGGGTAAACACAGCAAAAGTCAAAAATAGGTTGAACTGCAAGTGGGGTTACTGACATTAGTATACTCTCTCTTGAAAGATAAAAGCGCGAATATAGCTTTGATACCATCAGAGCGTTCCAAAATGAACGCTCTGTATACCAAGATTGAGGTTACGTAAGGTTGCATAGGCAGCTCAGATAGGGACTGAGACCACCCAGAGACCATTAGGTCCATTGTGTTGCGTAATTAAAAGAAGGGGACGAAAGGAATTGAAGAAAGAGGGATAGTGGAGTAGGATTAATAACTGTAGGGCATCCCTAATCGTAAAGTCTCTCGTGTTGCAGAACCATTTTGAGGATAAAACGCAAGCAGCCATTTCCGCTATGGGTACATAGGCTAGACTACCCGGATCCTCAAAGAAAGGCTTATCCAGAAACTGGGTTCGTCTTCTAAGAAGCGCAGGGCAGTCGCATTGCAGGTGCTGCCTTTTCCTCATCTTTGTAGCTGCGGCAGAATTTGAGATGGGGAACGCGCAACCTCTCACCCATATTGAATATGGTGCAGCGCTCCGTTACAACACCTACCACCATCTTAGTTCTCTATTTAGGGAAGCGCAGAAGTTCAGATGTTCGCTTTGAATCATATCTCGGCCACAGTGTTGGGAAGATGCGACAACCGGTCACCATGTCCCATTCTCTTTTCGCCAGAGCTCTAGCCGTTTCCCTGATTTGAGAGACAACGTCATGTAATGGTCTTTTTTTGTCCGTAACCGCAAGGTTAGCTGCTAGGGTTGAGCCGTTTCTGGCGCACTCGTCCGCCACCTCTCGCATTACAATGTTCCTTGTACTTCCGTCCAAGGTGCCAAAAAATCTTGCTGCTTGCCAGAGTGCGTATATATCCGCTTGAAAAACGCAACAACAGTCGGGGAGACGGAATGAAAGCTTCATCGAAAGCTCTTTAGTGAAGATGCCTGCTCCTGTGCCCTTACCCATTTTCGAACCATCAGTACAGATCGTCATCTCGTTTCCTTTTAAGGGGGTTTTTTGCATCCAATCTTCTATCTCCGGGAAAACTGCCACAAAGTTTTCGTTCCATTTCTGAACTGTGGAGCTGTAATCACTATCCACGGTCTGCAAGGTACGCCCAACTCAAGTAGGATACTGCTATGGCCAAAAGTTGATGAGACCAACGAGTCATAAGTTATGAAAGGTCTGACGACCGTTGTGAATAACTCACTTGGGGGTTAATTTATCTGGCTTCACCACAACATTTTTTTAGGTCCTATACATAACTTTTTTTTAAATCTTTCAAAAGAAAATTCGTTTCAGCAATTTGTTTGGTAATAAGTTGATTGGGCTCTGAATAATGTTAAGCATGAGTTATTATAACATTTCAGTTTTATTATTACTAATTCATTTTTACTCAATTTTAGTCAAAATAAAAACCAGAAACTAAAATAATACATATTCTTAAAATATCATACATACTAACAGTTTGACTTTTTTTGTCAAAATACTTTTATCGACCACGGTATACATACAACGCACAATATATTTATATACGCAAATATTATGTATTATATGTATTGTATTGTTGCTCTTGAATTACGCTCTATTTTTATACCAATCTGAGGGATATGGGGGCATTACTTAACGCAGAAGCCTTAATCACGAGTAATGAGCATTTTGTTAATTTTTAAAAATAAATATAATAGAAATTTGTATGCGTCACAATAAATCTCATTAAAACCAACCAACAACAATAAAGCTGACAAAATTTGGCTACAATCTCTGTTAATTCTATGCATTTTTATGAAAATTTTTCGTTGCAAGCTCTGTCAAAAACCATTGTAAGGATGCAATACAATATAAACTCTGCATTATAATGCATCCCCACACACACCCTGACACACACACCCGCGTACATTTATATAGAGCAACAAAATGCATAATACATGGCGCGTTTATACAATAAAGGGGCAAGCTACAAAATTGCACTGCTTACAATTTTGCATCGGGTTGGCAGCCCACAACAATCTACCAACCATGTTTATAGTAGCTGAGTTTTAATGCAAACTGCCCTTGAATTATAAACAGCAACTGCATGGCCAACAACAACAACAACAATGAAAAATACAACAAAAATTAGGGCTCCACGGTACATTGTATGCATACGAAAACCGAATGGAAGCCATAAATTGGGGTTTTTGACTATTAGATACTCTGCTTGGTAATTTCTTTGAAAGCAATGCTTGGCAGTCTACTTTTTGACTTCGATTTGTGGTTATTGCATGTTTTTCAGTTCTTTGCCCTTTAAAGTCGAAGAGTTTGAAGTGCAAACAAATTCTCTGCCACCGAAAGGGGAACAAAAAGGTTGCACCAACCTTAAGGAACGCCATTCAAATCTGGAGATCTAATCGCCGCTGTATCCAGAAGCTACATTCTGTATGCATGAAGTTTGATACAAAACTGGATGTGAAGATAACAAAATTGGCTGGTGAAAGCTCTAAGTGCTGCTAGTCCTATCAAAATATTGAGAGAAGATTCAGAACCATTTTTTACACACCATAACAGAAAATCAACGTAAATCGCGTAAGTCTCTCATGTTGCAGAGCCATTTCGAAGATTCGACAAAATCAGCCAGTTCCGCTATGGGCACATACGCTAGATTACCCCTATCCTTAAAAAATGGTTTACCCAGAAACGGGGTTTGTCTTCTCAGATGCACCGGGCAGTCGCAAAGTAGTTCCTCATCCCTTCTGCTGCTGCAGAAATCGTGGTGCGGAGTGTGCAGCCTCTCAGCCATATTGCCTCTGGTGGTGATATTGCAGTGACCCGTGACAACCTACCACCACCTTGTCCTGTTTTGTATGGAAGCGCTGGAGTACAAATGGATCATATCTCGCTGACTATCGACAAAATTACAATGTTCCTTGAACTTCCGTCCATGGTGCCAAGACTGCGTATATCTCTGTTTAAATGGAAGCGGAATGAAAAATTCATCAAAAGCTCTTCAGAGAAGATGCCAGCTCTTGTGGCATCTTCGAACCATCAGTATAGATTGTCAGCTCGTTCCTTTTTAAGTGAGTTCTTTGCATCCAATCTTCCCTCTCCTGAAAACTGCGACAAAGTTGACGTTCCATTTCTGAACCGTGGAGCAGTAATCACTATCCCCGCTATGAACGCAATTTGATGGCGTGAGAAGATTTAACACATAGCCGCCGCCGACTTCAATAAATTTCTCACTGCTTCCAGGTGCAGATAAACATCCAGAGCTGCCTTAGTTGTGGATCGCATAGATCCCGTCATACCTAGACAGGCTGCCCTTTGTACCCTCGAGCTACCTGACCAGACCAACGCTCCATAAGTTAGGATAGGTCTGACGACTGATGTATATAATCAGTGAATTATAGTCAATATTTAGTACCAAACGTATTTTTGAAAGTGTAATAGAACCATTATTAGCCTGGCACTTTCGCATTTTTGCCCGATTAAAAATGCCTAAATATAAAATTTTTCGCAAATTCTTCAAAAAAACTATTATGTGTTCTTTTAGAGATTCTTTTGATTATGATTGTAAATTCGACTTTTAAAAATCGAAATCCACAAGTTGGTCCCATAAAACTTATCTTATGCTCTAGCTGCAAACTATTTTGATATATTCTACCCAGACTTAATGATCATAGTGTATAAAAATAAGATGCAGAACGTTGCTTGAGTTGGTAACAAAAGTTTCGTTAGCTATTCATGGACTCATTAGTCGTAGTTAGTCGTGTATCTAATTGTATTGTTGTTACCAGGACACATTAATTCTGACTTGATGAGATGTCATAAAATTAGACTGTAAAGCTTCATATTACTTTTATTCGTATTTACAGGTGGCTTGAGCTCACTCTCAGCTCAACAATTGGATGTCGATGTAAAGGTCATTATCATAAGAGGACCAAGAAATTCCATAACTATTGGACCAGCTTTACGTCAATTTATGCAACTTCAAGTGCTGCGCATTACAGACTCCAATCTGCCGGCTATAGGCGCTGAATCTTTTTGGGGACTTAAGTATCTGCGCATATTAGGTGAGTAGCTATCATAAAATTTAACTTTTTGTTTTGATATGCCATAAAAACAAAAGTGTTTGGGCTTTTTTCAATTTAAGTCAGTGAAAGTAAATGAAAGTCAGTGAAAGTAGTTAAAAGCGCAGCGCGTTTGTTGATATGCAAATAATACAATGAAAAATGAGAAATACAGGATATGCAGCATAAACAGGATATACGGAAAATAAGAATAAATGTGGGCTATACACAGTTAACAAAAATAAAAAAAAAAGGAAGATTGTTAATGCCGCGGCCTCGTAAAAACCAAAAGCTTATAAAGCTTGGACATTAAATGAGTGCTACTGTGCTACCGTGCCCGCTGCCTGGTTGGGATTGCCTTAACCAGGGATAACGCATGTCAATAAAATTGAAATTGATGCGCCCGGAAGCGTTGCGGGGGAAACAAAAACACACAAAAAAAGCATCAAATGGCAAAATGGCAGGCAAAGCAGTTGAAACAGTCGAAAAAAAAAAATACACACAGACAGATAGTCAGTTAGACGGATAAAAAGCAGTTGGCAGAAATAAAATAAGATTGAAAAATCACAAGCCAAAGGAAAATGTGTCGATACCGTTGATGTTTCGACCATTTTCCTTTTTGCTTTTTGCTGTTTTAAACTTGTTTATTTGTATTTTATGGGCGCCTTTTGTCAGAGGCCCTCCCTCCTCCGTGGCAGCCCCTCCCTATGTTAACAACTCAAACTCGTGTTGACTTCATTTACTGGGCTCTTTGGCATTTGCATATACCCTATATCTATCAATGGGCTAAAGAGTATAATAGATTTTGAGCAAATGTTTGTACAGTGTGAATAGAGCTGCAAAGGTCATAGTTCTTTATAAGCAAGTATATCTACGAAACTGTATTGAATGAAGAAGAAAATTAATATATGCGTATTTCTATACATAAGAGGTGTGTTCAAAAAGTATCGCGAATTTTGTGTTTTTCAAAAATGATTTATTTATTCATGAATATCTATTTTCTCCCCTTTAAAGTAATCCCCTTGAGATATTATACACTTGTGCCAACGTTTTTTGCAATCTTCGAATCACTTCAAAAAATCATTTTTTTTTATCTTGTTCAGCTCCTCCTTCGATGCCGTCTTTATCTCGTCAATCGTAGCGTAGCGTCGTCCTCTCATGGGCCTCCTCAGCTTAGGAAACACGAAAACGTCACAGGGGGCCAGATCTGGGGAATACGCTGGCTGCGGCATCATTTGTGTGTTGTTTTTGGCCAAAAAGTCGCGCACAAGCAACGATGTGTGAGCAGGGGCGTTATCTTGTTGCAAAAGCTAATTTTTGTTCTTCCACAAATCCGGGCGTATCTGGCGGATTGCTTCGCGCAAATCGCGCATAACTTGCAGGTAATATTCCTTATTGACCGTTCTGCCCTGTGGCAAGAACTCATGATGCAGCGCGCCTCTGCAATCGAAGAAAACTGTCAGCAAAACTTTCACATTCGAACGAAGTAGGCGCGCTTTTTTCGGTCTTGGTTCGTGCGGCAGCTTCCATTGAGATAATTGAGCTTTGGTTTCCACGTCATAACCATAAGTCCACGATTCCTCACCAGTTATGACTTTCTGGAGCAAATTTGCGTCGTCACGGACAGAGTCCAACATCATATTAGCAATGTTCTAGCGATGCTGTTTTTGGTCAAAATTAGGCAATTTTGGTACGAATTTCGCGGCGACCTAGGTCCCCAGCAACTTCTCTAACGGTGATTCGACGATTGGCCAATACCAATTTCTTTACTTCATCAATTTTTTGCGTCCGGCACGCTCTTCGTCGTTCACATTTTCTCGGCCTTCTGAGAACATTTTGTACCACCGATAAACGTTGCTTCGGTGCAAGGTAGCTTCTCCGTATGCCAATATTCGGAATGCGTCCGCGCACTTTATTTCGTTTTTCACACAAAATTTGATACAGGTTCTTTGATCCATTTTTTTGAATAGGTAAAAATCGAAGACGAGCCAAAACACGTGCAAGCAAAGCAGCTATCAACAATTAGGTGAACATTCAAAATGGCCGCCACAAAAAAATCGAAATTCGAATATACGTAACCCGCGAAAATTCGAAATTCGCGATACTTTTTGAACACACCTCGTATATATCTTTTGAATTTATAAAATCAAAAAATTCCTGCTTAAAATATATTTCCTAATAAAAACAAAAACAGATATACATTTAATCTTCATGTGTCTAAACAAATTTAATGGGATATAATGGAATTTTCTTTACGAAAACTGGATGCAGGGCAACGCACAGTTGTATATTTTATTGTACATTTTCAATTTCCTCGCAAAATTTGCCACAACAAGTAAAAGGCAATGAGTTCACTAGAAGCAGCTACAAAGCCAGTTTAAAGTTTGCTGCACTACAGCCCAGCCCCCCCCTTCTAAGCCTGCTGCTCTCTTGTGCTCCACCCCCTTGTCTATTTAGCAAAATGCCAAAGGAATACTTTGCCTGAATTTACCAACTCGCCATTTTGTATTTAAATTAATTTCGTATATATTTAAGTGGGCGTAGCTGTGCGCTCCAAACGTTAACATTCAAAAAGCATCACATATGCCTTGCCTCTTTCTTTTTGTATATCCCCCTTAGACAAAGGGGCGTATGTGTAATGTGCTCGGCAAATCAACTTGGTTTAAATTAAACTGGCTATATTTTGATTTTTTTTTTATGCGCTTGTTAAAAGTTTTATATTCGAATTTTAAGGCAAGTGCAACAAAAAGTAAACTCTGAAATTTATTACGTTCATTCATATATTTTTTAATTTGTTTGTTTGCCATGAGAAATTGCATTAATAAAAAGAATATATGCATTAATTATTGTTTTTCCACTACGACTGAATGCCCAAGTTGGTAAACAAACATATATTCATATATGTACATATATATCTACTTATATATATATATAAAAGAAGCTCATAATTTTGAACACTTGCAGGCGTTCCCATATAAATAAATAAATTGCATATGCCACTTGTTTCATATATTTTGTTGCTCATTATTTTACTGCCACTTGCAGATCTCTCCAAAAATAATATTACCAACATTACGGAAAATAATTTTCGCGGCCAGGATAATCTACATGAATTGGATTTATCGAAAAATAAAATACTACGCATGGCCAGCTCTACGTTTCGCCATTTGACGGTGAGTATAAATACTTCTGACTTTATTTATTTATTTTTTAAATTTGAATTGTGTGAAATTGAGTTCCAAAAACTTACCCACAAAAACTTCAAAAATATAATGTTCTTATATTTACATCCATTTAAATTTAATGTTTATTTTGATCGATTAAAATTTACAATTAATTTTCTTTATTAATTTTTATTTATTTTTTATTTTATAATTTACTTAATTTTATTTATTTCTAAATTAAAATGGAAATAGCTATTATATTATATTTTATTTATTTATTTTTTATTTATTAATTTAATTAATTTTATTTATTTTTAAATGAAAATGGAAATAGCCATTATATTATAATTTTTACTTTAAGGGCACAAAAAAAATTAAACACAATTGCAATTTGATTTAAAAATGAAATAAGAATTTATTCGCATAAATTTTAATCTTAAAATGTTGTGACTTTTATTTAAAGAAATATTTTTCAACTATTTAATTTTTGTTTGCAATTCCTTTTTTTTTTCGTATTGTGCAAGAAAATGTCTTAAAAAAAAATAAATAATAAAGAGCATATTAAAAAAAATATTTAAAAATTTTATAAATTTTTCTTTTTCTTTATCACTTAATTTTTTAATATGCAGCATATCTTTGACGTTTTTTAAATCATAATTTTTTTTTATTATTTTTTTTAGTATTCAACAAATTTGAAATAATTTAATACATTTTTTTAATATTAAGAAAATTTTTCGGCTCAAATTCATACTCCAATAAATTTTCAAGTATCTTAAAAAAGACATATTTTTGAAAGAGAATTAAAAATAAATCTTAAATTAATTTAATTATAAAAATTTGTTATATGCAAAATACCAAAATATACAATTTTTTTTTAATGTTATTTTTTTTTTTGAATATGTCAGCATGAATATTGTATTAAATATTGCATATTAAAAAATTTAATTTAAAAATTTATAAAAAATAAATGGTCATAAAAATAAAATGTTTACAAAAATAACTTTTTTGTAATTACTTAATGCAAATTTAAAAATTTAACTTAATAGGCATATTTTTTTGGTAAATACTAATTAGCCAGGAGAGCGCTGCCAACAACTTGCTTGTCAAGCTAATTTACTTCCATACCACGACTCATCCCTTTTGCACTAGTCCGCAGCCACTTTAATTCTAACTAGTTAAAGTTGATCCTACACAGACGCTTTTAAAAGTATAGATTTAAATTTTGTTCGATTTTTTTATGTAATAATAATAATATTCAAATAATTTTTAATAATTTTTTAACATGCCAACGAAAAACATGAAAATTGTACTTGAAATGAATGCTCAAAAAGGTTTTTTTAATTATTTGCGTCTCAGAATTATTATTTCTGTTCTGATTCCCCGCGACGTTATTCATTAAAACTTAGCTTTGATTTAAAAGGTAACAAAGTTTTATTTAGTATCCTACTATTTCAAGCTAAAAGCAAATAAAATTTTAACGTACTTTATCTGAACTTTTGTCTTTGCTGCAGTTGAGCTCCTTTTTTTTGGGAAAAAGTCTTAAAGTTAACGGAAGTGACTTTGGGCAAAATTTTTTATTTCGTGTGCTCTTTAATTTGCTTTCGATTTTGTTTTGCGCTGTTGTCTCAAGTTGCAACTTTTCAGTTGCATTATACAAGTTGGCTGCCGCAGCCATTTTGTTTTGCGCCGTTTTATGTTGCAACTTTTTAGCCTGTTTTTTGGTGAATTATAAGTCATTATTGCTGGCGAACTGGCTGCAACTTGTAACTTTTTATTTTTTCAACAAAAGGCAATAAAAATTATTTATATAAAACCAAAACTTTTCGCTAATGTTGGTATACAATTGTTTCCTTTTGCAGGATCTGCGTCGTCTTAATTTGGCTGATAATTCAATCGTCGAGCTTGTACAGCGTAACTTCTTCATGCTGAGCAGACTCAAGTACCTGGACTTGAGCGGAAATCCGTTGCAGGATTTACAGCCGGATGTATTTCGCGATGTTTCTGTAAGTACAAAAGTTCACAGGGAGCTAGCGAATCTCTCAACAAGGACACACACGCAACTTACGCATTTCTCTTGTTTTCAACTCATGATTGTTGTTTTTGTTTTTCTTTTTTGTGGTTTCTTTTACTTTCACTTTTCAGGAACTCAAAGTACTGAAATGCCGCAACTGTCAGCTGAAGAAAATCAATCCACAGTTGTACAATTTATTGCCACTCTTAAGCGAATTGGATTTGGGGCGCAACGAGGTTTGTTCCACACCCTTTTCCTTTTTTTTTGCTCCTTTTTTATGCCATTACTGTGCCTGCACAGCAGTATTTCCCAGAAATTATTTTCAACAATTTCCGTTGCTTTTATTCCTTGCTGCAGTTTAAATTTCTCGACAAGGATGAATTTCGTGATGTGAAACGTTTGACAAAAGTTTTACTCGATGGCAATCAATTGTCTGTCGTTGTGGACCAACTCTTTCGGATGCAAAGAGTCTTAATCACTTGGGTACGTTTAACATTTTAGTGCACACACTTTTATAAGCTACTATAACAGCTTATTCTGTCTCTATTCGAAATAGATTTGTCTTATAATCGGCTGGCCAAAGTACCAAATGACTCCTTTTTGCATTTGACCAATTTAACTTTTTTGGATTTATCCTATAACAAATTGGTCAGATTGGAGCCACAGTCTGTGCGGCGTCTAAACAATTTGGAGACTTTGAATATAAGCGGAAATGTCTTAATGGACTTGATGGAAATGAAGGATACGTTTGAGGTGAGTTTGTGGCACTGAAGTGGTTTTTGGACTTTTCATATAAAAAATAATATAGAAATAACTTACTACGAAATATTAAAAAAATATATATTAAGATAGGATGAGAGTTTACATAGTAAGCAAAATAGCTATACTATCCAAAAAATAGGACCATGACATGTATAGGAATAAACTCTACGCTGATTCGGAAAAATCAAAGCAAATGAGATCTTCCTAGCCTGCACTGATTACACAGCCTTTTATATGGTAGTCTGGTCACACTAATTTCAAACTTATACGAATTAAAGAACAAACTGAACGGTTGGGTAGCGTCTGGACAGTAGAAATGTCTGCTCTGGATTTCGATTCGAACTGTCAACTCAGTTCAGTCAGTGAAAACTTCTACTACGCGGATTCGGAAAAATCAAAGCGATTGATATCTTCTTAAGCTGGACTGATCATACAGCTTTTTATAAGCTAGCCTGGTCACACTTATTTCAAACTTAAACGAATAAAAGAACAAACTGAATGGTTGGGCAGGAATTGGACATTAGAAATGTCTGCTATGAATTTTGAATCAAATTGTCAACTCAGTTCAGTCACTGGAAACTTCCTAATAATTTAATTTCATTAATTATTTATTACCTGGACTACGAGGACGACATATGCGTCATCTCTCATGAACTAAGTGATATCCAAGCCAAAGCGAATGCTCTCGAGATCCTTGCCAGCAAAGTTGGACTCTCAATAAACGCATCCAAAAGCAAAGCAATGCGTCCTCAACCACACCAAGCCAAGGTAACATAACCATCTGCTGGAACTCATATCTTGGTACGACAATTTCCACCAGTGGTGGGGTGGATAAGGATGTAGACAATCGCCTCAACAAAGCGCGATCAGCATTTGAACGCTTGTTCCGCATATGGAGAAACCAGCAAATAAGCAGAAGACCCAAGCAGAGAATCTTCAATGCGTCAAATCCATCCTGTTGTACGGCAGCGAGACGTGGCTGACCCCGCAGAGAGTGATGTCGAAACTGCAGTCATTCGTCAACAAGTGCCTATGGATTATATGCGGGATATTCTGGCCCAACAGGATATCTAATCGCGGAACTATGGCACTGTATAAGTAAAGATCCCATCTGCACTGATATAAGAACACGCGAGTTGCGTTGGATCGGCCATGCTCTTAAGAAAAATCGAAGCAGCATTGTCAGGATGTCTCTGGAATGGAACCCCCCAGGAAGCAGACGAATGGGAAGGTCAAAGGCAACCTGACGACACAACACCAGTTTGGACCCACCTGAGAAGGCATAAAGTCCGGTGGAAAGTTTTTGTAGAAGCCCTAAGCTCCCTGGAGGAGTACTAAGAGGAAAACAAAAAAAAATTTAAATTAGTTACCAAATTTACTTATTGTCCCGTTGTAATTTTTTCTGATTAGAGAAACTTTAACGATGAAGTAGTAGCTTATCTACAAGTCAGAATCCGAATCGAAATACAGGGCGTATGGCGAAATGTGATTGCTAAGAAAAAAGTCAATGTTTTGTTGTTAATTAAGCTCACATAAATCCAAGACCCGCCATTTATAGGGGTAGATCTTCAACTGCTTATAACTTTCACTATAAAAAAAATTTAGTTTTTAGCGAAAGGCTTATATGGTGTTGGGTCCACTTTAATCAAAATCTTACCAAATTTCACACATACTCCAAGTATATTTAGTCCAATTAAGTCCCCACTCATGCACAACCAACATAAAACATTTACAACTTCAATTCCATTCCAGGTGATTCCACAGCTAACCCATTTGGCCATTGCGGATATGGGTCGACTACCTATGGGCCTGTTAAAGCCTTTCAAGCAATTACGTTATCTAAATATATCGGGTAATTCATTGGACAACATGGCATTGGAAGTCATTGATCCATGTCGAGAACTAGAGGTAAGCTTTATTGCTTGTTTTCGTTTTGTTTTTGCTTTTTTTTATTTCACCTATAACTTATGTACCATGTAGAAGTATATATATGTGCATGTGCTTGGGAAGATTTGTTTTGTTACACTGCGCAAAAGTCCTTTGTTAAGCTTGGATTGTTACAAATGGCAAACAACAACAGGAACAAGGATTCTGGACCCCTCAGTGGTTGCAAGGTTGCAATACAATGCAATCAGTATTGTTGCCATTGTCGTTGTCAACACTGGTTGCTATTTGTTTGTCTATATCTGTGTTTCTGTGTGTGTGTGTGTGTGTGTTTGTTTGTACGTGTGTATGTATTTATTTGGCTGATGATAACTTTTTGGCCAATTGCAAAATATTTCGCTTTTTGCAATATAAAACAAGCTGCAACAACAACAACGACAACGACATTGTCAGAGCTGGCTTAAGCGTCAGACGTTTACAGTTTTCGTTAGTGCGCCATTTTGTTTATACATTTTTGACAACAAACAAACTCCATTACCCTACCCACTCACTACTACCATAACCCTCTCTCGAAATCCTCTTCACGTTTTGGTTGGTGACTGCAGCTGCTTTACTTCTGGTATCTGCTCTTGTATCTCCATCTTTGCACTGAGAAAAAAGTTCCAACAGGCGGCATGCAAATATAGTATAAGTTTTTAACTTAAATTAAATTATTTTGTTTCCAAATTGTGAAGAAAACACATCTGCGTACTGCTTCAGAATAAGTTTGGTACCAAACGCTTGAGACCTTTTTTTTAATATTGGGATCAACACTTTTTTGTCTATTTTGTTTGGACCTCCTCATACTACTTTAGAATAAGTTTGGTATCAAACGATCGAGATTCTTTTTTTTATAGTGGGGTCAACACTTTTTTGTCTATTTTGTTCTACATCTTCAGAATAAGTTTGGTACCAAACTTTCGAGACCATTTTTTTTTTATTATCGTGGGATCAATACTTTTTTGTCTGTTTTGTTGTACCTCTTTGTACTGCTTCAAAATAAGTTTGGTACCAAACGCTCAAAACCATTTTTTTTTTTTATTATGGGGTGAACACTTATTTGTCTTTTCCGTTATGACCTCTTCATACTACTTTAGAATAAATTTGGTATCAAACGTTCGAGACCTTTTTTCTTATTTTAGGGTCAACACTTTTTTGGCTATTTTGTTGTACCTTTCGTAATGCTCCAGAATAAGTTTGGTACCAAAAGTTCGGAACCATTATATTCTGTTTTGCCTGTTTTGCTTAAACCTCTGCGCACTACTTCAGACTAAGTTTGGTACCAATCTTTCGAGACAATTTTTTTGTCTTTTTACTAAGTGATCAACAATTTTTGTCTATTTTGTTGCTGCTTCAGATCAAGCTTGGTACCAAACGTTCGGAACCATTACATTCTGTTTTGCCTGTTTTGTTCAGAGCTCTACATAATGCTTCAGAACAAGTTTGGTATTAAATAAGGTCTCAACTTTTTTTTCTCTAATTTGTTTGGACCCCTGCGTACAGCTTCAGAATAACTTTGGTATCAAACGTTAGGAACCTTCGGTTTGGCAGCGATTCGCACTTCTAGCTAGTTTTACTTTGATTTCAACTACATATCTTGAAAAAAAAACTAGCTCCGCCACATGTTTACTTACATCAAGAACCAAATTCTTAAATTTTTCTCAGTGTATATGACTTTTGCTTTTGCTGTCCAACTCACTTTGCTTTCGTGCTATATAATTTTCATGTTATAATCGTTTTTGTTGCTGTTGTTATTCCTGGCTCTTTCAAAATTTATTGTATAAATGCAACAGCAACATCGGACAACAACAACAATAATAACAACAATCATTTTATAGCCATTAAGCTTTTCATTTTAATTGAATTTAATTGTGTACACACTTCAGATTGAAGCTTTTTGAAACGTTGTTTTTGCAGCTTTTTTTAAGTTGTTGGGTGTTTTTTTTTTTGGCTAAAAGCGCAATTGGCCATGCATTGTCTAGCTAATCACTTTTTGACAAGCGGCTTTTAACTTTCAATTGTATATAAAATCGTTTTAACCAATTCATATTTCATGCAAATTTTCTCTAAAAAAAATTTAAATTTTTTTCCTTCTACAGTTTTTGGATCTATCACGAAATCAATTATACGGCATCAACGAGGATACTGCATTACGCATTCAGGGAATACGTAATGTTCGGTTGGATAATAATCCTTTAATATGCGATGAATGTCACATGGGAAAATTAATAAATGTCGTGCGTCAAGTAAGTTTTATAGTTCGTATTCTATTTAGATCAAGTTTATGCGTAAATTGGGATAATGAGATGAAAATGGCGCAAAAACTATTTTTTTTTTAATTTCAACATATTTAAAGCATTTCTTGATAGCAAAATTTCCATAACATAAACAAATAAAATAGTGTACAAAATATCAAGTATACGACTCATGGCTACTGATTGAAAATTTCACGTTGTATACAAACTGGCCGTGATTGATGATGCTTTACTGTATATATTTATACAACATTTTGTTGCATGTAAATACATAAATAAAAGCGCTTGACATTGCCATAAAGTGGCAGCAAAAAGTATGCCACAGCACATTCATTGATATGCCAATTTCATTTCATGTTTTTGCCCCTTCGTTGTTGTTTCTTTCAACAGTTGCAATGGAAATGGGATACATATCCGATTTGTTTTTTGCCAAAAAGTTTACGAGGCGCTGAAATAAATAATCTGGACATTGGTGGCCTGCACACGTGCTTGGATTACATCAGCGATGAGGAGCAAAATGCCGCCAGCACTTCATATAATTTTCTCGAACATGGTAAGCCAAAAAGTTAAAATATTTCCCTTAATTAATTCAGTGTAAATGCGCTTAGAATGTCTGTCTTTGTGGCTCATATACTCATGCGGTTTTTATATCTAATTCGTTTAATTATATAACAGGTGGCCTTAATACACTTGCCATTCTGGGTGGCATCATCTTTGTTCTAATTGCCATCATTATATTGTCAATTGTGGTGTGCTTCTCAAAGAATCGTGCTCGCTATTATACCAGAGAGGATCATCTTAATGGAAGTGAGTATGCGTTACTAAACTAGAAATAATACATACACAGCGAGAAAAAATACACAAGAAACACAGAAGAAATTACTTGAAGCTAAAATTTCGAAAGAAAAACAAATGTTCAAAATAAATTCAAGAAAACTTTTCATTAATTTTTTTTGGTATTAAATAATTTTTTTTTTAAGTATGCAAATTTCTTCTCAAGAAAACCTCAGATCTTTCGCGGTTATGAAAAAAAAGAATAGCTAGAAATCACTTTATACTTTATTCATGATAGTCGTTTTTATTTGAAAGAATATTTATTCAAAATTTTTAATAAAAAATAAATTTTCAAGTGATTAGTTTATTATTTCAGAAGATTTTTATTGACCTTTGATTTTTATAAGTTAAATACGAAAATAATAAATATTTTAGAATCCTTTTTTTGGTAAATTTATTTTTATTTATTAAGCATTTTTTATTTAAATTTGGCAAGTAAATAAGTTTAAATAGAAATTGATTAGGTGCAACCTTTTTTTATACTTTACTTGTTGAAGATTTTTATTCAGAATATGCGTAAAAAAATAATTTCTAAATTATTTTCTATTTATTTTATATCGTGTTTATACCCTGTACCGTATGGTACCAAGGGTATATTAAGTTTGTGCAAGCCGAAAATGTATGTTACATATAGAAGGAGACGTCGGAGACACCCCAAAGTTACCTAAAATATGATCAGGGTGAATAGAGAAGTCGATATACCCATGTCCGTCTGTCCGTCCGTCCGTGTGAACGCCTAGATCTCAGAGATGGTAAGAGCTAGAGTTACCAAACTTTCACATTAGATCCCATATTATTCCATAGGGAGGCAAGTTTATTTTATTTTTTTGATATCGGGAATAAATTATATAGCTCCCATGGGGTGTTTGAGACGACCTCGACAAAAAAAAGCGTTTTAGATGAATAATTCGTTTGTTTATGAAGATATCGTAACCAAATTTGGTATTCGTTTTTTATAGTTCCCAAACACTGTACCAAATTTGATCGAAATCGGTTGACTATATCATATAGCTCCCATAGGACCGACCGGCCAAAATAACTTTTTTAAAGAAAAGTTCGCTATATTTCGTTTTTTAATAAAGATATCGTAACCAGATTTAACGTTTGGAAATTTTTTAGACCACTTAAGGAATGTGCCAAATTTGAACAAAATCGGTTGACTATATCATATAGCTCCCATAGGTCTGATTTTGCAAAAAATCGATTTTTTAACAAAATTTGTTGTGTTTCGTTTGTTCGTTAAGATATTGGGACCAAATTTGACATTCGTGAGTATTTTATAGTTCCTAAGCACTGTATTAAATTTAATCCAAATCGTTTGACTAGATCATATAGCTCCCATAGGACCAATCGGTCCAAAAAACGTTTTTGATACAAAATTCGATGTGTTTTGTTTGTTTGTAAAGATATTTTAAATAAATTTGGCATTCAGATCTTTTTTAAGGTATTTAAGCACTGTGTCAAATTTTATTGAAATCGGTTGACTATATCATATAGCTCCCATAGGAACGATCGGTCAAAAAAAAAATGTTTGCTTAACAATTCTTCTGTTTTTGGTTTTTTGTGAAGAAATCTGACTTTATTACAAGCTAGTGGTACAGGGTATCCTAATGTCGTCCGCGCCCGACTTTACGTTCGCCATTTTTTATTAATTTTTTTTTTTATATTCGGTTTTGAAAAAATTTCTCACGATTTTTTCCATTTTATACTTAACATTTGTGTTCAAATTTTCTTTAATATTGAGTTTGTGAACTTAATTTTTCTCAGTGCATGTAGTAGACAGCTATTTGTCTGGCTGGCAGCTAAAATTCATTTAGCTTATTTAATTATACAACTTAAAGCTTTGGGCCAGGTACAAAAAGAAAAGAAAAACGAAAAGAAAAATTCATGTCTTGTGTAAGAAAATGTGTGCAGCTTAAGAAAAACGCCAAATACAAATGGATAAATTTTCTCAGGCAACTTGTTAGCCAGCTTTGCTGAGTCTAATCCTTTATACATATTTTTGTTTCTTTTTGGTACTATATTTTTGGGCAAGGTGCCAACCCAAACAGACAGAAATATCTTAGCCAGGTTGGTTGCTTGGCAGACCAAGTGCAGACGGCAAGCGTTGAAATGAAAAATGGCTACATAAATATTAAGCACCACAGTTCAACAGCTGTGCTGAAAAACCTTACAAAAGAAAATTTCAAGAAAATAAAACGTATTTACTTGTAAATGCTTTTCTTATGTACTTTGTACATATATAATTTCAAAGCGAGAACAAAATTAACGCCACACACTTAATTAATTTGAAGCACGTGCTTCATTATGTGTGTGGTCCTGGGAATTGGTCACAGGACACATCCCCCATCCTGGTCCAGAGGTCTCAGCGACTCTTAATTGAGGAATAAATAAAATTCACACTGACCCACGCAGACGAATACAAAAAAAAAAAAAATACCTGCCTAACTTGGTTAGCTTTTGTTAAAGTGTGTATGTGGGTGTGCGTGTGTGCAAGTTGGCATAAAATTGGCCCAAGGGCGTTGCCAACACTCGAGGGAAACGCAGAGCGTTGCCCAGCCAAAACAAAGTGAAACTTTTTGAATTTTTGCAATTGTAGCATTTTCAGTTGCCCAGGCAAACGTCGCCAAACACGATATGGCCAAAGAAACTTGGGCTTTGTTTCAATACTCTTTATGTGGGAGTTAGTCTTATTATGTAGTCATGAATGTTTGTAGCTTTAAAGAATATTTAAAATACAGTGCAATTATGCTGCTATATTAGTTATATTAGTCAAACTCAAACAGTTTTCGTATGTATAGCGAAGGCCTTGAGAACTTTTTCGATTTTCCAATCTCTAAAGTTTTTCTGCACATAATCCTTTTAGCTTTTCGGAGTCAAAGACCTAAGCGTTAATATAAGATGTTACTCTATATGCTAGCTATTTTTAAAAATTATTTGATTCTAGATATATTTTGAAATATTAAGGAGATTCAGGAATTAGGGAGGATTTTGAAGTTGGTAATAAGATTAAGAACAAATTACAAAAAGCTGGTATATAAAAGAGGTGGATGTCACCAAATAAACTTTTAGTTTCGTACCTTTTCCAACAGACGGCACATAAATATAGTTTTACCTTATTTCCTTACCAAATTGTGAAGGTAATACATCTGCGTACCGCTACAAAATAAGTTTGGTATCAAACGATCGAGACCATATATATAAATTTTTTTTTTATAGTGAGATCAGCACTTTATTGTCTATTTTATTAATACCTCTTCGTACTGCTTTATAATAAGTGTGGTACCTAACATCCGGAACTATTACATTCTGTTTTGACTGTTTATGTTCGGAGCTCTGCATACTGCTTCAGAATAAGTTTGGTATCAAACGTTCGAGGTCCATTTTGTTTTTATTGTGAGGTCAACACTATTTTGTCTATTTCATTTTGACCTCTGTGAACGGCTTTAGTACCAAACATTCGGAGCCAAAATGTGAAGCGTATCCATGCTTCGGCGGAACTTCAGATCTTGGTTCTTTTTATTGCCATTACTGCAGCTGTTTTTTCGGAATTCCCAACGCAGAATGTAAAACAAAAGTTTTTTGCCGCACGATTCGATTCCCATGATAAGAGCCGAACACACACTGACACACACCCACACAAACACACACACACACATACCCACCATAAGCCCATAAAGAGGGGCTTCGGCGGAGATAACAGCTGTCTCCTCCTGCAGTCCTTCACTTGAGTGCAATATCTAACTAAAATGCTTGCCTTTCGGCTTTTCTTTCTTTCATTCTTTCTCGGTCTGTGTTGCACCTTAGGCGATAGCAAATGTTTGGAAAAGAATTTGGAGGCCAATACAATTACGACGCTTGCCAATGGCAGCTCCCCGACAACAACAACCACCACACTGACCCTGGCCACAACTCCAGCCACAGTTACAGCAATGGGCGGCGGCATAGGCGGGGTGGCGACAACAAACGGCACGAGCACGACCAATGGACAACTGTCCAGTCCGGGACATAACGATGCGGCGGCCAACAGCGAACAGAGCAAAGAAATCAACTTTACATTTCCCATGGACGATCGCGTTTGTACTATGAATGAGCTGGTGTTGCCGCCGGCTCCGCCGCCACCACAAGTGCGTCACGAGCTGCCACCTCTGAATATGGGACTGCCACCGCCAGTCAGCATGGGTAATCTAATGTACAGCGTGTCGCATTCGCCCAGCAGTAGTGCTGGTAAGACCACGACGCTGGCTGCAGTGGCAGCTGCCGCCACTGTCATACCGCCGGGTGCACCCTCTGCCGGCGGTACTCCTAGACGCACGCCCATGCCGACACCAGCCGAGGCCGTTGTTGTTGTGCTGCCACCGCCACCGCAGTTGGGCAGTGCTGCATCCTTGAGGGAGGCGCAGCAATTGGTGCATTTGAGTGGCACAATGGAGCCACTGGTCAGCGTTAACTGACCCAGGGGCCAGCATGCAGCATCAGCAGCAGCAGTTGAATCGTTTACTCCCAAATCCCAAACAGAGTGCACGTCGTCAACGTAAGCTCAACCGGGACGTAATGTTGCCACAGCATAGTTTTTGCTGTTTGAGCAGCTGACGGGGCGTATAATTAATGAGCGCATTTTGGTAGCATACTTTTTTGGGCTTAAGTTCGAGAGTAACTTTTATTGTTCATTTGGAGTTTACTGCTCTAACTTTTGAAAGTGTATGTAATTAAGTTAATTTTTTATTTACGAAATTTTTAAAACAAATTACTGCCATTCATTTTGTATATTGAAATAATATTGCGCATACGCAAAGTGGTCGAAGAGTTTCACTAAAATACTTTACGTTAAAAATGATTTTAAATTTTTTATGAATACAAAAAAAAAAAGCACAAGATACTAATGAACAAGTTTGTATATAACATTTTGGGCAACTTTAAAATAAATAACACAACTACTAGGGGTATTCACGAGTGATTTGTAAAAATATTTTTTCCCAATAAGCCATAAATAAAGCTTTTTGCGGTATTTACAATTTGCAAATTTTTGATTGATTCAGCGTAAGTCTTAGTGAAATCCATTTCGTTGGAATTTAAAAACTCTTTTTAAATCTTTTTTTTTTAAATGCAACAAACCATATGGTTTTGAGGATAAACCTTGACTTGTGAATCCGATTCAGTCAAGCCGGAAATTTTAAATTTGTTGATAATAAATGAAAAAGTTTTATTTTCATTCGACAAACTGTCTGTCCCAACATTACACTAACCCGTCAAGCTATTACCAAGTCAACAGTGAATACCCCTAACATTACTTTAAACTACAAGAAAAAAGATTTTTAGCATAAGTCATTGAAAATTTGCATAAGCACACATTCAAAATGTGATAAAACTATATTTTGTAAATAAAGTAAAACAAAAAATTAAAAAAAAATTGAATAAGAATAATATAATCATTGAAAAAAAAATTTATACATTTGGCAAAATCGATTCAAAATTGTTAGCCATATTAAGAAAATATTAAATAATAATAATAAAATGTAGTTTATAGTTAGTTTCAAAAAAACGAAACACTTAAGATAAACAAAAAAAATTCACATAAATTTAAGTCAGAAAAATAAAAAAAATGGACAAGTAAAATTTTAAAATCAACTTAATGATAAAAGATGAATGAAATTCAAAGCAAAACTTTCTTTAACATCCTAGGTTTTATTTTATATTTTTTTACATAAACTGACTAAATATTAAATATTTTTTTTATGTTTTGAAGCAATAAATATATATTTTTAAGTGCATTAAGAACAATAACAAACATAAATATTTTATTTTCATATCTTTCCCAATTGTTTTTAATGTAAACAGTATGTTTTATTTATTAAATTCTGGCAACTAAAAAAATTTAATTGTATAAGCGCTAATATTTGAATTGGTAATAAAGTGTGACTGTTTAATAAAATAAAAATAAAAACTCTTAAATTTATTGGCAATGGACATAATAAATTTTTATTAGCATTGGGTTAGCATACTGCAGCAAATGGTTTGTAAAAACTACGGTGGAGCTTACTAAACAAGGTCTTAAATAAAAGCGGAAAAATTAAAATTAAAAAAAAAAAATAATGAGATTTTTTTTAATTTAAGAACATTTTAAAGCTTTTTTACATTTTAAAACTTTAAAATTTTTAATTGGAAAAATAAAAAAATTTCAACCAATATATTTAATTTTTTTCAGGAAAAAAAAGTTTTCAAAAAAAAAATTATATTTTTAACCCCCGACGCAAAAAGAGGGGTGTTATAAGTTTGACGTGTCTGTCTGTCTGTCTGTTTGTTTGTCTGTCTGTCTATGGCATCGTAGCTCCCGAACGCATGCAGTGATTTCAATTTAGTTTTTTTTGTATTAAAGGTGAATTATGTGCGAGTGTTGTTAGACATGTTTGATGAAAATCGGTTGAGCCGTTTAAAAGTTGTGGGGAGTAAAAGTGGGGAGAAAAACATAAACTTTGTCCGATTGGCTTAAAATTTGGTCCTATTGTAGCTGACGACGTCACTGATTCGAATCTGAGGTTATTTTTTCTCTATCTCTTCGCGTTTTTGCTCTATCTCTTCGCGTTTAGAAGTTATGGCCATTTGAAGTTAAAAACATAAACTTTGTCCGATTGGCTTAAAATTTGGTCCTATTGAAGCTGACGACGCCACTGATTCGAATCTGAGGTTATTTTTTCTCTATCTCTTCGCGTTTTTGCTCTATCTCTTCGCGTTTAGAAGTTATGGCTATTTGAAGTTAAAAACATAAACTTTGTCCGATTGGCTTAAAATTTGGTCCTATTGAAGCTGACGACGCCACTTATTCGAATCTGAGGTTATTTTTGCTCTATCTCTTTGCGTTTAGAAGTTATGGCCATTTGAAGTTAAAAACATAAACTTTTTCCGATTGGATTAAAATTTGGTCCTATTGTTGCTGACGACGCCACTGATTCGAATCTGAGGTTATTTTTGCTCTATCTCTTCTCGTTTAGAAGTTATGGCCATTTGAAGTTAAAAGCATCAACTTTGTCCGATTGGCCTAAAATTTGGTCCTATTGAAGCTGACGACGTCACTGATTCGAATCTGAGGCTATTTTTGCTCTATCTCTCCTCGTTTAGAAGTTATGGCCATTTGAAGTTAAAAACATCAACTTTGTCCGATTGGCTTAAAATTTGTCTGTCTGACTGTCTGTCTGTGGCATCATAACTCCCGAACGCATGCAGTGATTTCCATTTATTTTTTTAATAATAATCTATTAATAATTCTAAAAAAATACGTCGCGTTGGGGGACCGCTCCTAAACTAACAATTTAAATACAAATAGTCTAATTAAGCAACAAAGATGAACTTAAAAGCAAAATTAAGAAAATACTTCAAAAACTTTCATAGAATTACTTCAAAAAATTTGCATGTAAGATACGACCGTCAACGACGTCTGCCCTCGCGTGTCCCCCAACGCGACGTATTTTTTTAGAATTATTAATAGATTCTTAGGTACTTTAACATTAAGTTTCTTTTATTATTTTTCACTTTTTAAATGAAAATTACTTAAGTTCGGGGGTTTTTTAAATTTTTAATTTAATTTTTTTAATTGTAACTAATACAAAATTATTTGATTGACCTAATTTTTTGATTATGCATATAATAACAAAATATATTTAATATATTATTTAATAATTGTTTATAATTTTTGTAATTAGAAAGTTTTTAGAACTTGAAATCTAAACTGAAAAATCTTAAATAAAAGATTTTGTTACAGCTGATTGAATATATAAAAAAAATGTCCTTAAAGCCTGCAATTCTGTTCTTAAAAATATTTTACTTAGCAATGATTTTTAAAACCCTAAATAATTTATATCAAAACTTTTTTTAGGGTAACCTTCTGTGGTACATCATTCGCGCTTTCCATTTTTATACCCTGTACCGTATGGTACCAAGGGTATATTAAGTTTGTGCAAACCGAAAATGTATGTAGCATATAGAAGGAGACGTCGGAGACACCCCAAAGTTACCTAAAATATGATCAGGGTGAATAGAGAAGTCGATATACCCATGTCCGTCTGTCCGTCCGTCCGTCCGTCCGTGTGAACGCCTAGATCTCAGAGATGGTAAGAGCTAGAGTTACTAAACTTTCACATTAGATCCCATATTATTCCATAGGAGGCAAGTTTATTTTATTTTTTTGATATCGGGGATGAATTATATAGCTCCCATGGGGGTGTTTGAGACGACCTCGACAAAAAAAAAGCGTTTTAGATGAATAATTCGTTTGTTTATGAAGATATCGTAACCAAATCTGGTATTCGAAAGTTATTTATAGTTCCCAATCACTGTACCAAATTTGATCGAAATCGGTTGACTATATCATATAGCTCCCATAGGTCCGATCTTCCAAAAAATCGATTCTTTAACAAAATTTGTTGTGTTTCGTTTGTTTGTTAAGATATTGGGACCAAATTTGACATTCGTGAGTATTTTATAGTTCCTAAGCACTGTACTAAATTTAATCCAAATCGTTTGACTAGATTATATAGCTCCCATAGGACCAATCGGTCCAAAAACACGTTTTTTATAGAAAATTCTAAGTGTTTTGTAAGTTTGTAAAGATATTTGAAATAAATTTGGCATTCATATCTTTTTTAATGTATTTAAGCACTGCATCAAATTTTATTGAAATCGGTTGACTATATCATATAGCTCCGATAGGAACGATTGGTAAAAAAAAAATTTTTGCTAAGAAATTCTTCTTTTTTTTGGTTTTTTGTGAAGAAATCGGACTTTATTACAAGGTAGTGGTACAGGGTATCCTAAAGTCGTCCGCGCCCGACTTTACGTCCGCCATTTTTTCCTTATATTTTTTACATTTATTACAGACCAATTTTTTTCCAACATCGTTTTCAACAATTTTTCTCTCTTTGCGGGCTTACTGTACTTATTCAATAACTCTTAAAAAAAATCCATTTAATCCATACCATCTAAAAAAATATTTTATAATAATAAAAAAAAAATTAAACTAACAGAAATCCAATTCGAACGTTAGCCAAAGGCATCAGCTGCAGAAACCGCCGCCATTTACAATTTATTGGTTTACAAGTGCGCTCTGCCGGTTGCATCATTTGTGGCTTATGGCAAGTCGAGGCGACACTCGGCACTTGGCCATATACGTACATGGCTAACACATACACATTGTTGTTGATGTATGTGTGTGCAGCTAAATTATGTTTACTTAAACTGACTTTTGGCCTAGTGTGCGTCTGTCTCTTTAGTGTTTAGACTTCCTCCATGCAACGATTGTTCTAAACGCAAATGAAAATTGCTTCCGTTTCCGTTTTTGACATACTTCCGTGCTACTTAATATGGCCACAATAGCATTTCGGCCAAGTTGGCTATTGTCTTGTGGCACAAGTTGGTCAGATTTCAATTTGCTCATCAAAATTAATTAACTGGAAACAAAAGCATTTCGGCTACCACGTTTCATAAAGAGAAAAAAGAAATTTCAATTTTAGGTTAGAGAATTCATGATCTGAAAATTTAGAGGGGCTGTAAGAAAATGTTGAAAAACCTTGGTACACTCACACTTGGACTGCTTGGTGAGTGTGAGTTCCAAGCGGTTCTACTCTCATTAGGATAGGTTGGGAAGAGAAATCTAGGATATGACGGCCCTGTCAGCATAATGCACTTTGATTCTTCAAGAGGCTTAAAATCGCTCGATCTTGAAACAGATCCATTTAGTAAAATAAGAAAACCATTTGACGCTCAAAAAATTAATTGGCTTAGGGGTGATGTAAGGCACTTAGTTACATTCTTTACAATCCATCTTTCAAAGATAGCACAGGTCAACTTGGTTTAGTTTTTGAAAAGCTTAGATTATTTCCGAATGAATTTGTTGTGTAGATTCCGATTCAGGAGTCCAAATTAGCTCAGCACATCAGAATTTTGAGATATTTAAGGTTATGTATGCGTAAAACGGCTGTTTTTCTACTTTAGGATTATGTACAGGGTACAAAAAATGATTGTGGTCTGTCTCTCCAGTGATATCGATTAGACCAATCTTACCTTTTAATTTAAGAGTTAAAGCGATCAATTTAAATTTGTTTTTTGCAAAGCTATGGCTACATGTAAAGGGTGTTTTTTTTAGAGTTACACAAATTAATTGCATAATAAAACACAGAAATATACTTTTATTATAAATTAAACAAGCTTTACTCAAAGTTATGGATATTCGAAGTTTACAAATTCATAAAAAGGGTGTTTTTTAGAGTTACACAATGAATATTATAACAAAACTAAAAAATATATTTTAAGCATCACTGAAACTGGCTTTATTGGAAAGAAAAATGATTTTGGCAAATTTCACAAACTTTTCGCAGCATTTGAGGCCGTATTTTACCATAACTCTTCGAATTTTCATTTAGAGGTGCTGTCTCTGGTTTACGACGTAGAAAAGTGGCTGTACTTTTCTGTGGATGTAATGAAGTTTCGACAAAAGCTAGTGGATTATCCTTATCGGAAAACAAAATTTTGAATTTTGAATAATTTGACGAACTGACCCTTTATTCTGATAACAAATTTCAACAATTAGCAAGCGTTGCTCTGGTGTAAGTCTATCCATAATGAAATCTCATACCAAACTCAACAAAAAGCAACTATCAGCTGTTATATACATTGTCAGATAAAGCAGTGTTGCCAACTCAAAGTTGTTGACATCTCAAAAAAAAATATCACCCTATACTAAACTTAAAAGCGTTGCTAAACGAAACATTGTATTGGAACTCAAACTTACCAAATAGAAATCTCAAAATAGTTACCCATAGTGAAATCGATATTGTCGATCTGACACCTTAAATTTGGTTGACTCAACTGCTTTAAATCATAAAAAGAACTAAATTTATGTAAGCACAAATATTTGTTACTGCGTAACCTGAAAACCTATTTTTTTTCTGTTTTAGCACCTATCTGTACTGCCCAAGCTAAATCACCGTCTTAGGGAAAAATTTTTCTGCAAAGCGAATTTAAAAAACAAATCTTTTCAACTGCTCTATGCTTTGGCTTCAAACTGAAACCATAAAGTCCAAGAGTTATGGCCAAAATGGTAATAGCGAGAGAGAGAGAGAGAGTAAAAGAGTGAGTGCAAGTATGGAAAAAAAAGAAGTAGACAAGAAACTGCAACCATTTGTTTTGTGGCAAACTAGAATTCTAGTCATGAATCTCGCAGACAATTTTAAGTATCTCAAGCGTTGCACGTGCCACCATAGGATAGGAAGAGAGAGTGCGAAAGAGAGCGGAGCTCAGCATGCGTACGTCACAGGCTCTGGTTTGTCCAACCTCATTTTTAAGTATATTGTACTAGGCACTTGTCTAGCTCTCTGGGCAAAAACCATTTGAATTTATGCATGAGTGTAAAGCCGCCGCCGCCTTCTTTCAATTTCGATCAATATGGTTGCAAGTTGTGGAAGCTGTTGCAACTGCAACTGCCGCAATTTTAACATTTGCATTGAAAATGCATTTGAAATTACATAGAAAATAGGAGCAAAAAAAAATCATTACACAAAAAGTATGCAAGTCAAGTGTATATGGAAGAGACCAAAGAAAAATGGTCGACTGTTTGTCCATCCCAAGCTCAGCTGGCATATTCAAATTGTTCGTGTGGCCAAGCCCAGTTTGGACAAGTGGAGCAGCGCTTGAGGATTCCACATCAATATTGCTACACTTGACACATGGAATGTACGGAAAATGGCATTGATTAAAGTTTCAAGTGGACAAGTGGAAATTTGTAGGATAAGTGTCCAGACAGAGCGAAGGGAAATAAATTGGTACTGCAAGGAGCAATAGTTTGGAGTTATAGCCTGTTTGCACTGCTTGAATGTATTCATTATTTCGTTATGCTGCATCAAGTTTAGTCGGTCAATTACGTTTTGGTAAACATTGATGGTAAATGGTGCATCTGTTGTGGCTTGTACGTTTAAGGAATGGTTGCAATTCGATTATTCGATAAATCTGGTTTCGATTAAATCTGACTTATTTTCATGAACGAATGGCAGCTTAAGCGATATAGGAGAAAGAATAAAATCTGAGAGCTCAACATTTTTCTCGCTTTCAACGTGCCTCAAGTCACGCACCCTCAAAAGAACTCTAAAGATCCAGCTATATATAACAATGATCCAAGCAATGCTAACCGAAGTGAGAGGTGGACTCAGGAAAAATCCTACAAAGGCTTCGTAGAAAGGACAGAGAGAAAATTTGTATAAAACATGCTTAATCTGAACATGATAGATCCTAATAATTATCATGTTTATACCAACGAAGGGCTAAGTGAGGTATTTGCCAATACAAGTCTAGCTTCCCTAGGTAGACTGAACACGCAGCAAGAACGCGAAGCCCAATTTGGAAAAAATCAAATCGAAGAAGAGTAGTTGGGCGATCCCGAGCCCGTTGAATTAATGGAGTGTAATATGATCTGGAAAAAAAACGTCTTTAACTTGAAGGACGAGTGCGCCACGAACGGCTCAGCGCTAGCAGCTAACCTTGCGGTTATGGACATAAAAAGACCTTTACAGGACGTCGTCAGGGAGACGGCTGGAGCTCTCGCGGAAAGAAGAATGGGACATGAATTCCGGTTGTCACGGGAGATGCGACCCTAACCAAGATATGATCCTAAGCGAACATCTGAGCGCCAGCGCTTCCATAAAAACAGGACTAGTATGGTGATAGGCGTTGTAAGGGGGCACTGCACCATAGGCAATATGGCTGAGTGGTTGCACGTTCCCCATCACGTTTTATGCCGCAGCTGGGAAGATGATGAAGAGACAAAAAGCACCCAACACCTGCTATCCGACTCCCTGGAGCTTATTTGAAGACGAACTCAGGTTCTGGGTAAGCCTTTCCATGAGGATCTGGGTAGACTAGCCAATGTGCCCATAGCGGATCTGGCTGTTTTCGATGAATCCTCCAAATGGTTCTGCACAATGAGAAACTTACGCGATTAGGGATGTCCTACAGTTTTTGATCCTCCCCCACAATCCCTCCCTTTCATTAATTCCTTTCTTCCCGTTCCTTTAATTAGGCAACACAATGGAACTCGTGGTCTCTGGGTGATCTCAGTCACTATTTGAGCTGCCTATTAAACCTAGACTAACCTAACTTGAAGGTAGATATAAAGGATAGAGATTACTGGACAAATATTTTTCGAAAGGCTAAAACTGAACTATAGCTAATAGCTTCAAGGATAATGATAATTTTTAAAAAACATAAATTTTTAATGAATTTTGCGTAGTTTGGTAAAGTTGTGGAACCAGTTTCATTTCTTGTCAATTCCACAAAGGGCGACAGAAAAAAAAAGACTTGCTGCATCTATTATAATCAGAGAATCGCTAGAATGCTTCATTATAGGTTTCAAAACGATTTTTTAGCCTTTTTTACCCTCTTTGGTGAATTAGCACGAATCATTATTCCTTCGGTGCAGCAAACAACAATGTGAGTCGACAAACTTTCTTAGGCCAGGATACTCCATCATACAGAAGCATTCATGGCATATACAGCAGAAATTTCAAACACATCACAAGGCTATCGAAAAGTAATTTTTCATTTAATCTAGTTTATTTCTGGTAAACAAATTCCTTTTTCATAATAAATGTAGCAGAGAATATGCGCAGTGAGTTGAACTTGAATAACTTTTCACCTAGTGCTACGAATGATGACGTCACAATATGCACTAATTGGCGAAAGAGATATATTAAAGCATAGCGAACAGCTTCGTAATTGCAAAACTTGCTTGAAGGCAACTTAGAAGTTTTTTAGAGAAGCCGATATTTTACCAAAAATCTTTTTTGCACCTTCGTATATAGATGTTAAATTCAAAGGAATTGTTGCTCCATTGGAATTTGTCAGCAAAGCATTGTATAGAATATTCAACTTTTTCCAAATGGCTGTAAATTTATATTTATCATAGCTCTCTGACGTTAAAATATGTCTGAAAATATGTTTCTTGCCTTTCTCTATATCCTCTTATTTATATAACCTTCGTAAGAAGATTAAGATAAAATATACAAAATATACGTACTGATTAGATCTAACTCTCTACATTGGTGTGGAAGCATAAGAGTGCTCCATATAAACCATTGAAATTTTGAGACATTTAAATTCAACTGGAATTTGAAATGTCATTCATATTTAAAACTTGTAGGAAAAAATGTTTTATTCCAACGCTCCATATCTGCCGCTGTCCTTTGCTTTGAAAAGATGATACCAGAAACTTACTTGATATAGACTCAACTGAAAATTTCTCAAACTTTGTTGACTGTCGAAAGGGGCGAAATGAAAGACAAGTTTTCCTTTTATATTCTCAAGCATTGAACGCAAAACGAGCATCAATCAGTTATTGTACTTTCAAGTGTCAGGTTGTCTTTCATTTTAAAATATGCTTCGATTAAATGCTTTCCATACACATGATGAATGACGCTTATGACATTGCAATGCAAACAGGCTATGACTGGAAAGAGACGGTGCGATAATATGAGTGTAACAACAATATAGCTGTCTCTATGAAAGAAAGCAAATTCCAAGTCCTACAACATTTCATATAAACACAATTTAAATTGCGCATACGCCAGGTATGCCAAGGCAAAATCACTTTTATGAAGATAACATAAAACTTTTTACAACTTGCACTTACAAGCAATTGACGAAGATGTTTCTACCAACTGTACCAGCTCCTATATCCTGGCTAACTGACAAACTGCAGTGTTCTGGCACAGCTGGGCCAAACCGGAACCAAGCTACCAAATGCGCAGCATATGCTCGCTCGCTACAACAAGGACTCAAGTGTATTGAGTGCAGGCTCCTTTTGTACTATGCTTGATAGATAGAAAATGTGCTGCTTTTATGGTTTTTATTAGTTTCCTGGCTGAAAACAAGCAACCGGTTGCGGTTCAATGTGTAAATTTAATCAGTCTGCCTCGGCTCAACTCGGTTCGAAAGTGCTGTAAAGTGGCTTGCTGCCAGCCGGAACATTTTTATTACTTTGAGAGTTAACTTGGTTGAAATTTTGGCTACTGGGGGGTGTGTGTATTGTGGCAGCAACTGTGTGCCACATTAAATAGAGCGGCATTTTGAAGTTTTTGGTTTTGCTTTTAAAAGCCTATAAAAACAACAAACAACAGCTGTCCCGGATCTCTGCTCCTGTTTGCGCCAAGCTGTTTTTCATATAAAATATGAGCGTACTAAGTAAGTGCTCCCTTCCTTTAGCTGTTATCTAATCAATCACTTTGGCTTTCAACAATTAACCCTTTAAACAAATTTTGCCACATGACAAATCGCTTTTGTTGCGCACTGTAGCGCCTGACAGACAGCAACTTGCCCTAAAAATTTTCCTTGAATTTTCTTTTGCTTTCTGTTTTTTTTTTTTTAAATGTTAAAGTAAGCATTTGTCAGCACTAATTGCTTTTCGAAGCGCAATGTAAAAACAAAACCATGTCAACAATTAGGTTTCTGCTTTGCAACTCAAACTGACGCAAAAACAAGGAAAAACCCAAAGAAAACGCCAGAAAAACAATGAAAATAACAAGTGCACAAAAAGTAGATCTAGAGATTTGTGCTTTGGTTAGACTTTGGACACGTGTGACAAGCCTGCTGAAATGTGTCAGAACACAAAGATTTTTATTGAGGCACTACGCAGTGGGAAAACTAAAAAAAAAAGGAAAATATCAAGCCTTAGTGGAGCACAAAAAATTGAAATGGAATCAAAATTCTTTTCTTTTTGTGGTTTTTCACTTCAAATGAAAAAAAAAAAATTCAAATAATCCAACGTGCAATGGCAGCTAAGAAAAAAAAGAGTAAAAACTTATACCACCAGCCTTGTGCGTGCTGACATATACCCCAATCTGCAAAATTGGACACCCAAAAGAAAAAATACTAAAAGGAGTAAATATTAGACTTGCAATTCCATCAAAGCTAAAGCAACTGGTACAATCTGCAATGCAGCTGCTGGATTTCGAAGCTTGGAATTTAATTTGAATATTCAATAAAGACAGAGAAGACGTTGTCTGTTTTTTTTTTTACAAATTTAAATGGAACTAGTTTTGACTATTATGTAAGAAATAGGACACTGGCAAAAATATACTACATAATATTTAAGAAGACAGCAGATATTAATTGAATTTTAGGCCATATCTGTACCTATGTTTATTCTTAAAATCCGATGGCCGCAAATTATATCGAATCAAGAATTGTGGCGCATAACGAGTCAAAAGCTTTGAATGTCAAAATTAGACAGCGGAAGTGGCGCTGGATTGGCCACACGTTGAGGAGACCAAACGACAGCATCGTTAAGCAGTCCTTCGAATGGAATACTCAAGGTACACGGCGAGTTGGTACACCAAGAACTACTTGGAAGTCAACAGTATTGGCCACAGCTGAAGTATCTGGCCGCAGATTGGGAAGGATGGAGGAAGCTTGTCGCCGCCCGATGCCCCTCCCGGGGTTGAAGGACTTGAAGAAGATCTGTATCTAGGTTTGGTAGGTTAGTTTGTGTAGGTAGCTCAGATAGTGATTGAGATACACCCAGAGACCATGTGGTCCATTGTGTTTGCCTAATTAAATGAAGGGGTGGAAAGGAATTGAAGAAACAAATTGATTGTGGAGGAGGATCAAAAACTGTAGCACATCCCTAATCGCCTAAGCTCTCATGTTGCAGAACCATTTTGTCGATGCGACGAAAGCAGCCAGATCCGCTATGGGCACATAGCCTACACTACCACACCCAGATCCTCAAAAAATGGTTTTCCTCGAAACAGGATTCGTCTTCTAAGAAGCGCCTGACAGTCGGATAGCAGGTGTTGGATATCTTCTGTCGTGATAGGGAACGTCCCATTACAACACCTACCGCCATCCTAGTCCTGTTTTTACAGAAGCTTAGGAGTTCAGATGTTCGCTTTGGATCATATCTCGGCCAAAGTGCTCAGGGGTTGCGAAAACCGGACACCATGTCCCATTCTCTTCCGCCAGAGTTCTAGCAGTCTCCCTGATTTGCGATACATCGTCATGTAAATGGACTTTTTATGTCGGTAATCGCAAGATTAGCTGCCGGCGGTGAGCCGTTCCTGGCGCACTCGTCCGCCGCCTCGTTACTCAGAGACACCTGAGTGATCCGGAACCCAGCAGAGGGTTTTTGAGTGGTGATGAATACGGTTGAGTGCTAGCATCGTGAAACGGATAAGCTTGCTCATTATGGTATGCGATGACAGAGCTTTAATTGCTGTCTGAGTATCGACAAATTACAATGCTCCTTGGACTTCCGTCCAAGATGCCAATAAGTCTAGCCGTTTACCAGACTGCGTATATGTCTGCTTGAAAAACGCTACACCAGTCGAGGAGGCGGAATGAAAGCTTCGTCGAAAGCTCTTTAGAGAAGATGCCTCCTCCTGTGACCTCATTCACCTTCGAACTATCAGTATAGATAGTCAGCGCGTTCCCTTTTAATGGGGGTTCTCTGTATCCAATCTTCCCCCCCCGGGAAAACTGCGACAAAGTTGTCGTTTCATTTCTGAACCGAGGAGCACTAATATGTATCTAACATTATTTACATTCTTCTAAACAAGCCAAAAAATAGCCCAATGGGCCATCTGTCGGTTCGTTTGTCAAGCACTCATAATTCGGAAAGTATACTTCGTTCAAAATGGATGTTCTTCGATATATAGCATATCAAGTTCAAAGTTACTTAATTGTAGCCATGGATCGTTTTATAACCGAATATCACTTAAAAGTGGAAATGGAGTATTATCAAAGATGGCGGCCTGTACGACCCAGCCGCGGCAGCAACTTGGGCGCTGATTATTTTTCATATATAAATGACTAGTTTTAAACTTGGCTTTGGTATATATACTTGTCAAATTTCATTACAAAATATACGTATAAAGTGCAGTTAACAAATAAACCAACAGATGACCAACCCTATACTAACACATACCTCAACCAACTCGATAGATGACTTTGCTGAAAATCTGATTTTCTTTCCCATTAAGTATTTACTCAGATTATGGTTGCGTTAAAACTCGATAGAAAGGGAGGGCCAGATATCGACATAAGAATTTTTCATATGCGTACCTATTATGCGAATTTTTTGAAAAAATTTCAATTCTATGAGAGTCATAGATCTCTGAGATCGTTTAACTCCCAAGAAACAGAGAGAATATCGATTCAGCTACTAATGCTGACAAAGTATATTTATTACTGGTTAGGGGTCTACCACGCCCCCATCTTCTTTTGCACATATCACCTAATTATACTATTTTGTATAGGGTAACACAAAGTTGTGTTAGTTACATCATTTATAACTCAGGAGCAGCTGGACAGATTTTGATGATCTATAGATTCATCTGCGCTCCAAATAAGAGAATAACAATATAAAATTTTGGGAAAAACGACACAATACTGAAATCGAAAAGTAAACAGCAATATTACTATTGGAAAACTCGAAGTCTTTACGTTTTTATATAAAATCTAGTTTGCAAATATATAACAAATTTTAAATGCATTTTTGTAATTATATTCCACAGATCTTGCTGCAATTATTAATAAATTCAACAAATTTAGCAGAGATTTGTTTGAAATATTTTTAAACAAAATATTCAACACAGAGTATCAAAACGTATATTAAGACTGCTTTAAAATCCCAAACAAGACTCACTTAAATTGACTGCATTTCAAACTGAGCTCATCAAGCGAAAGTCTCACAAAAGTAGTAGCACAAATTTAATCAAACTTTCCAAACAAATCTCTGCTATCTTGCTTTATATGTCGCTGTTAAACAATATCCACTGTACTTTAGCTGCTCTCATACATAATACCATTTGGCGCTAGAAACTTTCTGTGTCATGATATTTTTGGGCTTTTTTGTTTCTAAATTGCCAGCGATATATTTGCATTGCTGCCACCGTGGCAGCCACCTAAAAAGTCCCCCTGGGCATAATCATAAACTTTTCAAAATGCATAAATTTTAAGCGACTTTAGTGGCAGAGCAGAGTTGAAGGCCATGTTTTGGTTTCTTGGTGCAAAAGTTTCCAAATACGTTTGCTGGCAAAACTCCATTCTCTGAGCTGCTCACGTTTTCGAGATACAAAGATACATTAATATTATGATGATTGTTATTAGTAAAGTATTGCTTTATATTTTTTTGGGGCATAGTTGTGGGGCTCATAAGTTTGGTCCATTTGGCATATGTCTAAATGTGTGGTAAATACAAATCATAAATCTATAGTCCACATTGGTGAGTGACTAGAATTTATTATGTGGCATTGTCGCGACTTTTTGAAAGTCCTCCCCGACGTTGTGTTTCTACGCATGTGTAACTTTATAAAGTGCCTTAATGGGATAATGTGCCAACGAAATGAAATTGTATAAGAAAATTTATGCAAGCCTATTTATTCAAGTTTATTTCAATAAGATTGCTCAGCTCGTATCTGTCAAGAACTGCGACTCCCTGTTGCTTTTTACCAAAATATATTTAATATAAGGCAGGCAACCCGCTGGCCTTAAAATATTATATATGTAAATGTAAATTTAAATTGCAATTGTTTTAGGGAGCATCAAGCTAGACATTGTACATTAGCTGAAGGTAAAATATTTAGCTCATCGACCTTAGCTTGATTTTGGGTTTTCAGGGCGGCTTTGGGTTTTGAGCTTGTTGATTAATGAAGTAAACGTCATTGGCAGTGGCAGTTTAACAGAAAATACAACAACAACAATGACTGTAGGCTACAACATGGGTACCTCATCTATGGCCAACATGTCGCCACATACAAAGGGCGGAACATAATTTTAGCCATGCTCTTTGCAAAAACATGCCCATATGTACACTGAGAGAAATTGTAGCTTGACGTTGACCAATTGGAAAAAGTTTTAGAAAAAAAAGAGCAAAATATATGCAACATTTTAAAATGCTTATTATTGGCACAAATTAAACAAATGGCGTTCTTTTAGGCAGCAGCTAAAAGTTGACAGAATTTTAATAAAATCATTGCATACTTTCAGGGGCAGTCTCAATATGCCATGAAATGTTTATCATCTTTACTGGTGTTAGGCTTCTTTAAATATTTCGTGGCTTACTTCTTCAGTAAGAGCAGTATATATTTAAAGAAATCTAAGAATTAATTTTGAAATGCTCATTATTGGCAAAAATTAAGGAAATGGCTTCCTTCTAGGCAGCAGCTAAAAGCGTGCAAACCTAAAAAAAAATCATAGCATACTTTTAAGAGCAGCCTGAATATCCAATGAAATATTTATTATTGTTAGTGCGTTTAGGTTTCTTTGGTTATTTTCTGACTAACTTTTTCAGAATAATACACTTTTAAAAAAATGTATATAATATACTTATTTTTCTGTCATTTAAAAATTATTCGGCATTGGCAGTTTTCACTATTTTTAATACTAAATTTTCTCTTTAAATTATAGCCATCTTTTTGCAGCTCTCATTTTTCCTTGCAGTGTGCTCACCCTCACACAGTTACATGCCACAACAGGTAACCCTAAACACGTGCTGCCAACAAATATTAACACACACAAGTACACGCACACATATACACGCACACATACAACATATATGCGGACGAGTGAACTTAAGCACGCAGCTTTGTGTATTGAACATGTCATCGACAAAATTGTGTCAAAAACCTACCACAAATACCTATAAACACACACACGCATCCATGCACACACACACATACACGAAGCAACTTTGAACCACACACGTATTTCTATCCGTATTCTATAGCATACCTTTTAGAGCAATATGGCTGGTTCTTGTTTTTGTTGTAAGTATACAACAAGAACCATTTTCACAATATTTCGTTATGGCTGGGCAACATGGCTTGCCACTTTTGGTTGGTTTATTTGGATATGCTGGGATCTGCTTGGTACTACACACTACTACATACTACTACTACTAGTACATAGTACATGGTACTACAAGTTCTATGGGCTGCCTTGGCTATACATCAATTTAACAAGCACAAGCATGCACATGGGAAATTAGCAAGTAATAACGGTATTTTTTGGACAGCGACAACAACAACAACAACAGCAGCAAGAACTGACACTAGACAAGAACTAACAACAACAAAAACAAGAACAACTCAAGGTACTCAAGTACGTTTTGTTTTTGCATGCTACTTGAATATTTGCAGTTTTATGCAAAAATTTATGCTTTATGAACTTTGAAATATGTCATGTTTGCATATATTGTACATGTAATTTTGAAGAAATGTGCATATTATAATGAACCAACATGTGCGCTAGAGAGAATCCATCTTGTCTTGTTGGATATAATGTCCAACATAGGATAAAGCGCATCATATTATATAAAACAATTCGAGCCGACAAGTTTTTATAAATAAAAAAAAATAAACAAATTTAGAGGAAAAAGCTTTTCCAATATGCCAATTATTTTGCAAGTAAGCGATTAAAGAATATTCAAAATATGATTTTTATGAAATTATTTTTATCTTGTGCACAAGTAAGTGTTAAGTACGCTAAATTATTTTATTAAAATAAAGCTAAAAGTCTATTAAAGACTGAGTAGTAGACGTCCCTAAAGTGATTAATAAGCCTAGATGAAGGCTTTCTGAAAGCATCGCATTCAACCCTATAATTTTTATCTAAAGTCACTTCACAAAGCAGAAATGCCCTCAGTAGATTCATAAACTACACTATCTGGGTAAATAGGCTAAGCACGCAATTTATATTTATAAGGCATTTAGCTATCTCAAAGAGCAAAATAAGCCAAGGGAAATTGCTGTAAGATACATTTATATTATAATACTCCTTAAACAAAAATTCACGATGATATCACCCATAAAATTAATACAGATACATTTGTCAATCCATATTTTGACTGTCCATATAAGCCTACATTGCGTATACGTAATTTGACTAAGAATTGACACAATTTAGGATTTGCCCTATGCTCTAACTAAGAGTTTTATACGGTACTATATATTGGCTCGTTCACTAAATAATTTCGTTTGATGTCAATAGCTGATATTATTGAATTTTTTCGCAGCCAACTTCTCAACTTCCCAACTTTTGCAAAAGTTTTTGTTTGGTGCCCTATCGAAGATGGACGATCGAAAACAAAATTTTTGGCATGTTTTACTGTTTTACTACCAAAAGGGTAAAAAATCATTTCATACAAAGCGAAAATTATGTGATCTGTACGGAGAAGATATGTTGACCGAACGCGAATGCCAAAATTGGTTTGCAAAATTACGTTCCGGCAATTTCGATCTTGAGGATGCACAACATCCTGGAAGGCCTTTTGAAGCCAATTTGGGTAAAATAAAGTCGTTCGTCGATGCCACGATTAATTCTTAAGTGTACTTGTAATCATCTGGACAAATCAAGTGATGCACTCAAACAGAAGAGGCCAGAATTGATCAATAGAAAAAGTGTAGTGTTTCATCGCGATAATGCGAAAACTCATACAAGTTTGATGACTCGCCAAAAGCTTTTGCAGCTTGAATGAGATATACTACCACACCCACCATATTATACAGGCGTAGCACCTTCGGGCAACTACTTGTTCCGGTCTCAGCTAAAATTTATGGATGGGACAAACTCTGACCTCAAATCAGGACGTCAAAAACCACTTGTACCAGGTTTTTGTCTGCAAGGATCAAAAATTTTATGAGCGTGGAATCAATCTCTTGCCCGAAAGATGGCAAAAGGTATTGGACTCAAAATGGAGAATATATAATTTCATAAAATATTTTACACAATAAAAGAATAAATTTGTGCACTTGAAAGTTCAAAAACAAACGCGTAGTAGTAGTCAAATAAATATTATTCAATTCGATTCATTTTTATATATTTTGTTGGACATTTAAAAGTTTGAATCACATATACATTTTTGGGATAATTCTTCTTGCTTTTCTATCAATTTATTGTTCCCAAAGATACATATTATAACTATTCAACAGGAACAGAAATAAAATAATTTTAGAAAAATTTTGAATTTCTATTATTACAGTTTCACAATATTTGTATTATTACCATTCACTTCATATAGAAGTATTTTGTATTCAATCTTAAAATATGAATAGCTTTCTTTAACCCATTTTCGATATTGTCGCCTGAAACATTTTTTTACAAAAAATCAATGTAGAGGCGTTGCTTTGTCCGGACCTAAACCCGATTGCCAAGATTCTATGGGGAATACTGTCACGCAAGGTCTACAATGAATAACCGCCAGTTTGTATACATGTAAAGGACCTTAAAAAGGCACTAATTGAAGAATGGGATCAAATTGACCTATCGACACTTCAAAACTTGTCAAGATTCAATGGAAAATCGAATTAATCAAATGCTTCTCAATAAGGGAAACATATTAACTATTAAATACGCTAAACTTATTGGACTGGACAACAAATTATTTAGTTTTTGTTTACTTTTATCATTTTGCACATATACTTATTTCATATGAAATGAACTTTGTTAATTAAATATTTTAAGTTTCTTGAAGATAATTTAAAAAAAAATGTTATATTTTTCAAACAATATATGTATCCTAATAAGTTTAAAAAATCAAAAATTTTAATTATGTTTTTTATTGATTTTTTGTTAAAAAATGACAATGCACATATACTTATTTCACTGAGGTACGTATTATAACTATTCAACAGGAACAGAAATAAAATAATTTTAGGAAAATTTTAAATTTCTATTATTACAGTTTCACAATATTTGTATTATTATCATTCACTTCATATAGAAGTATTTTGTATTCAATCTTAAAATATGAATAGCTTTCTTTAACCAATTTTCGATATTGTCGCCTGAAACATTCAAAAATTTCATTTATAATAGAATTCTAACCACAACTAGTACCCAAGAAAATATTTAAAGCCTCCAAATCAAAGCAAAGCTTTACAGCCTTACAAGTTTCTTTTGAAGTTTTTGTCAATTTCCCGATATCCTCGACATGTGCAACATATGAGCAACATTTTCCCAAAGTGAAAGTACTCTCACGTCCTCCACTTTGTGGCACATATTTTTCAATACCCTTGGCAAATATGTCAGTAGTTTGGTTCGCTTTCGCTGTATTGACATACTTAGCATTGATATGGCCCAGAAGTTGTCCAATTTCATCAGCACGAAAAATTGCAACAACGCGAATACAGCGCAAACTAAGAAAGAAAGTGCAAAAGGGAAAAAGAGTAAAATCAAAATAAAAACAGAAACAAAAAGAAAATGTTGTCTTATGGCAAAGGAAAAGTAAGAAATTTGGCAGCAATGGCGGCAACGCTAGCGGCGGCAACGACGCTGAATCTTTGGCGACGGCAACGGCGACACTTGCAGCAACAACAACAATTTGCAACAGCAGCAACAACAAAAACAACAACCAATTGAGCAACAATTCAAACGGCAATCAACATGGCTGCCGCCGCCATTGCTTCTGCTGCTGCTGCTGCCATTTCCAGTTACCATTAGCCATAGGAAGGACATGTCGCGCGCCCTTAACAAAACCTCAACGCCCCCTGCCAAATACATACGTACGTACGCACACATACAAACAAGTCGAGTAGCAAAGAGCGAAAAAAATATTGAGAGAATTACGTATACGTATGTGCTGCATGAGCGCACTTGGCAGCGACGGCGACGTCAGCGTCAGCATCGTCATCGCTGTTGTTGTTGTTGTTGTCAACGATGTGCAAACTGGCGAAGTGACAGCAAATGGCGCGGAAACTGTGTATGTATATAAACGTATGTATGGGTCTGTGTGTGTGTGGCAACTAATCGTGGGTGAACAAATCTCTACCTTCTACATATGTATTAGTTTGTGTGTGGGTGTGTGTGTTAAGTTAGCGCTGCTTAGGTGTAGTTATGGGCTTGTTGTTGCTACAAATTGACAACGCTGACGTTGGTCTGTCAACAGTCAATGCGTCAATGCCATATGTCGCTTACTGCCCTGTTTACCTATAAGATACAAGCACTCACACTTACACTCCCATAAACACCACACACACTCACAATGACTAGCTTTAAAATTTACAATTTGATGTATTCACCTTTGAGCTTTGTTTTCAAGCGAAAGAGCTGAAAGGGTTCATTCCACCAAGGCTAGTGCGAAAATCTTTAAATGCGTATATAACACTAGTTTACACGAAAAATGAAGCCATCCTATAAATGTGGATTTTAGGGTAATTTTTGGTCGAGAAACACGAAAATTACAACATTTTCTTAAGGCACTGTTTTCGAGGTTGTTGAATGGTATCTGAGAGCGTCACATGGTTATGATTTCGGAAACTTTTTGATCAACGTAGTAAGATCGATTGTCTAAAAATACATAAACATTTTGGTGATCCATTTTGGTGATCCATTTTGGTGATCCATTTTTGGCTGCATCTTTCAAAGTTTTTATCAACAATTTACAGTAATCAGGAAATGCTTAAGGTTAAGTTAGGTTGAATAGGCAGCTCAAATAGTGACTGAGATCACCAAGAGATTATGAGGTCCATTGTGTTGCCTAATTAAAAGAAGGGGAGAACAAGAATTTAAGAAAATGAGGGATCGTTGAGGAGGATCAGAAACTGTAGCACATCCCTAATTGCCAAATTCTCTCATATTTCAGAACCATTTTGTCGATTTGACGAAAGCTGCCACACCCGCTAAGGGCGCATAGGCTAGACTACCCAGATCCTCAAAGAATGGTTTACCTAGAAACTGGGTTCGTCTTCTAAGCGCCGGACATAGCAGGTGTTAGATGCTTTCCGTCTCTGCAGCGGAAATCGTGATGGGGAACGTGCCACCTCTCATCCATGTTGCATATGCTGCAGTGCCCCGTTACAATGCCTACAACCATCCTAGTCCTGTTTTTATGGAAGCGCATGGGTTCAGATGTTCGCTTTAGATCATATCTCCGGACACCATGTCCAATTCTCTCTCATCCAAGCTTTTATAGCTACCGACCTCGTTACGAGGTGTGTTCAAAAAGTATCGCGAATTTTGAATTTTGGCGGGTAACGTATATTCGAATTTCGATTTTTTTGGGGCGTTATGTTGGTACTCATGTCTCTCACTTATGCCGACAAGCTCGGCTATTTTGAATGTTCACTTAATTGTTGGCAATTGCTTTGCTTGCACGTGTTTTGGCTCGTCTTCGATTTTTTTTCTCTGGATCAGAGAATCTGTATCAAATTTTGTGTGAAAAACGAAATTAGTGCGCGGATGCATTCCGAATGTTGACTGTGGCATACGGAAAAGCTACTTGGACCAAAGCAACTTTTATCGGTGGTACAAAATGTTCTCAGAAGGCCGAGAATATGTGAACGACGAAGAGAGTGCCGGACGCCCGAGCACTTCAACAACAGACGAAAAAATTGATGAAGTTAAGAAAATGGTATTGGCCAATCGTCAAATCACCGTTAAAGAAGTTGCTGAGGACCTAGACATATCGCGGGTCGCCGCAAATTCGTCCAAAATTGCTCAATTTCGGCCAAAAACAACATCGCATGAACATTGCATTAGATGTTGGACTCTATCCGCGACGACCCAAATTTGCTCCAGAGAGTCATAACTGGTAACGAATCGCGGGCTTATGGTTATGACGTGGAAGCCAAAGCTCAATCATCTCAATGGAAGCTGCCGCAAGAACCAAAACCGAAAAAAGCGCGCCTACTTCGGTCGAATGTGAAAGTTTTGCTGACAGTTTTCTTCGATTGCAGCGGCGTGGTGCATCATGAGTTCTTGCCGCAGGGTAGAACGGTCAATAAGGAATATTACCTGCAAGCTATGAACAATTTACGCGAAGCAATCCGCCAGAAACGCCCGGATTTATGGATGAACAAAAATTGGCTTTTGCACCACGATAACGCCCTGCTCACACATCGTTGCTTGTGCGCGACTTTTTGGACAAAAACAACACACTAATGATGCCGCAGCCACCGTATTCCCCAGATTTGGCCCCCTGTGACTTTTTCTTGTTCCTTTAACTGAAGAGGCCCATGAAAGGACGATGAGATAAAGACGGCATCGAAAGAGGAGCTCAACAAGGTAAAAAAAGAATGATTTTTGGAAGTGCTTCGAAGATTGTACAAACCGTTGGCACAAGTGTATAATATCTCATGGGGATTACTTTGAAGGGGACAAAATAAATATTCATGAATAAATAATTTTTGAAAAAACACAAAATTCGCGATACTTTTTGAACACACCTCGTAAAAGTAGAAACAAATAGAGGGCAGATTGGTCTAACTCTAAAATGGTGGGGAATGACCAGCTTAATATTCATTCACGCTCTGTCATCTTTTTTAGCATCGCTAACTACAAGCCATTTCCTTTTAAACTGTTGGACAATAATTAAATTCCTTCAATGGCGGCAAGATTGAGCCATTTGTTTTTATTTTTCCTTCTGCATCTGCAATGGACATCTTTACATCTTCAACCAAATGCACAACATGCCCCAACCAGCTACGCCAATAAATGTCAATCCACTTTACCGTGTCAATGTCGTCCTAGAGCTCGTGGATTTGTCGTTTGTATGAAGAACATGTGCATCGGACTGCCTCATTATGCGAAACTTCTACGTCATACGATATTATGAATGCAGTTTTGAAATTGTTGGGCCTTTAGCAAAATATCGATCTTAGTCAGCGTCAATGGCCCTGCACAACACAATACCTTCAATGGTTCCTAGTACACAATATAGGTGATGCACATGGCCACACTTGAGAAATACTATAAAAAAAGCTGCTAAGCTTATGAAACATAACCCAACCCAACTCATAACAAATTTTTTGCTAACCACAATTTTATTTTAATCAAAACGTTAACCAAATAAAAAGTAAAAGCTTAGTTGAATGAGACCGTCCCAAATCTGCTTACTTAGACTTTGGTTTATCCTTATCCTTGGACATGATCAGTTTAAACTTGGCCGTCTGACGTTTGGCACGTTCCCAATCACGTTCTTGCTCTGATAGCTTCCAATCGTAAATGTAATCATAACTTAAATTATTATTATTAAGCAACAAGTTAAACAGCTGACGTAGATACTTATAGTCCGGTTCCTCCATAAAGCCCAATTTGCGAACATAATTCATGTAAATTGAAAACTCCGAAGGATAACCCTTGCAAAGCTTTTGTATTGGAATATTTAATTTGCGTTCCACAATTATCTCATGCTTTTGTTTTTTATTCTCACATTTAATGCCTTGCCAGGGCAAGCTGCCGCGATTGAAATACATCAGACAAAAGCCCAGGGACTCCAGATCATCACGACGAGATTGTTCAATGCCTTTTTGTGCACGTATAGAGGCGTAGCGAACTGTGCCCACCAGACTACGATCATCGCGAAAACCAATATGTATATTACTATTTTCGTAAAACAGACGTTTAGCCAAGCCGAAGTCAATTATAAACAGTATGTTACGCTTTTCACCATGGCCTATAAGGAAGTTATTTGGTTTGATGTCGCGATGTACAAAGCCCCGTTTGTGCACGATCTCAATGCGCCGCAGCATCTGATCCGCCAGCATGAGTATGGTCTTCAACGAAAAGCTGCGTTTGCATTTATTGAACAGATCCTCTAGCGACGGACCCAATAGTTCTAGTACCATGCAATTCTTGTCATCGTCCTGAGCATAATGATATATGGTAGGCACTCCCGCCTGCCGGCCCAGCTGCTGATACACCTTGGCTTCATACATTAACTGCGGATATTGCTCCTGCGCGGATTCAATTTTAATGGCTACTGCTTCACCATTTTGTACATTTAAACCCTCGTATACCTCGCCGAATGAGCCGGAACCGATGCGTTTAATTACTTGAAAAGTACCACCAATCAATGGCTTTTTCGGAACTTGGTCGGCTTGAGAATCTGGAGTAGCTGCGTCTGTAGACATTATGTACCGTACTGTGCGCGAATTACCTATCGAAATCTTTTTTTATTTAAATTTTGTTTAATTTTGTTTTTTTTTACTAAGTTTTGTATTTTATTCTAATCGTGAACGAAACAAAGCACAGAAAAGAGAATACAATATTTTATTTTGTTTCAGTTATGACAATAATGACGTTTAAGTCAATGTTGTTTAAGTGTTGCACATTGCTAGTTTCAGTTATGACTATAAATTTCAGTGTTGGAAACTCCAAATATATTGATTATTGTTAAATTAAAGCAATTTGTTCACAGTTTGCTGACGGATCCTAGAGTTCTATTAAAAGAGATTGATTTAACCAAAAATCATACACATTTGATCAACAATAAAGACCTCAGTGATTCTAAGGCGATTATCATTAGATATCATGAGAGTTTTGAATAATATTACAAACGTGCGTAAAAAGAAAGCCATTGCCAGATGCTATTATAATCAATCCTAATAAGTGTTAGCTGCACAGCCGTTTTCGACTTCATCCCAAGGATTCGTTATTAATAAAAATAGCAACATTGGGGTGAGTAAAATCATATTCAAAGAGAGTTTTGGAAAAAAGTAAAACCGGCACGAAAAAAACACATCTTTTAATATTGAGTGCGTTTAGTCCCTTAAGCCTCAAGACTCTGACATTCCGGAATTGAGTACCCAATATACAGACTAGATATGATTCATTTTTTTCGGAATAAAAGCTTTCAGTGATTTGATTTTTTGGATCATGGAGCAGTATTGCCCAAAAAATCAATAAGTTTTAAATGAATTTCAGGTCGCCCACTTTTTCTAAATAGGATTCCTCGACCTCAAAAACCCCCAAACACACATTTGGTTAGATATAACATAAAGTTTTATGACCTTGTAAATGGAATGCCGCAGTAGATTTTCGAATACTATATTTTGATAAAAACATATTTGGAAAAGTGGACATCCCGAAATTTATTTTATACCCATAGGTTAGGTTAGGTTGTATAGGCAGCTCAGATAGTGACTGAGATCACCCAAAGACCATGAGGTGTATTGGGTTGCCAATTAAAAGAAGGAGAGGAAGGAAATTGAAGAAAAGGAGGAATTGAGGAGGAGGATCAAAAATGGCACTTCCCTAGTCGTCTAAGACTCTCATGTTGTAGAACCATTTTGAGGATTCAACGAAAGCAGCCAGATCCGCTATGGGCAAGGGCTAGGGTACCCAGATCCTTAAAGAATGGGTTGCCCAGAAACAGGGTTCGTCTTCTAAGAAGCGCCGGGCAGTCGCAAAGCTGGGGTTGGATGCTTTCTGTTTCTTTCTCATCTCTGCAGCTGCGGCAGAAATTGTGATGAGGAACGCGCAGCCTCTCAGCTATATTACCTATGGTACAGTGCCTTGTTACAATGCCTACCACCATCCTTGTCCTGTTTTTATGGAAACGCAGGAGTTCAGACGTTCATATCTCAGCCAGAGTGCTACCGAGATGCGACAACCGGACACCATGTCCCATTTTCTTTCCCCCCGAGCTCTAGCCGTCTCCCTGATTTGCGATACGACGCCCTGTAATGGTCTTTTTATGTCCGTAACCGCAAGATTAGCTGCCAGCGCTGAGCCGTTCATGGCGCACTCGTCCGCCGCCTCATTACTAGAGACACCTGAGTGACCCGGAACCGGAAAGGGGTTTTAAGTGGTGATGGATACGGTTACGGATCAGTTTACTCTTATTGGTATGCAATGTCAGAGCTTTAATTGCAGCCTGACTATCGAAAACGTTCCTTGGACTTTCGTCCAAAGTGCCGATAAGTCTAGCCACTTGCCAGACTGCGTATATCTCCGCTGGAAACACGCTACCCAAGTCGGGGAGGCAGAATGAAAGCTTCGTCAAAAGCTCTTCAGAGAAGATGCCTGCTCCTGTGCCCTCACCCATCTTCGAACCATCAGAATAGATCGTCAGCTCGTTCTCTTTTAAGGGAGTTCTTTGCATACAATCTTCCCTCTCCGGGAAAACTGCGACAAAGTTGTCGTTTCGTTTCTGAACCGTGGTGCAGTAATTACCATCCCCGGTCTGCACTAGTATGCCTAACTAAAGTAGGATACTGCAATGACCAAAAGTTGATGGCGTGAGAAGATTAAACGCCCGGAGTCTCGCTGCTCGTCGAGTCCCCGCCGACTTCAGTAAAGTTACCACTGCTTACAGGTTCAGAGTAACATCCGGTGATACCTAGGCCAGCCGCCCTTTGCACCCTCTGAAGGTTGTTTAGGTAAGATTTGATCTAAGTCACATTAGACTTCTTTGAGATGAACTTCATCGTCAAGTCAGGAAACAGTGTCTGTCTTCGAGAGAAACTCTTTGGTTTGCATTAAAGAAGACGTGGGAGTGGCTGGAACCAATCTTTTCTAAAAACTTGTCAATTAATACCACGAAGTGTTTCGAGCTAAAGGTCGATATTTTGACGAGAAAAAAGTATAATCGTTCTATGTTCAAAAATATTTTCTGTTACAGATAAGGTTATATATTGAATAGTTTTAAAAAGAGCAAACTTTAGAATAACGTTTTTTCACATTCTACCAATAGTTTCAAACGTTGATGATCAATTTTTTGAATTTTAAAGATTAATTATTAGGTATCCCGAAGCCTTTGATCCACAGTGTATAGTACAATCAAGTCAACCTGAGGTTAAAAAATCATTGTAGCTCTATTTTTTCCCCTCTCTAACTTTAAGAACTTCTTACTATTTGTTGTTTTTAACTCGATTTGTTGTCTAAATATATCAGATTTTCTTCAAGCTAATATTTGCCCTAATTTCTTTAAAGCCAATTCATCTGAGCACATTTATCCCCAAAGTTCATTAGCTGCCATTGCTAGCAAGCTTCATTTTGCACCTCTTTCTGCTGCTTTGTTGTTATTGTTAGCACATTCTGTGCTGCCTTGTAAATGCTTTTTGGCCAAGACTTCAATTGATTCGCTTTGGCTGCCAATTTTGAGCTGCTGCAATTGGACTTAACCAACAAATTGTGAGACTACAATTTCGCTGATTGTACGCTGCAATTTGGCTGCAACGCTTTGTCTTGGATATCCTTGTTTTCTGCCTTTTCTCTGGCGTTCTCTCTGACTCTGTCTCCATACAATTCCCTAAAGCTACTTTAAAGCTGTTAGGCTGTTCGTAAACGAATTACCCAAAAAAGTTCAGTTGCTATAGAGACAATTTTATTGCGATCCTTTAAGAGCGTCTCAATAATTCCCAACTGCCAAATACTTTTGCACAACTTTCAACTATATATGGTTGGCAAAAAGTTTCCATACAAGTTTCAAGTGTTTATTTTTCGTTTTATTTTTAGGTATTTGGCAGAGTAGTAAATCGAATATGCACAAAAGCAAGGACAATAATAATATGGAAATTCAAAAGTTTTACAAAGTGCGCTTGGCGCATAACAAATAAAAATATGTAAATGGGGCGTATGAGTTATATTTTTGTGGCCACAATTGAGTTGCAGCCACAAAGCAAAAGAAATGAGGCAGAGAGTAAAGTGCATAGTGAAAATACAAAAATCATTGTGCCTTGACTTTGCTTTGATTTTCAGCTAAAAAGCAAGAGTAAAGCGGAATCAAAAAATAAAAGAAAGCAAAACAAAAAGAAAACAAAACAAAAAAAATACACCAAAGGCTTAAGAAAATGCAATTGAAAAGTGAAGGCGTGCTGACAAAGCAAAGAGAGGGGGTATGGCAACACATTACGGTACTTGCACAAATAACAAAAGTTTTCTTTCTCTTTGTTATGCACTATTTCTCTCTCTCTTTCTCCATTTTGTAGTCAATGGCATGTGGTCGAAACTTTGTTGCCACATTGACCAGGATCTGGTTAAGGTGCCAAGAGACTTCAAGCAGTTTTCGACAATTTTGTCTATTTAACTAAAGAAAAGATTGTTTTTTTTTTATTAAATTCGCATGTTTAGAGAATAAATAAATAAGAAAAAATCACTTTTATTCTAGAAGAAAAAAATATATTGCTTGATACTTTAATATGGCGACCTTGGCTATAAGCTATTTGTGTATAATATCCTAAGAGTTTTCAATAGCGACTTTTTTTTGGGTCAATAAGGTGCTCTATATATACTTCGTAAAATTTTTGGGAGAATAGGGCAGCAGATATGGACGTAGCATATTTAATTTGAAGAAGTTTTATGAATATTCAGCTCTATGTTTGTGCTCATTTTAATTTATTTTTAAAGCTAAATATATTATAACACAATATATATGTTTTTTTGGCCGTTGAATCCGAATACGAGGTCTGCCTCCCACAGATTTGCGACGCGCAGCTTGTCAGATGAAGTCATAGTCATATTTTACAATTGCGCCTGTTGGATAGGCAACACTTTTTTCACACGCCATTTTTTGTTATGTATTGCATGGGTGGATATATAATGTATGTTACCGCCTAAAAACTTTTAAAAGGTACACCAAAGTGAGTTTTTTGGACCTCGGATTCGGATTTAGCAACAAAAAAAACATATAATAAACATGGTCTGACCAACGGACTCAAATAATATTTGGTATGAAGTTTTTAGGTTTGAAGTTATGTCAGAACTCTGACATGCTGGGGTTTTTTGAGCCTCGGATTCGGATTCAACGATCCCGAAAATATATAATAAATATGGTTGATATTTGTTTTGTGTGGCTGTGTAATTATTTATTTACATAATTTTAGATAAAAACTATAAAGGATTATAAGCAAGAGCAACGTAGGCCTTCAGGCTAGTTAATAATTTATAAAAATTTTTAAATATAAAAATTATTTTCGATCAAATATCGAGTGGTAGTCGGAGATACCCTTAAAGCAAACTAGACAAATGTTAAAAAAAATCCAACGAAATCTTTATAACTACTCAGCTGTTCGCATAACGTGAATAATGAACCAGTTCAAGAGCAATCACTAGATTGACGCTGAACATACGAATACTTTAAATTTTAACAAACAATTTTGATCATTTGAACTATCCCTTTGAAACTGCTGTCAATACAATTTTATTCTATCAAACAGGCAAATAGTTTTATTCATAACTAGAGCAGCCCTAACAAATAAAGTTTAAAAAAAATGTGCAACATGGACGTCCCGGATGAAGAAAATCAAGTAGATTCCGCCAACAAAACTAACGCGACCTTGAAACAGTTTCATCCTTTTCATTGCGACTGCATAACGCTGCAAGAGGATTCCACGGTGGCTGTGTGTCAAAAATTTTCAGATGGATTCGTGTTTTTGAAACAGCCTTTGGTGGCTGGCGAAATTTTTCTTATGGATTTCAAGCCGGTGTCTACAGGAACAGAGAACTCGTTGACACCGATTCGCATGATTCTTCAATTAAACCCACCGACGCCATTAATCGCTCACGAATTTTTGTTCGTTGTTGTTCAAGATAATGAAGATGATAAAGAAGTAGTTAACGACTTCTTAGGTGATGGCGATTATATAAAAACAGCGGTGGAGTAATACCAAAGAGTCTGCTGCTACCTAATGTGGGTATTGGAGTAGATAAAGTTTACGAACGCATTGGTGTTTTCTTTGTGCCGCTAAAGGACAATTCAAATAGAGCTAAACTTTACGTGATTGCCAACGGCAGGACCTTACGTGTAACTCCTACTTTCATTCCGTACGATGGTCAGCCTTGGTACTTTATGCTTATTTTTGGGCGCACCTTCAAAGAAGTTCGTATCGTACAGTATCAAGCTCTTTCATCGCTACAAAATGCTTGCCGCAAGGTAATTCGCGAGAACTATACGGTAGATGGGATTCGGAGCTTGCCACTTCCAATGCTCATAAAGAATTTTTTGATAAGCCGCCATTAATCGACCAACGTTAAATAAAATTTCTTCGTGTTTTATGATTGCATCAATAAATGTGTGTAAATACAAAAATTTAGTAACAAAACAATAAAAAAAATTTTTTTTTAATTATTTTAACAATTGCATCAAAAAGCAACAAATTAAATTAGGAATACAATGTAAATTTATTAAAAGCTTTTTTTCGCCATGCTGAAGGCATTTAAATAAAAACCTTAATTCAAATTTCACAGAAATTTATTTTAATAAATTGTAGCAAAATGTTAAATAATTATACATGTAAACAAACAAAGCAATAATTAATAACATGATATTATAATTACATATGCATATTTACATAAATACTCAACTTGTTTACACATATCAAAAACTCTTTAAGTTTACTTATTGTTTTAACCAGCTTAACCATTTTAATTAGTATAGCACCAGCCACGCCCTACTCTCCCGCCCATAAGCCACTCACACACATACTCTCCCACAGATTGAGAGAAAAACTTATAATAAGTGCAAAACTTTTGCCATTATTAAAAGCCCCTCTGTCAGTTTTGTTGGACCCTGGTGTACTATGACCAGATTCTGACTGCGCCTCCACATGCTTAGCATACATATGTATATCTATATATACACACATATTATTGTAGTACATACATATGTATATACAAAATGGTTGTGCTACATGCTAATATTCTGTAGCTGAGCACAACCAAAACGCAATAGACCCCACCCTAGATAGAGAGTGGACCACATACAAACACATACAACTTGGTGTATATATTTCACACAACTTTGTTCATATTTTTAATGTCAGGAGCATAATAATTACGTTCATTGACTTTGTTAAGTAGGCTACTTTATGTTAATGTGATTTGCTTTCTGCAGTGTGTGGGAAATAATTGTATATACATAGGGTATGTTTGTATATACAATACATACATATACAAAAATTGTATATAATTGAAAAGTAAAGACTTAGTTTTTGGTCTTAAATAAACAAGAACTTGTGTTAAAACTATTTAAGCCATTTGTTATGTAGTTGATATGCGAGCAAAATATAATTAAATCATTTCTGCAAGCAAAATATAATTAAATCATTTCATAAAAACAAACTTTTATTGATTTGAAACGTAGAGGCGTGACATTCGACTTTAATAAGCTATTTGCAAAATATTACAATTTTCCAGCACATAGGAAGGCTAAGGCATCATGTTACGTATACGCAACGCTGGCCGCATTGCCTGACAATTAGAATAGTTTTGGACGAAAAAACTAAAAAAATTTTATCATTCATATTGATTTTTTTAAAAAGGAATACATCTATTTAAAAGTCGAAAGGACAAAGAATTTACATACATTAATTTTTAGTTCACAGTTTAAGATTTGTCAAAGATCAGCTGTGTCCAAAGACGCTAATGTGTCTGTCTGTTTGCAGGTTTTCCAAGAGGTCGGAATAAGGTGAAGAAGGAAGCCTAAATAAACACCTTTGAAACATAAAAATAATTTTGCCAATACCTCACTCATAAGGCACATAAGAATTTTTTAAGCTTTACGCAACAGAGGAAGAAAATTGGTTAAGCACAAATTCGAGCCCAGTAATATATTTCACTTAATGAATTGAACCGAAACTATTGGTAATATCTATTTACGACTTAGCTTAACAAGAAGAAATTTTGAATATATTCCATTAGCCTCTCAAGCCTTCCAAACGAGCTACCTACTAAAGCTCAATAGTAGAGGCAATAAGACAAGTTTCTCAAATTCTTTATAAAGAAATTAAAACCCATGGGAGATTGATATGTAATACTAATAACTTAAATGTTAATCAAAAGAAATACACTCGCTTTAAGAATAGTCCAAGATACTGCATAGATAACCACAAATATTAAAGTGATGGTATACCATAGAAATTGATGCAAATTTATACACAATATAATTGATATGAAAAAATTTTCCAAAATAAGGTCATCCTAATAAATATTCATAGGCATAGACTATATCGATATTGATAAATCATTGAGATATTAAGGAATTCTATTCAATCCGACCGTATTTGATCCTACTGTATCCTATCCGACCCTATTTGTGTATATTCTACATATCCTAATACCTTTTATCGAATCAAATTCCCAAAGTGTCTTGAAGCGCTGGCTTTATCGAGTATATTTTTAAAATTCTTAATTTCGTGCTCTCCGATCATATCCTATTCGATACGATCCAATCAGATCCTATCTGTTCCTATGCGATCCTATACGATCCTATTCGAACCCTTCCGATCCAACCTGATCCTATCCTAACCGATCCTATTCGATCCTATCCGATCCTATTCGATCCTATCCAATCCTATCCTATTTGATCCTATCCTATTTGATCCTATCCTTTTACATCCTATCCCATCCAATTCCCAAAGTCTTCTGATTTCTAAATCCTTTTGACCGTGTTTTTTTGATTATATTTCTTAAATTCTTAAATCGTGCTATCCGATCCTGTCCTATTCGATACGATCCAATCAGATCCTATCCGTTCCTATACGATCCTATTCGAACACTTCCGATCCAATATGATCCTATCCTAACCGATCCTATCCAATTCTATTCGATACTGTCCGATCTTTTCTGATCCGATCCTGTTTGCTCCTATCTTTTTACATCCTTTCCCATCCGATTCCCAAAGTCTCCTAGTTTCTAAATCTTTTGGACTGGCTTTTTCGATTACAATTTTTAAATTCTTAAATCGTGCTATCCATTCCCATCCTATTTGATACGATCCAATCGGATCCTGTCCGGTCCTATCCAATCCTAACCGATTCTATCCGATCGAACCTTTTCCATCCTATCCGATCTTAACCCATCATATCCGATCCTATCCTATTCTATTACATTATATCCCATACATTTTCCAAAGTCTTCTAAGTCTATGCTTCATTCTCAAATCATCTTAATTTGCTTTTTCAAACATACTTTTCTAATTCAGTATTAGGTGCCTAAAATGTCACCATCGATGCAGGCTTAAATTCCTACTTTTCTTAACTTTTTTGAAAATTCTTTTTAGAATAGACTAAGCGGTCTTTCTCACCCTAGTTAGACACTAACATTATTGAAATCCGTTTAACACACAAAAAAAAGGGCAAAATACCTTTTCGATCCGATTCAATCCGATCCGATCGATCCTATTCCAACCTATCCATTTCTCTTCCATTATATCCGATCCTTTCCGATCCTATCCGAACTTATTCTATTTTATAACATCCTATCCCATTCAATTCCCAAAGTCTTCTGAATCTATGCTTCATTCCCAAATCATCTTAACTTACTTTTTCAAGCTTATTTTTCTATATCAGAATTTCGTGCCGAAACTATTATCATTAACGGTGCAGTCTCATATTCCTCCATTCTCAACTTTTTCTTGTAAATTCTGATTAGGCTAGACTAAGTAGTCTTTCTCACCGTATCATTATACACTTACATTGTTTTAATCCGTTCTCCCACACAAAAACATGTTAGCAAAAAGACATTACCCTTATTGATTTAAGCCATTAGCTATTTTTATATTACTTATACGCCATGTTGTTGTATGCTACATGCAACATTTAAGCCTATGTACAAACAACATTCTACACTTCATCACAAAACATCGATATTCCGCATTGTACATCGACCAATGTCAATATCAAAGACAAACAAATGCCAGACCATGTGAGTCACTTTGCTGCACCTAAATCAAGCTAAATGCTACATAAAGCAAAAAAAAATACAAAAAATAAATGTTCTATTTGAAACTAGAGAAGCCTTAGCAAAGAAATGCCAGAAGCAAACCGTTGACGTTAAAACCTAATTGAATTTAGCTCTGGGCTACAATGCCAGGTATAAATGTTGGATTCCCAGTGGCCCTTAATTGAAAAGTACGCGAGCAGCTCAACACGCAACGCGATAAATACGCAAAAACAGAAAGAAACGGAAAACTTGTCAAAAAGCGGAAATAAATTAATTAAACAAAATGGTGGTCAACTTTAAAGTGTTTAAAAAATGTTCACCGAACAATATGATCACGCTGTACATGAATCGGCGTGAATTTGTGGATTCGGTGTCGCAAGTGGAACCAATTGGTAGGTCGGAGGATTAGTTGTGAAGCGAATCAGTAGTTTATGAACCAATAGCACCAAGAAAATTCAATTCTAGTTTTATGACTCGAACGTCAAAAATCTAAATATAAATTTTATTAGTGTGACCAAAAAATTTAAAAAATCAAATTTTTCATGGTATATTATCTAAGAATTTAGCTTAGCTGTCTCAAGGCGCTTAAATCGGAAGAGAAAAAAACAAAATATATTTTAGCTACAATCGGTATTACCTTGATGTTCACAGCTCTAGTTCTATTTGTGTTTTACATTATATTTTTTTGGACTGTCCGATTTGAGCAATAATAATGTCTAATGTCTTTTTCCAAGTCTTCTGTATTCAAAAATATCGCATTTTTGCCCGAATGACCTTGGCGATCGGGCATCAAAAATACCAAATATAAACTATATTCTGCGTTATAATTAAATTTCTTATAAAGAAAAGGAAAATACCAAATAATAAATTTTCTTAGTTTCTATAGTAGTAATTATTTAATACTGTTTAAAATCAAAATTCTTAAACAAAAATATGGAAAATACCAAATATTGATATTGCTCCCAAAATGTTAGTATATTTAGTATACCTCTTATGTACCCCGAAAGCCAGAGAGATAGGTTATTTCCAATTTTCAAATAGATCAAATATGACAGCTGTTATAAACAACAAATTAGAAAAAAATGAAAGATCAAGATAAACTTCATGGAATTTCGCGCTTCCTGTAACTCAAATAGGTTGAGAAAATATCAAGCCCACCAAGAATTCTTTGGACTAGTTACTGGCATACTAACCATACACATAGTGAAGGAGCAGCTGAATAAGTTTGGTACAATTTTAAAAGCGTAATCCTCGTAGAACACTCCTATTTAGAAGCAACCCCTTTCCGCTGGACACCAAACCTGCAATCCTGACATTTCCTGGTTAGGACCACTTAAAAAAAAAAAATATTACAAAGCATTTAAGAAGTAGTTCCGAAAATTCCTACACGCTTAGTTTTATAATTTTCAACTGATTTTGATGGATTTTAAGATATACCTGGGAATGATCATAAAACACACTCTGAAAAATTTAATTTAGTCCTCGTATTTTTTTGTTCGATTATATCGGCCCTCCATGCCGAAGAATTTTTATAAAATTTTATTATGGAAATAAAAAAGTGTTTCTGACAGTTACAATAAAGTACTAATTGCCGTAGCCGAAAAACACCAAAAAATACCATGTTTCGCGTTCTGAAAAATACTAATAAATATAAAAAATCGATTACTCGATATCACATCAAAATGCTCAATACTGCACAGATCTTTTCTGCCCCTGTGGCAACTTTTACTTTGGTTAACTTCAACTTAAGCTTGGTCACACTGCCACCAAGTCGCTCTCTCATACTTAGTAGACATGGCAACTTCTAATTAAATTAAGCCATAATTTATGCAATTCGTAAACAAAAGACAAAGCCACGAAGCGGCTACTAAGCTGCTTATTAGTTACGTGACAATTAGATGACTTGGCCGGATGGCTTACGTAATGAAAGCCCCCGAAACACGTGACAGCCCAGACAGACCTCCAAGACCTTGTCCATAAGCCAGCCTGTTATGATAGGGTACAATAGGGTAGGTGTGGTGTGTGTTGTGTGTTGATTTTGGTATTTGGTATTTGACGTTGGTGTGCCTAAATACGCGCCTAAGCCGTCAAAGTAACGCCCAATTAATTGCACACATCTTCTTCCCGCAATCCGCTTAGATGGCATCATTGTGTTGGATGATGAGTACGTGCGTCAGAATCGTAAAATCTTTGTGCAGCTCATCTGCAATTTCCGCTATGGCCGTGAGGATGATGAGATGATTGGTTTGCGTTTCCAAAAGGAGCTTACACTTGTCTCCCAGCAAGTGTGCCCGCAACAAAAACAGGATCTGCAGCTGACCAAAATGCAGGAGCGTCTGTTGAAGAAACTGGGCTCTAATGCTTTTCCATTTGTCATGCAAATGCCACCCAGCTCCCCCGCCTCGGTGGTGCTGCAACAACGTGCCAGCGATGAGGGTCAACCCTGTGGTGTGCAATATTTTGTGAAGATCTTTACCGGCGACAGCGATTGTGATCGTTCGCATCGTCGTAGCACCATTAATCTGGGCATACGTAAGGTGCAATATGCGCCTACCAAACAGGGCATTCAGCCCTGCACTGTGGTGCGCAAGGACTTTTTGTTGTCGCCCGGCGAGCTGGAACTCGAGGTTACTTTGGACAAACAATTGTATCATCATGGCGAAAAGATTTCGGTTAATATATGTGTGCGCAACAATTCCAATAAGGTGGTAAAGAAGGTTAAGGCCATGGTGCAGCAGGGAGTCGATGTGGTGCTATTCCAAAATGGACAATTCCGCAATACTATTGCTTTTATGGAGACCAGCGAAGGTTGCCCATTGAATCCGGGCTCGAGCTTGCAAAAGGTTTTGTATTTGGTGCCCACGCTGGTGGCCAACTGTGATCGTGCTGGCATTGCTGTGGAGGGAGATATCAAGCGCAAGGATACGGCTTTGGCCTCAACTACGCTGTAAGTTTGGATGACTTTTTTACGCTTGCAGGAGCTAATCTTTTCTCCTTGCAGCATTGCCAGTCAGGATGCGCGTGATGCTTTTGGCATTATTGTCTCCTATGCAGTCAAGGTTAAGCTCTTCCTGGGCGCTTTGGGTGGAGAGCTGTGCGCTGAGCTGCCCTTCATACTCATGCACCCCAAGGTAAGTGGCATGTTAAATTACTCGTAATTACTTAAAATTACTTACAATTACTTAATTTTTTTTTAAGTAATGATAAGTAAGTAATGATAAGAAAATTGTTTTGGGTTGTTACGCAACACTTAATAATTGGGGACTTGATTATGTTTCTATAAATGTTTGTACATAACTCAAAAATTTGTCAATAATCATTTGTCAATATTAAACATGGAATGTTCAATTAGAATTACGCTTTAAAATTACTTTAAAAATTTATATTTTTCAACACTATTGAATAATTCATAAAAATTGGAAACGGCAATACTATTCGACAACCAGGTAGCGATAAATGCAGTGCGTCATGGAAAGATGCTCTTAACTTGTGAATCTAGATCAACAAAATTTTTTTCAGATAGATATCTGGGAATGAAGGAGCATCCCCAATAAGACCAAGTTCACTTTTTGGAATTATTTCCAAGCACTGGCCCAATTTGTTAGTCCTATGACGTCTCAAAAAACTCGTCAGTTTCTTGAGCTTATGGTAGGTAGAATAGGCCCTTTGTGATACCGACATTGGGGATAAGGATACAGAATAGACAGAAAAAATTAGGGAAACAGGAAAAGCCGAAAGTGCAGGACCATTGCTTAACATGGGATTCGAACCCACAAGCTCTGGGATAATAGTCTAGTACACTGTCGCTGCTTCCTTGAACTTACTTAAGTGCAGAAATGTACTAATATTATGGGTACCCTAACAACTAAAAGTAAACTTGTCCGTAATACAGTAGCACTAAGCCAGGTTCACTACAATTTAATAGCCCTCTCCTGGGGAGGTGGATGAGACTGCCAAGAACGGCTTAGCTTACCCGCAACCTACGGGTACGAATATGGGAAGATAGGACGTCGTCTTGCATATAAGGGAGAAACCCATATCTTAGGCGAATAGAGGATGGATTTCTGTGACCGGTTCGACAACCGGTCGACAACCGAGCATTCTGGCCATTGCCTAGCAACCTTACGATTACGAATATAGGAAGACTGGACGTCGTGTTGCACATAAGAGAGATTAATGTATCTTAGGCTGGAAGAGAATGGAACTCTGCGTCCGGATCGACAACCGGAGCAGATTATCTTTCAAGCATTCTGGCCATTGCCAAGCAACCTTGCGGTTACGGATACAGGAAGAATGGACGTCGTGTTGCACATTAGGGAGATGACTTTATCTTAGGCTGAAAGAGAAAAGAACTTTGTGTCCGGTTCGGGAACCGAAGCAGGTCATCTCCCGAGCATTCTGGTCATTGCCAAGCAACCTTGCGGTTACGGATACAGGAAGATAAGACTTCGTGTTGCATATTAGGGAGATGACTATATCGTAGGCGGAAATAGAATGGAACTGTGTGTGCGGTTCGACAACCATAGCAGAGCATCTCCCGATCACTCTGACTACGGTGAAATCCAAATCGAATATCTAAACTTCTGCGTTTTCATAAAAACAAGACAATTCTAGTGGTAGGAGTGGGAACGGGGTATTGCACAGAGGGGCTGCACACACCCAATCACGTTTTCTGCCGCAGCTGCGGAGATAAGCAGGAGACAGACAGTTGCTGTCTGACTTTCTGGCTGGCGCTTCTGAGAAGGCAAACTTAGTTTCAGGGTAAACCATTCTGGGCAATCTGGCTAATGTGCCCATAGCGGATCGGGCTACTTTTGTCGAATCCTCAAAATGATTTTGCAATAGCAGAGACTTGGGTGACTGAAAAGGCCAACAGTTTTTGATTCTCCTTCCTACCCCCTTCCCCTTCTCACCCTCTTACTCCTTTCCTTGATGGGCCACATGGTCTCTGGGTGAACCCAGTTTGTAGATTGAGCAGCTCAATCAACTTAACCTTACCTACGGAACACTGGACTGAGAAAAATTATAAAATTAAATTAATTAATTTAGCATTTAAATTGAGTCTACTCGCCCATCGATAGAAAAGTTACTCCTTCTTGGAGCTAATATATTTTCCTGTATAATTTGATTTATTAGGAAAAAGATTCTGAGAGAAGAATTTAAAAAATTGCAGTCTGCTACAAATCGTATATTTATTTGTAACTACTCAATAATTACTCATTAATTGATAATTTATTTATTCTTATATGCAATAATTACTAATTATTCATTTCTCTTCACTCTACTTACAGCCCAGCCGCAAGGCTCAGTTGGAAACTGAAGGCTCTGTGGAAGCCTAAATTCTTACTTTTTTTTTAATGTACCTCAATCAAATAATACACCAAAGTGCATATTTATATGTCTAAATAAACAAAAATGTTAAAGCTGATGTTGCTGATGAAATGTTCTGAACTGCAGTCGTCGTCAATTTTTAATTATTCTTATAATTGTATACAACAAATCATTAATATATGTGTGTATGTGTATATAATCGAACTATATAAAATTATTTCTATATATAAAGATAACAAAAAGAAATGAAAATCAAATTATTAAATGACTCTTAAGCCGTTTACGAAAACGAATTGTCTTTAATTTTAAAAGCAACCAATTTACAGACTTATAATTAAGTTTTATTAACTCATTAGACACTTGAGCAAACATATTTAGCCAACTTAAGTGGAATTCTGCTGATTATATTTTACCACATATACCGACAGGATGCTCCACACAATCTCAATTTAATAGTGAGAAACTCAAGCAAATCCTATTTGTTCAAGTGCATTAGGGAAATGTACAGAGTTGAACATGGAACAAAATCAATATCTTATGCTAATCGCTACGTTTGTTCTGTGGCTTTCCAAATTTCAATTAATTCACAATATGAATTCATTTTGGGAACTACAATAATAACTGAAGGCATTGATTGGATTGTCTGCAATTAATTCGTAGTAAAGTCATAGAGCATAATTCAATGGAATTTTACTAAGTAAGTTAATACAATGGACAGCCAACTCAATGCAGATTAATTATGAAATGCTCTATGATAATTTTACAAAAAAAAAGAGTACATTAGTTTTAGTATAATGTGTGTAACAGAATGAAGGAATTTTAAACCGAGGAAGGAAATATTCCAAATAACTGAGAAAATTTATAGAAAGAGCTTGATAACACAGGTCTACAAATACAGGGGTCATGTGAGTTGTTGGAAAGCTAAGGGTTATTTCCGAAGTAATTTGGTGCGCGTAGAATCGAATCCGGCGTCAGAACTGACCCATCACGTCAGGATTTTGAGATATTTTGAAAAACGCCGTTTTTGGGTACATCAACCTCAAATATCTCAAAATCCGACATGATGGGCCAGTTCCGACGCCGGATTCGGATTCTGCACCAAATTGCTGGAATACTTAGCTTTCAACAGCTCACATGACCCCTGTAGTTGTAGACCTGTGAAATGCTAATGACGTCTAAGGGATATATCTCGTTACTTCGAAAAGCCATAACTTTGCGAAAAAAAATCGTAATAAATCTCTTGAACCCTTAAATTAAAGGGTAAGAGTTGCTACTAAATGATTTAACTGGAGAGAAAGACCGCAAAAATTTTTTGCGCCCTGTACATAACCTCAAATGTAGGAAAAAACAAACGCCATTTTTTGGGTACATAACCTCAAATATCTCAAAATCCTGACGTGATGGGCCAGTTCTGACGCCGGATTCGGATTCTACGCACCAAATTACTTCGGAAATGACTCTTGGCTTTCCAACAACTGAACCATGTTGACCTGTGTAATTGGGGGGATAGCAAAAAAAAAACGGATTTTGAATGCTGAAACATTGCCCTAACATAAAATAAAAGTCTAATCTCTCTAATATTTAGAGAAAAATTTTCAAATGTTCTTTATTTTACATAAAAATCAAGATGACAATCTTATGCAGACATTTCTTAGTCTTCATGTGTCTATCGTTATAAGGTAAACTGATTCGCAAAGGTATATAATATAGAGAAGAAGACGTTTCATTTATTGTAAGGAATCAAAAAATAAATCTATATAGGCATCTCCTATCCATCTATAAAAACGTATAGAACTGGAAAATAACAAAACTTAAAATAACCAAACTAGAAATTTGAACTTTTTTATGTAGCTTAAGTCTTCTTCAATAGATTTCCGATATCCTTGACTTCCAGTGGAGCATTGGGCCACTTCTTCTCTTTAAGGTACAGCTTGAAGTTGCTTCAACTATTATCCTTTATCAAAATCATACTAATAATCCCAGCAAGCACTCAGCATTACCGTCCACAAAATATTACAAAAGATACAACACTATTGGCAGCCATTTTTATTTATAATAATACCTACATATAAAGCATATCTGCTACTTAATTAAAAATCCACTCTTTATACCATAACCTTGTCTCCTATTGCAACAGCTCATTAAAAACTTTCCAAGTGCGGCTTTAAATGGAACTTCATTGAAAAAAGAAATCCAAACCCACATAGTGCAGCTCATTAGCGTTTCAGTCAAAGCGAGTGAATCCCCACATCATCATCAACATTATCCTCGTCACCATCCATCATCATCATTCTCCGATGACAGCGACGAATGGCTTTTTATTAACACTCAAAGCCACATTAAATGTTCGCCTTATGAGCTTTTATGGCCATAATTACGCGTAGCTTCTCATAAACCATTTCGCTGCACTTTTCCGAGCCAAATGGCCATGCAGCTCTTTCAATCAGCAAAGATAGATTAATGCGTATACTAACAAGTTTTGATAAGCTGCCAAAACCACTTTAAAATTTCATGGTAAAGTTCTCGCAAAGATTAAGCAGTTTTCGCAATGCTTAAATTTTTGCATAGTTTTATAAACAAATTGGTTAAATCCTACGTTTGAGCCAAAAGCTGATTAGATAAGCGCATTAAGATTAATGCACCGATTCTGGCTAGCTAATAAATTTTTATGGTTATTACTAAAGGGGGACTTTTCGATTTAGCTAAATTGCACATTGGGTCAGAAGTCAGACAATAATGAAAAAAAAATTTTAGATTTTTTTCAATGCACTTTATCTTAAGTGTTTTAAATATGTACTAAGGTGCTGCACAGTGACACAAAACAAATTTGAAATTTTTGTTAATTTTTTTGTAAATAGTAGACAAAATCTTCTAATTAAAATTTATATTGCTACCAAATTTAGATGAGAAGCAATTTTTGGGTTTTGCTAAGATTTCAAATATGTTAAAGAAAATTAATTATTTATGAAATCGTTGCACCAAATTTAAAAAAACTATATATTTGCAGGCAGTAATTTTTTAAATATTTTCGTTAATGAGCTCCCATGTAGACTGTTTAAAGCAAAAATAATGCTTTTATAAATCAACAATTAATATACTTCTAAAGATTATATTTTTATTAATAAATTATGAGTTGGGTCATTCCAATAAATTACACTGTCCTACAGAATTGAAAAAAATCAAAGAACTTTTCAAGTGACCTAGTGTACGTTGTAGGTCTTGACGAGTAGATCACGATAGCGTTTTTCAAAATTGTCTAACACCCCCAAAATCGGAAGTTATCGCTTAAAAACCGTTTTTCGGGTACTGCGATCACTCCCACTATCACAACGTCGCCATTTTTCAACCGATTTTTGATTGCTTTACGGTTTTGGAAAGAAGAAGATTCAAGCTTTAAGATGATATACATTTGTTTATACTTTATACAAAGCAACTTCGTGATTTTTTAAAAGTTATCTAAGATTTACACTTTTTTTATTCGATTTTCACACTTTGAAGTCATTTTTATATAACATTTTGTTAAAACACCTTAACTTTTTTACATTTAATCTTAAAGAAATTTTAATTCCGAGTAAGAAAAGTTTTAGTTTATTAAAATCGGTCGATAAATGCTTAAGTTACGACGCTTATTGTAAACAAGAAAATTCTATTTTCATCGACAAAAAAAATGTTTTAGATGGATAATTCGTTTGTTCATGAAGATATCGTAACCAAATTTGGTATAATGCTTAAGAACAATAAAAAACTTACAAGTGCCAAATTTGGTCGCAATATTTTAAAAAACAAACGAAATACAACAAATTTTGTTAAAAAATCGATTTTTTGACCGATCATTCCTATGGGAGCTATATGATATAGTCAGACCGATTTTCTTCAAATTTGGCGTTTGAAATTTTTAGAGTCACTTAGGCAATGTGCCAAATTTGAACAAAATCGGTGGACTATATCATATAGCTCTCATAGGTCCGATCTTCCAAAACATCGATTTTTTTAACAAAATTTGATTGTGTTTCGTTTGTTTGTTAAAATATTGGGACCAAATTTGACAATTCGTGAGTATTTTATAGTTCCTAAGCACTGTACCAAATTTAATCCAAATCGTTTGACTATATCATATAGCTCCCATAGGACCAATCGGTCCAAAAACACGTTTTTTATACAAAAATTCGATGTGTTTGGATTGTTTGTAAAGATATTTGAACTTTAAATTACCTTTTTAAGGTATATAAGCACTGTGTCAAATTTTATTGAAATCGGTTGACTATATCATATAGCTCCCATAGGATCGACTGGTCAAAAAAAAAATTTTTTGCTAAAAATTCTTCTGTTTCTGATTTTTTGTGAAGGAACCGGATTTTATTGCTAGCTAGTGGTACAGGGTATCCCAAAGTCGTCCGCGCCCGACTTTCCGTACGCCATTTTTTTCTTTAATATAGACATCTATTTTGATCAATAATCTGGAATTATGGATTTTCTGAATAAATTCTGGGAGATTTCTTAGGTAGCAACTCTGAATTAAGTTGATTGAATAATCCTGAGCTGCCAACAATAAATGTAGAAAATTTTTTTTTCAATTAATATAATTTGTTTGTACTTTTTATATTTAAAGAATTTGAGAATTTATTGATTAGGTGGAAAATGTCCACTTGAGAGAAAAAAAATGTGTTAATATCAAAATGTATAAATTATTTTTGGTCTATATTTTTTTAAAAACTTCAAAAGTTCTTTTAGATGCGCCAATTTGACTCTCGAAACTGTGAAAATTTAATTCAGGTCCCATTTTACTTAACTCTCAGCCCACTGTGCTGAGGAACTTCAAAACTTCCATTAGGTCCGCCATTTTGTCTTTCCCAAACTGTGCTACTGAACATTTTTTTTAAATCATCAAAAAGCAACTCTGCAAATCCCTTTGTAACCAATATTGGTACCATTTTACTCATCTCTCAGCCCACTGTGCATTTTCTTGCAATCAGTTGTAATATCAAATGCATAATATTCGCTGATAGGTCTAAAGCAGACCGATAACCTAGGCGAAACAAGGAAGTAAAATCGAAAAACTATTCAAATAATTAGCTAACTTCAACCCCTTATCTAGGCGCACGGATTAAGCCCAGTTATCAATCTTTTGTGCTTACCAGTTTAACCTCAATACACCGTCCAGACCAACCTCAACTGATAACAATCACAACAAAATTATTGGCCAATATCAACCAGACATGAAGGTCATCGTGCCAGCTGAAAGTAAGTGCAATGCAGGCCGGCATAAAAATTTATAAAGTATACGCAACGTAGCCGTCTCTACGCCAAGTGCTGATTAGAGCCAACTAAACAAAGGAAGAGCAGAAAAAAGTGACCATAAAATCGAGCAGCCCACTTCAGAGTGGGGCTAATCTTTAAAGCGATTATAGGCACCCAATCATAATCGCATTTTAAAGAAATTTTAGTTGGCATATCGATGGAGTGTTTTTGGGTCAGTGCAGTTGCAGACGCCTTAGCAGCAAGATGTGCTGTAGTTGCTGTGGTGTGACCCAACAAAAGGTTTGGGTTTTTGGTTTTGGGACACTTTTTGCGGCATCCGGACTACTATGCATTCTCTGGTGGCCCAGCTTTATAGATGAGATGATTCTAAAAGTAAGCAGAATGAAGTCAATTATGTGATAAACTAGTCTAAACTGTTGTCCACCAAAGAGCCTGCCTCTAACACCCGATTCCAAAACGTTTGAAATGTGGGAGACACTGCCCATACCTAGCTATACGTACATGTATCTCTGGAACTGGACAAATGCCGATGAAGCCTGGACGCCGGGTGTTAAGCCACATTTTGAACAAATGGGTCCCTATGTTTATCGTGAGGAACGCAAAAAAATGGATCTGGTTTGGCATGCCAATAACACGGTAACCTTTAAGGTGCGACGCACTTGGTTTTGGGAACCGGAGCTATCTGGCGGTCTGCAAACTGACAATATTACTGCGCCACATTTACCTTCCATTGTAGGTAGCTTCAATTAGTCAATATTAGCGTCCAACTTAGCTGCTCCGCTTTTTCGCAGGCTGCTGCCCACAGCATGAAAGACAGCAATAGACTTGCTCAAACGCGCCTTTAGCAGTGCCCTCAATGCTAATGGTGGCCATCTATATGTCACCTATACCGCTGCGGAATGGCTTTTCGACGGTTTCTACGATGAGTTCCTGCACTATGCCATGACCCTAAACAATCCCTTAGTGCCACCCATTGAAGACGATCATTTCGCTTGGTTTCTTCATCGCAATAACTCGGAGTTATTTGAGGGCGACTTTACTATACACACTGGAGTGGGTGATATCAATCAGATGGGCGAAATACAATTTTGGAATGGTCAGAATCATACGGGCTGGTATGAAGGCGACTGCGGTAAACTCAATGGCAGCACTTCTGATCTTTTTGTGCCCGGTGAACCACTGGAGAAACCTCTAACCATCTACATCAAAGATACCTGTCGCATTATCAATTTAGAGTTTACGGGTAAAAGTGAGACAATCGAAGGCATAGAAGGTTGGCGTTATGAAACCACGCGAAATACCTACGACAATGGTCAATACAATGATGAAATGAAATGTTATTGTCCTACAAATAGACAGCCAGATAATTGTCCGGATTCTGGCGCCACAGATTTGGGACCTTGTGGTGATGGTGCGCCATTGTACTTATCAAATGAGCGCTTTATGTATGCGGATCCCAGCTATACAGCAAATTTAACTAGCTTAGATCCTGATCCTGCACGTGATTCATTCTTTATTGTTATCGAAAGAAAAATGGGCGTGCCTTTGAAAGTGAATGCTGCTGTAATGATTAGTTTGTTAATAGAACCTGATGCTGATATTAGGTAAATGTACGAAAAATTAAAGTCTTGTGATAAGTCAAAACTTTATAACTTTCCTTCTAACAGCATTCTTGAAGGGCGTTCAGAAGTTCTTTGCTCCAATATTTACCACAGCCAGTCGTGCTGTTATGAATAAGGAATTGGCTTCTGAGTTGAAGGTATGCATAAAACATAGTGGGAACTATAGTGGGTTAAATTATATCATCAAAATTATTCCTTGCAGTTGGCTCTGAATTTGGGCTCTATTGGGCGCTATACTGGCATTGGATTTCTCTGCTTGGGTTGTATTCTCATCATAACTGGCATTGTGCTGACCGTAAAACGCAAATGGCATGGACAGACAGCCGCTGATAAGGAGGCTTTAGTCCCTAGTCCTGAATGAGATCGTTATCTGCGGATAGTCAGCCAGTGAGACTACGTGACCGTTTAATAGTGGTTTTTTTGGTTTAATTATGCTGGGACAGCGTATAAACGCTTTCCGTTATGTGATAAAATTCATTTAGAAATTAATTTTAAAATATTATACTATACAAATTTGATCTATTTTACCTATTTTAATTCTGATAAGGAACACTCTTAAGGTGTCATCAGGTTAGTTGTGGTCGTTGTGAAAATACAGGCAACTTTTTTGTCGTCAAGCAAATAATTTCTTGTGTATTGACAAATGGTAGACTTGCACTCTTCTAAAGCAAGGATTGTGGATGATCACTTTTTTGAATGTCGAAATTGGACACGAGGACAGCTTTTGGATTTAACGTGAAGCTCTCCCACTCAGAAATAGTGGCTCACCAGATAAATTTAGACTTTAAGATTCTTCAACTTTCAAAATTTTGTTACAATTCATAATAGAAATTCGGTAGGTTGTAAATATTAACGAAAAACAAATATTTCTTGACTACGAATAGTTCAAAACAATAGAACTTTGTGAGCATAAAAAAACCCTGAAATGGTTTTAAGTTATACGTAGGTCAATCTTTTTGTGACGTTTTTAGTAAACTTCTTTTTCGTCAATAGCTTTACTTAAAGTTATGTATAATAAATTCAAATATTTTTTTTAATTCTTACTTGAGTCTCATAAAAGATTAAATCAAAACAGCCAACTAGACCATTGATTCAGATGACCCATCCTGGACTTCGAACACCTTTTTAAGGAACTCGGACGCGCAGATGCTCTAGCCAGATAGCTCTCAAACAACGTTGCTACACTTATAAACCATTTTACCATCGAGGTATATTGCGATTATTTCTGACATTTATGGGCCGATTATATTGCTGTATGGCATCAATCAAAAGATTAATTCAATAATAATTTTGACTTGAGCCCAATGTTGCCCATAGAAACTAATACTATGAATTATTGGAGGGTAAGAAAACTCTAAAAGTCCACAAGATCCAAACATTCATACCTTCGATGTCTGCTTGTGGCTATAATTACGCGACTTGTCAAACATTCGCAATTTTTCAAAAATAGCATAATTTCATGTTGTCTAATAATACTTTTAAAATAAACATATTTTGAATATCATAACCAGGAAAATCCACGGGAGTTTCCAGGTCTTGTAAAATAGGTTGACTGTTATACTTGCGAAGTCATAAAACCATCTTTATCTAAAATTGCAAGCAATTAAAAAACTCTGCTCCAGCTTCTATCTCCGGACTTTACAGCATTGGTATACAAACTTTTACAAGATTTCGAAATGTTACATGTTAAAAAAATAATCTTTCTTCCGAATTTAGGAAAATCTTAAAAATTACAGAAAGTGGATTTAAAAATCTTTTACTTCAGCTATATATATTTCCAGTCTATTTTCTTCTTTATTAATGTTTAATATACAGTACTTAAGTTCCAGCTTTAATTGATTAGGATGAGCTGAAGTAGATCGACCTAAAGTTTGGGACATCATTTGAAGCTGGTACTAAGTACACAGCATAAAAAGTCTTATTTTCTAATAAAATATACGGTATTGTAAATAAATTTAGAAAAAAAAAACATAAGTCCGAAGAATTTTTAAAAATTTCTATAAAAAATAAGCATTTTTGAGGATATAAGAGGTATTCTCCAACTGAGAGCATCTTCAACTTTTGCCTCTATTCTGATTCACTATTAAGTTAGAGGATTCGACGATTTTTTATTGGCGATTTCCCTTCTCAATTAAATTGTTAACATTTTAAATTTAGCCTGTAGACTTGATAAATAATCACTATACCTATAAAGTGATTCCATGAATTACCAACACGGGCAAAGATCCCTACACTTTATACTCAAACTTGGTTGCAAATGTAAAAATAGATGAGCATTATATAGCAAGGATGTGAAGATGTTCTCACTTAAATGGGCTCTGCGCATGAATCAACCAAACCGAATACTCACATGGCAATTATCGATAACTTTTATCTCATTCGATTATTTTCAATTGCAATATCACGACTAAGCAATGCCTCTACGGGAACCGCAGTGCATAATTCATGGTAATATCGATTACCTTTTATATTTACGAATGAACCAGTGCATCTGGCTGTTCTTAGAATCCAGCGAATTGCAAAGCGAAAGCGTGAACCCGATCGATGCTGTGCCTCAGCTATGTTGATGATTTTTCATCATGAATAGGACCGTTTAAAACTACGAACGTAGATCTACTAAGCCGATAGATAACACAACCTATACACAGCCATCTCTCCGGTTCGAACTTTAACATATGAATTATGCAAAAACATCGCACAACAATTACCGATACGTCTAATAGTCAAGACGTACTCAGACATATCTACTAGTATATGCATAAAAATCTAGTACATAAGGTTGAAAGTAAGAATTTAATTCAAATTGTTTAAGGTAGATTTTATATAAAAAAGTCACACAAAAGCTAACGAAACGTTTATTAGACGTACTCAGAATTTCTCTAATATGTAAGGATGAAAGAAAAACTTAACTCTTATGGCTTAAGGTGAATAAAATATGGTGAAAAATCGCGCAAAAGCTTACAATATGTCTTCTTGACCTACTCAAAACAAAAACATAAGCTTATTTTATTTCGAATGGATTTTATATATCAAATTATGTATTACAAAAAAAAAACACACACAAAAGCTAACTATATGTCTATTCGACACACTGAGAATTTCTATAGTATATTATACAAATAGTATATACGGATAAGAGAAAAGCTGAACTCTAATGGCTTAAAGATAATTTTTTATATATTATATTTTTATATATATATTGGTGTGGTGGAGATATTTGTCCAACGTTCATATAATGCCCAAAATAGATTGGATATTTTATAAAGAAAAACATTTAAAATAAAATATCGACCGAACGTATGGTTAGTCTATTTGTATTCAGAATTTTACTTATATATTATAGACTAGTATATAAGAATGAAAGAAAAACTTCACTCCATAAAAAAATCACAGAAAAACTAGCGATACGTCTATTTGACGTGCTCAGGATATCTTTAGTGTATTATAGAACAAGTATATAAAGTTGAAAGAAAAATGAATTCTACTGCCCCAATGTAGATATTTTACAAAAAAAAAAAGTATTTCGGTACTTCATACTTGATGTTTAGGAGATAATTGTTCACCGTCGATATCTTACCAAAAATAAAAGACTAATATGTAGTACGAATATAATTCCCGGACTTGACTATCAGTCCATTGCCCCTAGGTGGAGCATGGGTGCTACAGATTATAGTTTATAACATTCATTTTGGATGGGTATGTTTCAATTTAGGACTGTTTAACAACTACATCAGCAACCCACACTTTACATAGCAATAAATAGGAAACATGCAAAACAGGAAAAAACCTTTTCGTTAATATATACAATTAGTTACAACATCAATTTAATTGAATTTTAATTAAAGAGTGTCTGAAAATTTGTTAATGTCACTGAAAATTTGCGCAAAATTTAAAAGGCCAAAAAGTATGCCACAAACATAACGAATCAGATATTCTCTCCCTCTCTTAGAAACACACTCTTGGAACTATTAGTTTCTCTTTATATAGTGGCGCTCCAAAATGTTTTGTTTGTTTGCTACTAAACTTAATCTTCAATAAAAATAAAAAAAGAAGGGTTTACCCGGTATAGTTCCGTCTTCCTTCTTCTTTTTTATGTCTACATATTGATAATCTCAAGTATTTACAAATCTTATCGGCTAATTTTATAGTATTTAAACAAACAGTTTATAAATAAAGCTTATTGTAGCCATTCAAGTACAAGAAAAGCGTGCCCAAAAATTGTAGTAAATAAATTAATAAAAAATTCTTAACAAGTTATCTATAAAAAAAAAAACATTGAAAAATGTACTTCAAAAAGGTCACTAAACTGAGTCAGATTAAACAACAACTAACACTAAAGGGTTAGAGTATAATCGCTTTCTGAAAGTGGGCAAATAAAATGGGCTAATCAGTTTTATTTTAATATTTTTATCAGTTAAGGTGGGAGCGCTCAATCCAATCTTATCGTGTGAAGTCTACCTTTTATGGCTATTTGGCCAAATTCGTTAACAAACGCAGCGAATTAGTGCAAAAGAGTTTAGTCGGTGTTTTAAGGCCGCAGGAATACAACCAACTTCAAAATGTGCTGCAATTGTTGTAGTGTGCTTCAACAGAAATTATGGGTTTTTGGCATAAGCGGTCTCTTCCTGGTACTGGGCCTAATCTTGACAACAGCCTGGCCAAGCATGTCGAGAAGCATAATGCGCGGCATGATGCCTTTGAAGCCAAACTCTTTTATGTACAACAACTGGGTGGAAACACCCATGCCGGTGTTTTCCAATGTTTATCTTTTCAATTGGACCAATCCGCAGGATTTCAATAATCCAGCTGTAAAGCCTCACTATGAGCAATTGGGTCCGTATGTTTTCAGCGACTACAAGATTAAGCAGGACATGCTGTGGGAGCAGCCATACATTACCTACTATGGCAAACGCACTTGGCACTTTTTGCCGGAGCTATCGAATGGCACTTTGGCGGACAAGGTGGTGGTGCCCAATTTTGCAACACTGGTAGGTAACCTAAGCGCTCACCAAGTCAACTATTTAAAGCACATCCTTTGCAGTCGGCTGCGCATTTAGGACGCCATTTTAAGCCAATCATACGCAAAATAGTTAATTTTGCCATAAATACCGAAGGTGGCACTACTACCTTGGACTACACGGCTGGTCAGTGGATATTCGATGGTTTCTATGACAGTCTTATAGACTTTGCCTATCTGCTGCACTCACCGCTCTTGCCGCTGCAGAGCAGCAACTTTGGCTGGCTATATGGACGCAATGACTCCGCAACCGCCGAGGGCAACTTTACCGTGCACACCGGCCTGGGAGATTTGCATCAGCGCGGCGAGATGCTCAAATGGAAGGGTAGAAATCAAACCGGCTATTGGCCAGGTGAATGCGGCAAAATTAATGGCAGCACGGGCGAGCTCTGGGCTATGAATCGTCAGTGGAGTGAAACTGTATCCGTGTTTATATCCGATTCCAAGCGTTTTATTAATATGTTTAGTACCAAAAATGTCAGCTTTGACGGCATCCATGCCTGGCGCTATGAGAGCACAGCGCAAAGTTTAGATAATGGTGAAATATCAGCGGATGCCAAGTGCTTCTGTCCCAAGAAAGGCGAATGTCCCAAAAGTGGCATGCTGGACTTTTCACCGCCTGCCTATAGAGCACCCATCTATCTATCACATCCACATTTTCATCTAACCGATGCCATGTATAGAGAGAATATAACTGGCTTGCAACCTGATCCCGCGCAGCATGGTATGTTTATGACCATGGAACCGACGCTGGGCATACCCTTGGATCTAAATGGACAGGTTATGGTCAGTTTGCGCGTGCAGCGTGATGAGCACATAGAGTAAGTAACTCTCAAGTATTCTGCTACTGATAAGATAAAAACTAAATCTTTGGTGTAGTTTGCTCAAGGACATTGCCTATGATCACTATGCGCCGCTCTTTACCATGCAAATGCGTGCCGAAGTCGAGGGTCAATTACTCAAACAGATCAAGGTCAGCTGGCAAGTACTTTTCAAAATGTACCCATTTACTCACTTAACTACTTTTTAGCTCGCTTTGAACATGTCCAAAATAGGCTTTTATACGGGCGTGGGTCTGCTGGTCCTGGGCCTGTGCATGCTCCTAACTGGTTTGGTGATCACCAAGCAGCATAAATGGTATCACGATACCCCCACCCGCTAAAGATACCCTACCCGCTAAGAACGACGTAAAAGTACTCAACAGCGTTGATTAAAATATTATTGATAGCAAATATTTGCGTAACGCTGCTAAAGCTGATAGGAAGACTGTTTATTTTTTAGCCACTAATCTTCATAGCTTTAAGGCATTAAAGTGCTGCACCTGCAATAATCCATAACAATATATGTATACCCTGTCCTAAGGCTCAAGTGTGTTGGCATATTTTCCAATTTCCTTTAGGTGTTGCCCAACGACGCCCTCCAAGGAGTAAAGGATCACAACAGCTGCTAAAATTACACAAAATTATGGCCTTTCAAGTATGCTAAATTTATTAATATGTTAATAATTGTTTTTGTTGTTGCTCTTGTTATGCGATACTTGTTGGCCATATCTTAAGCACGTTAGTTGCATGCTTTATGGCCAACAAACTCTTTTACCACTAGCTGAGAATTTTGAAAAATGCCAACAGAATATTCTAAGCGTTTAATTTATATGCGACCGACACGCAAACTTACGTTTTGGCCATAAACTCACACGGCCGTAGCTTGTTAGCCAGGCTCACTGCTTTGGCTAAAATGCGGTTCGTATAGAATTACACAACAGCGTATAAAAAATACTATATGGGAATTTTTGCTAAAGTGTGTGTATATTAAATTTATTTTAGTTTTTTCTCAAGCCAAAGCTTTGAATATTTTTGCATTATCCAAAAATTTGAACAAAAACTCTTTTGTGGCTTATATGAAGAAACAATTCGGTTGATTCTAAAATTTAAGCAAAACGTGTTTTATAAATTGAGTTAAAAATATGATACTCTTTAAAATTGTTAGAATGTTATGTTCTTTCTAGCTTTAATTAAAAAATACACTTCAAAAACAAAATACAATTTTATTTTATTAAGTAATAGAAATATATCTGAGTCTGTAGCGATTAGCTCCTGTGGAGATTCTATCTGATGTGCCAGAGACAGTCCTTCATAGGCTGGAACACTCTAATAATGCTTAGTTTAAAGTATTCTTAATGTGTCCATTGGATCATGGAGCTGAAGCAGGTGTGGTCGACCTATAAATATCTAGAATAGCACTCTTGTAAAAACAAATTTTTTTTAATTTTATGTATTTATTGATTGGCAATTAACCGATAAGAACATAAGATTATAATCCAAATTAGACTGAAGAAATAAAAAATAAAATTGTTTATGCACATCGGATCATTGACTGAAAAATCTACGTTTTTGCGGCAAAGTATCTGATTGTGTTCAAACTGTCGACTACCAGAGCGATCTCTGTCACAATTGATCGCAAGCCGCCTCGCGGCGCCTCCTAGGTAACCCGAAGATTGGAGGCTCCGTATCCTTTGTCCTATACTGACGAAGGGTGACCCGACGATATGCGCCAACTACCGGGGAATCAGTCTTATTACCATCACATACGAGGTCCTATACGCTCGGACCCTATCAGTGCGGTTTCAGACCTAGTAGATCCACCATTCCCTCTCGGGGATTGCCACCTTGTCGTGGTGAGCAGGCTCATTAGGGACGATGAAACCAAGAGCGATGCCGGCGGTAGCATAGCTATCGGTAGGGCCACCCAAGCCAGTACGTTCGAGGAAGAGTCCTGAAGCTAAGAGCAGTCCACAACAAACCCTGATGCCTTTTTGGCAGCCAAATTGGCAACAGGTAAGCGTCTGTTTCCCCATATCAAGCGCGGCTTCTAACTAAAAAATCTTTGAACCCATCACTTATAAAAGATGTCAGAATAACATTAAACAAAGCAATAATGGAAACATGTCTCCAAGGGGTACCCAACAATTATTGGTCAATCCCCCTGCTACGGCAGCCAGCACAGAGGATTTGGAGGTGCTTATTTTACGTTACAACGACAACACGATGAATGTAACCAAGAGGTTCTAGGCTCCACTTAGGAGTTCAGAATTCGTAGTAGTCGTAGTAGGTCCACCATAGGCCAGATCTTCACTCTACGCCAAATCCTGTCAAAGACCCACGAAAAACTAATTGATGCCCGTCATTTCTTTATCGATTAAAAAGCTGCATTCGATTACCCGATAAGCGATCGCCTACACATCACAATATCTGAGTTCGGTATTCCTGCGAAGCTGATTCGTCAATGCAGAATGACATTGAGCGGCACCATCAGCTCTGACAAGGTAGCAACAGAACTCTCCGAACCCTCCAATACTGTTCGAGGTTTCAGATAAGGCGATCCTCTATCATGCGACCTCTTCAATTTTGTGATGGAAGGGGTACTGCGGAAGGCCGGTGTACATCGCATTGGCATTATTTTTCACAAGGGTCCAGCTTCCTGCACACGCTGATGATATCGACATCATCGGGCGTTGTAAGCGAGATGTTACTGCTTCATTTTCCGCAATCGAAAAGGAGTCAGCAAAAGCGGGTTTAGCGGTAAGCGAAGAAGAAAGGAGAAGAAGAAAAGACTCTACTAACGGAGTAGCACGGCACCTAGGCTTCCATGTTGTAGCGGACCGCTATACTTTTGAAGTCGTCAAGGAATTCACGTACCTTGGCACCGCCATTAACTCCGAAAATGACATCAGCCTGGAGATAAACACTTGCCAATATGGTCTCAATAAGCAGATGTGTAGCAGAGACCTCTCTCGACCAACCAAAGTAACACTCTACAAGATGCTCATCTTGCCCGTGCTCTTATACAGCGCAGATGGGTTGTGTCACGGACAGTTCCATCTACTCTTGGGGTGTTTGAGAGAAAAATTCTTCGTAAAATCTTAGGTCCCGTTTGACGACTATCACATAAGGATGAACCACGATCTGTACGAGCTCTACGACGACATAGATGTTGTCCGGCGCATCACAATACAACGTCTGCGCTGGCTCGGGCATGACGAAGCGAAAGCCGACGATGGAAGAGTCCATGACTCTGATGGAAGATCAAGTGGTGGAGAACCTATCCCCCCTTGGTATTTCTAATTGGAAGGGAGAATTGGAGAAGCCGCGCGCAAAGCAGAGGCGCCTGGCGAAAACTGTTGAGGTCAGTCATAGCCCGATAATGGATTGTCATGCCCACATAATGATTATTGAATCAAGTAGAAACTATTATAAATAACTGCTTTATTTACTGCGGCACTTCAAACATCTAATTAAATTGTCACAAATGCTGCAAAAATTACAAGAAATAGCCAAATTTGTGGACAGATTATTGTCAAAAGCCACCTAAGATCCAGATGCAAAAGCCAGAAGCTGAGAAGAAGGACGAAGCTGATCCGAAAAACGGGAATGAGTAAGGTAATAAATACCGTTTTTCGCCGGATCCCATAGGATCCCATATTCCATAGGAGATTTATTTTATTTTTTTTTATATCGGGGTTAAATTACGTAAAAGCCTTATTAACAGATCAAAATTTGACCGAATGTCTCCTAATTTGATTAACTATTCCAGCCAAAATTCACATTTTTATTTGGGAGATGAGGAAGCTTAAAACAAATACTGATGTCTAGTGTAATACTGAATAATGATAACGCAGCTTAAAAAGATTTAATAATATTTATTTTTTATATTAACTTTCTCCATACCTTCTCCTATGCTTGGCCTAAACTTTTCCCATACATCGTATGACATTATTAAAATTTAATACCTAGCAAAAACTCATTTAATTGTGTCCACAAAAACAAGATTTATGTACGCAAAAAGAGATAAGCCAAATTTTATTTAATATTACGTTTATCTTGTAAATATTTGCATAAATGTCATCAAAATATTTAATTTAAACGTGTCACAAATGCCAAAACTTAATACCAAAATAATTGCACATTTTTTATTTACTATTTAAATTAATCAGATAAAGATGTCAAAGAGAGTCTGGCTAAAACCTTTCAAGCTGCTTTTAACCATGACCAACAACTGTAAACCAAAGCTAGTTGCTATTTATATAATATTTTTGTTTTGTTTATTTTTTATTATTTTGTCAACTCTCTTGTTTTAGTAGTTTTTTTTACCTCTTTTGTCTGGCTTATTAAAACATTTCCATGAAAAATGCTTGTTGGCCACTTTTTTTATATGTACTCAGTTGTTTGTAGTGCTCTACAAAGTTGGCCAGCTCACGGATTTGTTGTTGTTGTCTGCTACTAACTCATCTGCCAAATAGCATCACTCTTGGCCAAGTTGACCACAGAAATGTGGCAGTGTTGTGCAAGGAATTTTTAATGAAATATTTAACCAACACCAAAATGGTAAAAAATTTTACGAAAAAATTAAAGCAAAGCCAGAACTGACCTTTTTGGAGCAGACGCCTTTTATGCATCCTCAACGGTAGCAACAACAAATCATTTGGTTAGCACAGGTTGACTGCCTGAAATATTGTTACATTTTTGTTTTTTTTTTCCAACACTAGTCCATATTGTAGCACATATGAATATATATATACTTTTGGCAAGGTCTGCTGCGGCTTTGAATGAGAAATCTGCGCTATTTACAAAGCAACAGATCGCCTCGACCAACTTCATTATTGCTGGCTGTCCAGAACTAAAAAAAATAAAAAAAAAGTGTGCCTTGTATGGTACAGTCGGACCTCTTCGAGCAAGCACATGTAGCAAATTCCTTCAAGTGTTCAAGGAATTCCAGGCATTCGTAAATGCCTTAATGTATGTAAAAAGTTCGAGAGTTTGTTTATATTGAAACTTTGTCGACGAAAGGCGAAATGTATACTATAGATTAAAATGTTTGTAATATGGAGTGAAACTTACTATATTCACCTTTAAAAGCTTTAAAAATGTTGCAAAAGGCAATAATACTGGGAATCCCAATGAACCTTAGAGTCGAATTAAATTTCTAGTAATTAAATTTCTAGTAATTTTTAAGCTTCATCAAATTTTAAAAGTTCGTAGGGTACTTCAAATGAGTCTTTTGAAATTTTTTTATGTTTACTATTATAATATGCGTTTAATTATAATATAATTATACGAAGCTCTTTAACCAAAAAGCCTGAAAAACCTGATAAAATTTTATAAGGTTTTTTCTATAAATTATATTCTTATTATTCTAAATATAGTGTTGGAACCTTCTTTCTATGCCTACAGTAGCATTATTCCATTTCTTTCTCGATTTATTCCCAATATGCCAAATTTCCACAAAACTATCAAATTAGAGAATAACTCTCGTTATTCAGAGTCAATTCAAAACGAAATTATAGCATACATATATAATATATTAAGGTGGCTCAAAATTTTTTTCCGACCCATTCGCACTTTGATTTTATGCGTCATTCCAAGAAACTAAATCGAAATAAATTTTACGCCTGGTATTTTTTCAAAATAGATCTAACTTCGCACGGTTTAAATTGAATGTTTGTCTACAAAAAAAAAACTATAAATTGGTTTATGAGACTATTAAATATTATACACATACCCAGTTTTGCCACTTTATTTAAAAAAATAAAAACTTTTATTGTAATTCAGCGCTGTCAAATCAAAATAAACAAAGTTTCAGAGAAGATAACACAAGATTACACGAAAAATGAAAGAGAAACTCGAAAATAACAATTCTTTTATTTTATGCTATAGATAGTTTCGAGATTTTTTCGAAAAACATGTTTCGTGAATATAGCATCTACATTTCCAATCCGATTCCGAAGATCTTAGACTCGAACTATTTGTAAAAGAATTTTCTTTAAAATTGAATTAATTCTAACTCAAATATACCAATATAACAGTATCGATTTTGTCTTGACAACCCCTACAATTTTATTTTTTTAGTGATCCGGCAACTCTAAATTAGAATTGAGCGTCATAGTGTCATATGTATATAAAAATATTTCGCAATAATAACTTTAAAAAATTGTTATAAATTCTAAACTGGTATTTTGAAACTGAAGTTAACGACAGTAATTAATATCTCACATCCTACGCTATAATATTATTATTATTATTTCGAACAACTTAGCAAAACTTTGGCATAACTCTCGATTCAATAATTTGACTTGAAATATTCGACTTCAAGAAATTTTTCCTGGTATTGAACTAGAGACGCCGCTAGGAGGGCATTTTTTTAAAAACAACGATTTTAACAACCTTACCACCAAAAAATCCATTTTCATCTGCATATACAGCCTGAAAAATTTAAAGACTATCTAAAAGTAGATCAAAGGTCAAACCAAAATTTTAGTATGAATGCATAAATAGCGATCAAACCGTAAGTTTGATATAAACATTTTCCAAATATAATCGATTGGTAATGCAATTATCTATTGTCAAGAAAATATCGAAATCTGTTCAATATAATATATTAAAGAGATATTTGCTATTAAGTAAAGGCACTTTTTTTCTAATTTAAGGAAATGAATTTTTCAAAATATCTCGCAGCCCGTTCCATGAAAAATTACCCTTGACCTATCGGGATCATTAAATTCTTTCGGATCGGAAAGAAAACTAAAAAGGAAAAAAAATTTTTAGGGTGTAAGGTGTGAGATATTGCAAAATTGGCCACCCCTAGTATTCACCAAAGTAAAAGAGATCCTTCTTCTGCATCATTTCAAGAATATGGAAATATAAGACAATGCATTCATTCTTGTTTTCTTTGAAATATCAGATAATGATGTTAAGAATATTTATTGGTTATATTAAGCGTTACATTATGCGTATAGATGCAGAAGCTTCACCTAATAAGGCTATGAATATTGATATAGTAGGTACCTGAGTGGAGGGTGGACTAGCCTGGTGGGAGCGAGCAGAAAGTGAACTTATCATTGGTATAAAGACGCATTAGTTTAAACATTACCTACTCATAGTTAAAACTGATAATCGAAGATGCCAAATCAATAGATGGCTTAAAGCTTCAAGATTAAATATCAGCAATTCCGATATGATCGGAAATGGAACAAACAACGCAAGGGTCACGACTGGATCGAAAATCAACGCCTACATGGAACTCAAGAAATTTTAGTGGTAATCGAATAAATAATAATGATACACACCGCGAAATCAACGATGAACTTCTTGCGTCAAAAGTTCCCAGGACGTGTGGTATCGAAAGGGGGGGATATTGACTGGCCACCGAGATCGCCCGATTTAACGGCACCAGACTTTTTTTTGTGGGGATTTTTAAAAAGCAAAGTGTATGCCAACAATCCAAAGACTTTAGACGAGCTTAAGAACAATATTCGAGCCGAAATCACTGCGATATCACCCGAGATGCTGGCAAATGCCATGGAAAATGCCAGAAAAAGAGCTGAATTTTGTATCCGCAATAAAGGAGGTCATTTGATTGATTGGAAAAAATTGTAAAGCTTCTAATTTTATAAAACTAAATAGTTTTTCAAAATCGATTGAGAATTGTTCAAGTTATTCAGTATTTCCATCGACCACATTCAAATGGCGCACCCTGTATATGTAATACTTTTTTTTTAAATGTGCTAAAAATTACGAAAAATGTTGTATAAAGAAATAAATGACGAACACGCCATAAATTTGACATAAATAAGGTACAAATATTTGATTCTAAGCACAGTCTACTTTTCTTTAATTTCAAAAGTGGCTTTTTCGAAATATCCCGTTATCTGTTCCAGAGAAAATTTTTGGACTGTGTATCCGGTTTAGTATGACATTTTACTACAGAAATGGCTAGTAAATAATGAGAATACCAAAAGTAGGTAAGTAAGGTTTGTAAATTTCAGTTCTTTCAAATTTGTTTTAAATTTTACATAAATATTTTATTTTTATGATGTACTACATAAATATTAAAAATTAATTTCAATAAATGAAAAATATTTAAGGAATGAAGAAGATTCTGTTGATGTTGGTGAAATCATGAGTAATTTTATATAATAAAAATATTTAAGTACACAACTTAATGTGTTTTTGGGAGCATTTCCGTTTAGACTTTTTTGGCATACTTATTTTAGCTTTTCAGTTGTATTCTAGCAATTCTTTTCTTATATCTAGCTTATTTTGTCTCAGTTTCTGGCATTTGACAAAATTATATTGAAAAGTACTTTTTACTAAATGAAACCTAGTCAATCAAATATATTGTAGCTATAAAAAATAGTAACCTCAAGCGGTAGCATTTCCTGATAACTAGATTTTAATTACCAGTTAAATAAATATTTTTGCTGCCCATTAATTAATTAATATGAAATTGTTGCCTTTACTATATGTTACGGCAATTTTTTCATAATTCTAAAAAAAGTTCTGAACAAATTAATACAAACTTCAGCTTAAAATTAATATTATCAGTTAATTAGCATGACGTTAAAATTTTGAAATGAAAACCTTTCTGTTTTTTCCTCAGATTTTCCTATCCAGACCGCAAAAACTTATTTTTCCACGAAAAAAAATTTCAAACCACTAAACGAGGTTCAACTGTATCTAAATGAGCTTGTAAATGTGTGTTTTACGTAGTATTAGTGTGTATGCATATATGCTTGTTGGAACTCTCTTACAACATGGACACAATTTTCATTGTTATTGTTATTGTTGCTGTTGTTGTTGTTCCCGTTGTTGTTGTTGTTGCTGTTGTTTCGACTGTTGTTCGTTTATGTCGCGGTCATCACCGAATAAAGCGCACAAAACTTTGGTGTCCTAATCTGCTGACTGACTTGCATACTAATTTGTTTGCTAACTGGCTTCTCTTTCTTCTTAAAGCCCGGTTCCTGGCGACTTCCTAGCCCTTCACTTCACCTCCCGCTTGTTTTCTTTTTCACTGACCCGCTCTCTGTTCATCATTCTGTCCATTCATGGCTTTCTTTTTTTTTCTTTCGTTAGCCTTGCTTCCTTTATGGTCTTTGGTCGTCGTTGCTTGGTTTGTTGACAACCCTTAGATTATGTTGTTGGATTTGGCTTTTGTGTGTTTAAGTAAAAATATTTCCAATGTGTGTGTGTGTGTGAGTGAATGTGTATGTGTGTGTGTGTGTGCGTGTTTGAGTGTCCTGTAGTAGCTGGCCAAATGCTCAAGTGTCATGTTGTCTCGGCTTATGCATTCACTTGGCTCAATTCCCATACACTTGGCAAAAAATAAATGTGCTAACAAAAAAAAAATATAAGAGCTTTTTGAGAAACACTTTTAAGCGCGTTCTAAGAACTTACTATAAAATGAAAAAGACTTTTTAAAGCTAAACATTTATTCTGAAAAACAAACCTATTATATTAACAGCATCAAATCAAGTATTGATATAATCATATTTACTGCTATATAATGTAACTTCTAAATATCTTTAGCTAAAGCCTCAGAATTATTGTCCTTAACAAAAATATATTATTAAGCGCTTACCGTTTGGACACCTGCTTTTATTCTTTGTTGTATTTCATACAAAAACAAAAATGGATTTTCGACAGGATAATATCAAATAGCCGCAAAAAATTGAGTTTTTTCGTTCTAAGATCCGAATTCAATTGCTCCAAAAGTATGTAGAAAAAATTATTTTTTATTTCATCCTTTCAGTCAAGTAAGACAGTTGAATTAAAAATCTTTCATTTTTAGTTTCAAAACTCCCAAAAATTTTGGAAAATTTTGCTGTTACCAGCAGTTTGGGAAACTTATACGACTTGGTTAGATATTTTTCGCGATTTCGTACAAAGGCCCTCACTTTGATTTCGTTGCAGCTATCAGCAGAAGATTAGCACTAATCTGTGAGAAAGCATGTCTCCCCCTTAAAATATTTAATTAGTTTTGCCAATAGGGCCATAAGGATACTGCTTGCACTGCTTGAGTAGAAGTCACAAAAATACTAGCAAAGGCTAGGTCGTTACATAGCGTTCCTCATATACTATAGCAAAATCACATATTTTTTAATTTATATTAATGATTAAAGTCTAATCCACGTAATATTTACTTTGGTAATAAGTAGTCTAAAGCCTAATCACCTTTGAAAAATCTAATTTTTGAACTACTGGATACAGCAGTTTCAAACCGTTCAAGTCCTAGAGATAATTGCACCCTACTTAATCTGTATCCAGTATCTATGTAGACTTAATTTAATATAAGCACCTATATCCTCGGATCGTAATAAATTTCTTGACTTACTAATTTTTGTATAACCCCCTAGTAATTTATTAACATAGATCGTTCCGGAATTGTATTTGCGATGAACATAGGCGTCCAAAATATATATTATTCTATTATATTATATAAGTACCTGATGCAGCGAAAGGTGACCTCTATTGCTTGTCTTCATCTATTAAGATAATGAGATTTTTGAATTACGCACAGTGAGACCAGATTGTCATATTTTGTCCAAAAATTCTGGCAATAATCAAAAAAAATTGCCAAAAAATACTGTATTTATTTCGGAAATACTTTCAATAGATTGAGTTACTACGTGTTATACTTCATTAGAATTAGGCCACTTCAGCTTGTGGTGTTCAATGGGCATGGTCCAGCAGTTCTTCAGAAAAGTTAAGCTTATTTGAAAGCTACTGTACATCTAGTTTCTAAATAAAAAATTTTATCATAGTAACTGAGTGAGCCACACGATGATGATTCAGGAAGAGTTTTAATCATGGTAGTTAAAAGAGACGATAAAAAATTGCACTAAAAAAATTTGTTAATTTGGGCTAAGTTTTTTACTATCAAAATAAGCAAGTAAGTCGAGTCATCTTTGTATCATAAAGATATAAAGTTGATATAGTGAAATCAGCATCTGTCATATCATGGACCAACATTCTGGAATTTCAATAATAATTAAAATATTCAGTGTTTCCATAAGTACTTTTTCTAAAATAAATGTATTTTTTTGTAGAAAAATTCACCAAAATAGCCTGCTTCAGATTTCTTTGGCAAATATAGTCCAGAAAGGCTCAAAACATATAAATTCAGCTGCAGTTTTTTCTTTAGACATCTGATTTTTATGATAGTTGGAACATTATGGAAAGTACTCTATTCTACTTTTCAGAGAAAAATCAAATTTGAAAAAATTGCAAATCAGTACAGATTTTATGACATCATATGTGAAAGCGTTTTTTGAAAAAGGTCCTTTTTCACTAAAATTAGTCTAGAAAAAAAACTAGGGTATAAGAGGATAATAAAAAATACGGATTTTGAATACTGAAACATTGCCCTAACATAAAATATAAGTCTCATCTCTGGAGATTTTTCATCGTCGACTAGTGTAATATTTAAAAACAAACATTTTTTCCACAATTAATTTTAGGAAGATTATTATTATTAGAATTATAATATTTTTTAACTAAGCCACCAGAGATTTTTTTGTTGAATATAGATAATCCAGAAAACTTAAAAAATAAAATTTTAAGTAAAAAAAATAGTTTTAATAAATTGGTTAAATGGTTGGTTGTGGCAATTTTACAAAAAAAAAAGAAATACATCAAATAGGGTGACTGAGTATCGAGCCACACGGTGATGGTTTCGGGAAATCTTTTGATTAAAGTACTCTGTAAGTACCAGTACTTCAGAAATTTTTATCTTGATTCAGAAGTTTTTTAATATCATAATAAATGTAATAGTAATGACATAATTTAAATGCGAAAATCGTAATCCAGCCCATAGCAAAAGTTTTCGGCTGAAAGACTTTTTCGTTGAAATTCTGAAACATTTTTCAAAACTAAAATTTTAAAACCATCCATACTAAGGTTGGAAATTTGATACTAAAATAGACATCAGAAAACTGCTGTGAAGTAGGATCAATATCAATATAAAGGAGTAGAATTTTCTTACTGTTTCTCTATCATCGATATTGTACATAAATTATCGAAAAATATAACTTTTAGCAAGGCTGAATCGCTTCTAGTGAGTGACAAGTTGTAGGTCGCTTGATCGAGTAAATCGACGACAGTGACTTTATTCAATAATCGTCTAACACCCCCAAAATCGGAAGTTATTAAGCTTATGAGACTGTAATTCTGGCAGGTACAGCAATCCTCTTGTATCACAACGTCGCCATGTTTTCAACCGATTTTCGATGTGAACTTTAGCAGTTTTGGCAAAAGTCAAGAAGAATCCCATCTAATGCTTCTAAGATGATATTCACATTATCTTGTTTTATGGGACTTTTGATTGTTATCCATAAGCCATACGTGAAGGGGTTTTTTGGACTTGGGATTCGGCCGCTCAAAATCCATAAGGAATGCCTCTGTCACCTTTTAAGTTTACACCACTTTTTTTATTGTATAACACTCTTGGATTGTTATTTATATACTTTCTTTACCTATTTTTACTATGATAGTTATTAATTTTAGAAATGTATAATTCCGAGATTATAGATAAGTTCTTGGTTTTTTAAAATCGGTCGATTCAATGCTTAAGTATATGACACTACTATTGTACACAAGCCCACTCTGAGTTAATTCATCAGACATTCAAAAAAATGGCCGAGACATGGATAGTTAGTAAATATCGATGAAAATCTATCGTTAGCCAACAGCTATGTAAATTCTTCAGCACTACTAGACAACTGTGTGAGTAGATAAATATCAATAAAAAGGGTGCATTATATTTATGAAAATAACTGATACGTATAATATCAAGAAATAGTTTGTATTAAAATAATCGATTTTTTGACGGATTAATTCGAAAGAGAATATGATATTGTCTACTGATACTGTTGAAATAAAATACATTTTCTAAGTGATCTATTAAACTATTCAAAACGCTAATGATTTCTAACATTATCATTTGACTTTGTCATAGAGTTTCAATTATTATAGCTTTATTTTGTTTTGATAACAAACTCTATACAAACATTTTCAATTCAAATTTTTTGCAGTGTAGCTTCTCCTCTCTGAGCTCTTCTTCCTTTTTTTTTTTGTTTTATTATTGTTGTTGTAGCTGCCTATAAACCGTTGTTTAGATGCTTAATTTTTCTTTTGTCATGTTGACAAGAACAACATTTTTTTTTCTTTTGATTTTTTCAGGGGTTCTAGAACCGCGTTCCGTTATTTTGTGCTTAGGGTTCATTTTTCGCACAATTTAATGTTATTTAATTGGCATTTAAGTTTATGAAAATGTTTGTATTTCAGTCTCGTGATAAAAACTTGATGTTGTCATGGCCGCAGTTGACGTTGGCGCAGACGTCGCCGTCGCCGTCTCTGTCGCCGTCTCTGCCGCCGTCTAAGGCAGACATTTTTATCTGTAAAGCATTTTTTATTTGTTTTTGTTTTGTTTATCAACAACGCTTTGTCCTTGACCTTTTTTTTCTCGTTTTCTTGTGTCTTAATGCTTTTTAATGTCAGCCTGTCCCAAAAAAGAAAAAAAAAGGTTTAAGCTTAAATAAGAAAAATAAAAGTTAATACAAATTGCGGACAATAAATATATTCGACATTTTAAGAGCAACATTAACCGCAAAGTTGCACAAATTTTTAACACTTTGTTGAATGACATTTTTTATTTAGAATTTAGATTTTTTTTATTATTATTTTGTATAACCGCTGCGCTTTATTTTTTGTGCCTTTGTAAATTTATTTGCCATTTTCTATGCATTGTGTGTGACACATTTAAAAAACATTCATTTTATTAGTATTATTTTTTTTTAGTGTTATTTTTTTAGTTTTTAATTCTTTTTTTATAGTGTGTAAATTGCATTGGGCCTTTGGCACATGCACATTCCTCGACAACACAACAAAGCAGACCGTAAAAACAGCAAAAAATAAAGAAAAATGGCTAAAATAAAAAAAGCACACATACGACTCGTTGGCCAAACAAAAAAAAAAACACAACGTCAACTAGAAACTAACCAACAACTGGCACAACTCGCCATATTGTTGGCTGAAAATTTAAAAATTCAATTTAAAAAAAGGCAGCTAAAAAAGCATTAAGGTTGTTTGTGTTTGGCTAAAATTGGTTATGGCCGTGTGGCAGCACATGAAACAGGGCTAAAACTTATGTAGTTTAAATTTCTACACAACATTTTTATTGAGAGCAGTCAGGCTTAAAGCGCAAAGTAGAGTACTTGCAGTTCGTTGGAAATATATACTTAAATGTATATTTTTTAAATTTAATAAAGCGGCAACAATTTAGGTGCAGCCTTTGGGGCGTTTAAATTGAAAAATATTCTGTCCAAAATATTTTGGAAAATTTGTTCAGATCAATAACACAGTTCACAAACAGGGGTCATGAGTTGTTGGAAAGCTAAGAGTCATTTCCGAAGTAATTTGGTGCGTAGAATCCGAACCGGCGTCAGAACTAGCCCATCACGTCAGGATTTTGAGATATTTGAGGTTATGTACCCAAAAAATGGCGTTTTTCCTACATTTGAGGTTATGTACAGGGCGCAAAAAATGTTTGCGGTCTTTCTTTCCAATTTCGGATTCTACGCACCAAATTACTTGAAATGACTCTTAGCTTTCCAACAACTGAACCATGTTGACCTGTGTAATCTATTTAAAAGCTAAAATAATCTAGTTAAGAGCCATTAACTATTTGATCATCTAAAAATTCACGCAAATTTTATATTTACTTTATTTTCGGTACATGTTGATTTTATTCACCATTTTGGAGCAACTGCTGGGACCACATTTGTTAAACAATTTAAAACTTTTTTGGCCCAAATTATTTTTAGCAACTTGTCAGACGGTATTAAAAATATTGGTTCCCTTGAGAAATGAGTTTGTTGCGCAATAAATCTAAGGCTGTGGATTAAATGAGTTCGAGTTGAGTCTGGCCTTGAAAAACACAAGACACGTGACGTCAGCATGTTGGAAGCCGATATGGCTCCATTGTAAAGGTCAAGTGCTATACAGAATTTCGTAGACTTTTATAAATCTTTTTTTGTTGTACATTGTCGTTTAATATCCAATTTCAATTTCCAATGTGATGTTAGAGCTTCTTAATACCAGCCTTTAAGTAATTTAAAAAAGAAAACTTACCTTAAAGTTACAAAAATATGGCGTGAACTTACCTGAAAAAATATATTCAAAAATAATGTTAGTTAAAACTTCATAAAAGGAAAATTGTTAAAGAGAAGAAAGCATTGAGTGCCTCGTCCTTATAAGCATAATACAGCCGCCATTTAAACTTAAAATTAATAATAATAATTTTCTTTTAAAATAATAATGTATCATATTATATTTGATAGGCAGGATAAGTCTACTAGGCATGATCTCTTTAGAGTTATGTATAATAATAATAGCATAAACTTTAAATAAGAAATGAAGATGCAATAAATTGAAAATAAAATTGAATTAAATTAATTTTTTTATTTTTTATATAGGTTAGGTTAGGGCGGCAGTTGGGACCGACATCCCAACTCACTTAGGCCAAGGATAGGCCCTTTGTGATACCGCTAGTGAGCCAATTCACCACATTTCCCCTCTTGATGGGTCCCCTACGAAAGTTGAGGAAGCCATCCGGCTGCTGAATGAACCTTAAAAGGCATTTTGGACTCTGTTCAGAGAGCTGAGATAGATTGTTTAGAAAATATGACTGTAGGAACCTAAATCTTTTTCTGCCCAGTCCTGGGCAGTGACAGAAAAGTGTTCCACCGTCTCTAGCTCCTCTTTATCGCCACAGCTTCTACAGAAGTCATGGTGGGCCATTTATTAAAACTGGAGGTCGGCAGGTATCTAGAGTTCGCAAAGTAATGGCTGAGACCCCCTCAGCCATTCATCCCTCGGCCTTTGCTGTTCCACCTTGGATTTGGGGTAATTTTGTAGAGTTTTCTTATCTCGCCCGAGCTACTATTCGTCAGCACCCATGGCAGAGACATGACCTTACCATGGGCCTGCTTCCAGGCGCCCTCACGTGGAGAGTGTAGTCGCACTTCCAGAAGTGTGTCACAATTACGGCGCGTACCCAAGTCTAGGGTTACACGTGATTCCCCTTGTGACACCAACTGGCTGACGGCCATAAATAAGTGAAGAACCTGTTCATCAATTGTATACCTTAACAACAAATGGTTGGTAAATTTATAACAGCCAAACCCCATAACGCCGTATGATGATTTTAATTGTAGGTAGTCTTACTGACCCAACGTCTTCGCAAAACGTTGCCGTTTAAGCCGCCTTAAAGGGCGGGCAGGGAGTAGTCCTCTTGCGCGCATGCTGCGGTGCCTTTGCAATCTATCTCTATATCAACTAGTGTACCTCTGCTCTTCAACTGTGTGCAGATTGAGGTCTTTATGGAGTGTGGAACCGCGTACGTACCAGGGATAGTTTGTTATACGTTGTAATACTCGATTCTGCAATACCTGTATGCATTTATAGTTCGACTTGGCTGCAATCCCCCAAATCTGCACTCCATAAAGCCGTATCGGAAGAATACAGTGCACATATACAGCTCTTTTACATCTCAGCGGCAAGGTGCTCCTCTTATTGTAGAGTCACCGCAGTTGTAGCAATCTGTGACGACATTTTTTAACCGTATCTTTGAGGTGTGGCCCAAAGGTAAAGCGCTTGCCCAAAGTGATGCCGATGTACTTAGCTTGTGACGGCTGCTCCAGGATAACTCCCTCTAGCTGGATTGAAGACGTATGCGTCAATCTTTTGAGTGTGAAGCAAGGGTTTATTGTTTTTATTGGGTTAACCTTCAAATTCGACCGCTTGCATTAAGCTGCGAAAGTACAGGGTGCGCCATTTGAATGTGGTCGATGGAAATATTGAATAACTTTGACAGATTTCAACCGATTGACGTCGTCGAACACATTTTGGAAAGGTTATTGCATTATAATTTTAACCGTGAATCGATTCACGCCCAAAGAACGCGCGGAAATAGTGACAATGTTCATTAAATGTAATCGTTCAGTTGTTGCAACACAGCGTGCGTATCGTCAAAAGTATCGCGGTCGTTCTGCGCCTAAAAGTGGCACTATTCGTCGCTTAGCTTCAAATTTCGAGAATCACGGGTCTGTAGCGGACCGTCCACATTCAAATCAACCACGTCCTCGACGATCAAATGAAAATATTGAAGCTGTTCAACGGAGTGTTGCAGAGAATCCGTCTGTCTCGTACCGCCGCCGGTCTCAGCAACTAAACATCAGTGGAACTACTTTGAGGAGGATTCTGAAAGATGATCTGGATATGTTTCCATATAAAGTGCAGTTAACCCAAAGATTATTGGAAACCGACAATCCGCGACGCGTGGCTTACGCCAATAACGTTATTCGAGTGAGTGAATCAGAGCCCGATTTTTGGGAGCGAATTTTAATGACTGATGAGGCCCATTTCACGCTATCTGGCACTGTAAATAAACAAAACTGTCGCATTTGGGGGAAAGAAAATCCTCATACTATCCATCAAACTCCACTGCATGATCAGAAAGTGACTGTTTGGGCCGGTGTCTGCTCAAAAACCATCATCGGTCCGTTCTTCTTCAGAGTTGGGGAATCTGTCAATGGGGATCGGTATCGATGGATGTTGGCACACTCTGTTTTACCAGAAATGCGTGAAAAAGGTCTTAAAGGCTTTTGGTTTCAACAAGACGGCGCGACATGTCACACCGCGAAATCAACGATGAACTTCTTGCGTCAAAAGTTCCCAGGACGTGTGGTATCGAAAGGGGGGATATTGGCTGGCCACCGAGATCGCCCGATTTAACGGCACCGGACATTTTTTTGTGGGGATTTTTAAAAAGCAGAGTGTATGCCAACAATCCGAAGACTTTAGACGAGCTTAAGGACAATATTCGAGCCGAAATGACTGCGATATCACCCGAGATGCTGGCAAATGTCATGGAAAATGCCAGAAAAAGAGCTGAATTTTGTATCCGCAATAAAGGAGGTCATTTGATTGACGTTGTTTTTGGCAACTGAATGAAAAAAATTGTAAAGCTTCTAATTTTATAAAAATAAATAGTTTTTCAAAATCGATTGAGAATTGTTCAAGTTATTCAATATTTCCATCGACCACATTCAAATGGCGCACCCTGTATCAAGATAAGGACCATTACTTGCGTCTACGCTACATTTGGCATTATAGATGACTGCGATGTCATCTGCATATGTCGCAATAATAGCCTTAGAGGGAGCTTCCATATGTTCAGAGGTAGGGCTGGGTGCATCAGAAATATACAAAGAAAAGAACAGCGGACCCAGAACACTGACTTGCGGCACTTCTGCTCTCATATTATAAGTGGACGAGTATATGTCCCTTACCTTGACCTTAAACTCGCGTCCTTCCAGATATGACCTTAAAAGGCCATAGTACGGTGCAGGCAAAAGCTATTTAACTTTGCACAGTAGATCATCGTGCTACATCCTATCGAACGCTTGTTGAATGTCTGTGAAGACAGCGTTGGAGAAGTCCAGGTCGTCAAAACCCTGCATGATGTGCTTCACCAATCCACAGTGCCGTGTCCCTCTCGAAAGCCGAATTGCTGAGCCGGCAAGATATTGCATTCACTTTAAATGGCACAAATCCGATTCACAATAGTCCTCTCCCATAATTTAGACAAGGAGGGTAAACGACTTATTGGCCGCCACGACTCAGGATCAGCTTCTGGCTTGTGAATCATAAGAATTGCATCTAGTTTCCATTGCTTGGAATTGATTGGAAGACTTGGAGCCTGGCAGCAGCTTTTAAAATTAATACCATATCTTTATAATGCTCCTTTAGCGCTTTTGTAGACAAGGCCTTCAACGTAGCATTGCAAATCCAATCCTATCACCTGGAGCTCTATTTTTCGGCAAAAATTGGATCGCTTCAGTTAATTCTTCAATCCTTATAGGGTTAATAGGCGGGGACATCTGTAGTGGGGTCTGAAGGTTCTGGTGAGTCTCCCTAGTCTGCTCTATCGTAACAAATTCATAAGGACTGGAACGATTCTCAAGATGGAATCCGAAAGCATTAGCGTGTTACCTTTCGTACATACAATATATTAATCAAATAACTAATTATATGTTTTATGTAAAATTTTAAGTGATAAATCCAGGCGACGTTAAAAAATAAATAAAATTTTTTAAAAATAAAAAGAAAAAATTTAAAAAAAAAAATAATGTTTTAAATAAAATTTAATGCAATTTTGTAAGGAAGGAAATCACTTTAAATGTTAATAGTATTAAATTAAGGTCCCACAAAAAAATAGTTGATTTCTTATAAAAATAAATACAAACGTTTTTTTTTAATTTAACTTCAATTTCAAATTTTCATTCGCCATACCAATTTAATCAATGCAAAAGCTTCCTACTGCACTGAATAATTTTTTTTTTTACTAAGTAAACAAACAAAAATTTCACATTTTATTTATTAACATATTTTCTGACATTTTTTTTAATGGCTGCATTCTCAACCAACTTTCAAATTTTACTAAAAACAATATTTTAATTTACATGAACTTTTTTAACAAAAATTTACAATTATTCTTGTTATTTTTTCTATACTCCAACTAAGCCACTATATGCTGCCTGATAATTTGTGGCCTTAACAACCAACTGGGTCTAAAAATGTTGTAATTAAAACTATACATTGCAAACAATACTTGAAACATGCCGAAACAGCTGCCAAAATTGGAGTTTAGGTTACATTTGTGTGTATGGAAAAAAGTTTGTTTGTGGATCGCATATAAACATTACGCATACGCCATGTGGTGATGTGCCATTTTGAAATGCATTTATTTGTGAGCGTGTGAGCAACTATGTGTATGTGTATGTGTGTGTGGTGTATTTTAATTGCCGCTGCGTGCTTTTATGAAGTGCGCACAAAATGGCCGCTCGGCCATTGCATTTGTTTGTGGGCGCCATATAAAATTGCCAAAACAGAACGCAACACATTTGATGTTGACTTTTGGCTTAGTGGCTCGTAAAATGTTTGGCAATTGGTTTCAAATTCGCCAAATTCTAGTCAACTGACTTTGACAGTCACAGCCAACTTCAAAGTGCATTTACAAAATGAAGGCTTTAAGAGTAGCCCTAGTTGCTGCTATGTGGCAAGTATTTAAATTACCATAAGCTTAACTGCTTTGGCCCCTAAGCATTTTGTGCCATGGCAGCTTGCCACATTGCATTCTACTTAAGACTACAAAAAGCGGGCTAAGAAAACGAAAGTCTAATAAAGCCAAAGGGGCTAGAATAAAAAAAAAAAGAAAAGTGCAACACAAACTGCTTTAGCTTGCGCTTTCCCTTTGGCTTTGGCTGCAGCTAACAATCACTTGAAAACTGCTGCCACTGCAGCTTGCAACATGCCTAGGAAATCAAAGAAAAAAAAAATGGTGTGGCAAGTAGTTCCAGAAATGGTAGTAAAAGTGGAAAAACAATTTGCCAAAGGATAGAAACATTAAAATGCGCCAGCAGCGCATAATACACGAAAAAAAAATGGAGCAGAATATGAAATCGAATTAGGGCAAAGCGAAAGGGTGAATACTCTTGAAAAAATCTTGAATATTCAAGGAAATTCAATATTCCTTAAATTGTTTTAAGTAACTTTTTAGGCTGTTTGCAGGACCTTTATTTTACATAAGGTATCATATAGTTTATTATATCAAATATATCAGTATTTATGGTCCGCTTCTATTTTAAAAATCATATTTTACCTATAAAAATATTTTATATTCTGGTTGTTACTAGAGCCAGATCCTGACCACCTATTTGGTTTATTGTTAGATTTCAAACAAGTTCAACTTTAAATCGAAATATGAACGGAATTATGATTTCTAGAAATACATTTTTTAATATTTTTAATAACTTTATTACAATTTAATAAAAAACAGTTGATAAACAAAACTTTTCAAGATCTTTTACTGCAAGACTTTTTGAATGATCCTGTTCTCGAAAAAATAGTCTAACATTTATTCGAACTATTTTTACAAGCTATTTTATTTGGCATTTTAACCAATTTTCGGAAAAAGGATTTTCTATCCGTCTATGTCTATAGACCGATTTTGAAATTTTTGGAGTTTTCGTAGGCGAGCTAACATCTACATTTATTTTATAGCGAAACTTTGGTGGAAAAAGGTTTCACATTCCTATGAAGAACTATATTGAGGATTCGACGAATACCAGCCACATCCCTATAGGCACTTAGGCTAGACTACTCAAAGATTTTTTTTTTTAAGCTCTATTGCCTATAGTGAAGTGCCCCATCCTAGTCCTGTTTTTATAGAAGTGCAGGAGTTCAGATGTTCGTTTTGGGTCATATGTCGGCCAGAGTGCTCGGGGGTTGCGACAGCCGGACACCCTGTCCCATTCTCTTTCCGCCAGAGTTCTAGCCGGTTCCCTGACTTGCGATACGACGTCCAGAAATGGTCTTTTTATGTCCGTAACCGCAAAGTTCAGGGCTGAGCCGCTTATGGCGACTAGTCCGCCGACTCGTTACCAGAGACACCTGAGTGACTCGGAACCCACCAGATGAGTGTTGATGGATACGGTTGAGCGCTAGCATCATGATACGGATCAGTTTACCCTTCATGGTATGCGATGACAGAGCTTTAATTGCAGACTGACTATAGACAAGAATTATAATGTTCCCTGGACTTTCGTCCGAGATGCCACTGCCAATAAGTCTAATAGCTTGTCAGACTACACTAGACGGTGAGGCAGAATGATAGCTTCGTTGAAAGCTCTTTAGAGAAGATATCTGCTATTGTTCCCTCATCCATCTTCGAACCTTCAGTATAGATCGTCAGCTCGTACACTTTTAAGAGGGTTCGTTGCATCATCTTCAGAACATCGAAACACTCGATTTCAAAATTAAAATGGTTCCAAATTCGTGCATCTCTACAAAATGTCAAAAAACTTCCTATCGAAATCGTAAGATTCCGCAACATATCCAACGTAAAATCTAAACTACCCCCAAATTCTAGCGTATTCCAACAATGGCTTCAAAAAAGAAACAGCAAGAAAAAAAAGTATCTCCAGTGTTGGAAAGTGTGGTGAAAAAGTATCTGTTATTGCTACTACTCTTGGGTGCCGCTTGTGAAACTGACCATTATGCAAGTTGACTGCATAAATTGTTGCAAGTCCTTTGTCTAGCAATGCTGACATTGTTACGAAAAGAGAAAATGACTTAAGAGGCAGAAACCTTGAGACAGAGGAGTCGCCTTTTGAGTTTCAGAGATGCAGAGCATCTGTTTGGAACGTCTTCTATGCTCGTGCATACACGACTATGCATATTTGAAAGGCAATTTCCAGTCGGTCATCGATGCAAATGTAATTTTCTTTCTATATTCCTGCTCCTTGAATATGTTGGCGTGTATGTGTCTCTGTGTGAGTGTGTATGTGTGTTTATATTGTCTAACGCCATAATTTTATTTTATATCCATTTCACAGGGTTTGCTAAAGAGTTGATTGGTTTGTGTTGAGCTCGGGTCACACATTTTTGCTGACAATAACAAGCAAATGGCATTGTCAGCTTGAAATAATATGGATATATGTTAGAGGAAGCATATAACTATACTGCCGGTTAAAAGTTTACGGACACTTGAATAATCGGTATGAAGTTTATATGCGATAAACCGAAGCCAAATTTTGAGAAAGTCTTTTTTAGCGGAGATGAAACTTATGGTTATGGAATTCATTATAAGTCAAGTTTTCAATTTTTTTTTTTAATTGAAACTTTTCGGATAACAAAAAGTACTTTTTAAACATTTAAATTTTGGGTTAAAATTTGAATAATTTCCAAGTGTCCGAAAACTTCTAACAGATCGATTTGAATTTATAGAATTTTTGTTTTTTGAATAAAGGTTTTAGAACACCAAAAATCACTTTTAAAACATTTACATTTTGATTTTAAACTTTCGTGATTTCCAAGTGTCCGAAAACCATTAACCCTCAGTGTGCTGGCACATGCATTAGGCTTCGCAGAGTTTCATAAATAAATGGCCGAGTGACCCACACAGCTGCTACAACGATGTACTCTGCCTCCGCTGTCATTTGCTTTCAAAAAAATAAAAGAAAAAGTAAAACTTTCCAATCATTCCAATGCACAAATTTCACTTCCGTTTCACTTTCCGTTTTCCGTTTCCGTTTACACATTGACGCTGCACTGTCGCATTAAAACAAAACCTGCTGACCCTCAGCAGTTTTCACATTTTCCATATAGGCATCTACTACCTATATACTATATACCTATATACATCGATCAGCTTATATATTGATACAGCACACGGCATTCTCTTACAACCGGATTGCAATTTTCCGGCAACGCCTGCGTTCAAATTGCATTTAACAATTTTCGCACTTCTACCGCAAAATTTTGTTAAATTTTTCATTAAAAATACATACATGAATGCATATAGTAGTAGTAGTAAATACATACATATATACATAGTACATAACTTTTTGTTTGAGCGCTCCCAGCTGCGTGAATGCTTAAATGTCACGATGAAATCCATGAATGCTTTTTCATCCGTTTTAATGCAAGAGGAATTTCCATATGGGTGTGTATTTAAAGGACATACATATATGCACAAGGTGCGTATATATATATATATATATGTTTATATGTATGTGTGTCATGTGTACATTGTGGTCGTTTATGGCTATGCGAATATTACGAAACGTGATAGCCACGTATCCAAATACAATACACGGTATTGCAATTATATATGCAAATATGCACATACAAATATTATAGCAACAAAAACAACAACAAATTTGGGTATTCACATAGACAAATATTTTCCTCTATTAATGGAACATCCAAACTAAACTGGTCCCCCAATAAGTGCAGCTTTAAGCAAATTTTGATGTAAAAAATTATTTGGCAATAGGCGTAGAAAATCGGGCGCGGACGACTTTGGGATACCCTGTACCACTAGCTTGTAATAAAGTCCGATTTCTTCACAAAAAACCAAAAACAGAAGAATTTTTAAGCAACAATTTGTATAAAAATTTTTTGAACCGATCGTTCCTATGGGAGCTATATGATATAGTCAACCGATTTCAATAAAATTTTGACGCAGTTCTTTAATACCTATAGAAGAGATCTGAATGCCGAATTTAGAGCAAATATCTTGACAAACAAACGAATCACAACGAATTTTGTATAAAAAACGATTTTTTTGAAGACCGGACCAATCGGTAGCTATATGATATAGCCATACCGATTTTGAATTTCAAATTTAGTACAGTGCTTGGGAACTATGAAAAGAGCTTTCGAGTGCCAAATTTGGTTACGATATCTTCATAAACAAATGAATTATTTATCTACTACTTTTATTTTTTTTCGAGGTCGTCTGAAACACCCCTTTAGGAGCTATATAATTTAACCCCGATATAAAAAAATAAACTTGTCTCCTATGGAATAATATGGGATCTTATGTGAAAGTTTGGTTACTCTAGCTCTTACCATCTCTAAGATCTATGCGTTCAAACGGACGGACGGACATGGGTATATCGTCTTCTCTAGTCCCCCTGATCATATTTTAGGTAATTTAGGGGTGTCTCCGACGATTCCTTCAATATGTTACCTACAAGATAAAAATTTTTTAGTATGTAAATATAGAATATCGGTATAAATATGTAATCTTAACGTCGTTTTATTAGATTTTGATGATTCTTAAATATTTTTTTAAAGATTCTAGCTATTAAGCACGTTGCGAAATTCCGATTATTCATCGAACTTTCGATTGTTGAATATTTTGATTTTAGACGTTTCTTTGACAAGCCAAATCTTCTAAGCGCTTAATGATATTCAAACCATTTTTTTAGTGAAATAAAATATTAAATTATTTAATAAATATATTTTTTCTAATTTTATAAACATAAATTTTTTTTTAAATTTATGTTTTGTCCAGGCTCTCTTAAATGAGTTGAAAACCACATATCCTAAGCGAATTAAAATATTTGAACAATATTTTTTCGATAAAATATTTAAAAAAATTAGTTTTTCTTTTTTTTTAATTTTCTAAAAGCATTTTTCTGTAAAATTTTTGTTTATTTAAAAATTCAAAATTAATCCCAGATTCTCTTAAAAATGTGTGATATATTTTATTTTAATTTAGAGTTTGTTTTAGTTTCTCTTAAAAATTAGTTAAAATCGCACTCCCCTGCGAATAAAGTAATTTGAATCGAAATTTCTTTAAGAAATATAAAATTAAAAGAATATATATATAATTCTTTTAGAAATTATTTGTAAGCGCTTTTCTGTAATATTTTTTTTTTAAATTTTAAAATTCATAACACAGGTCTACAAATGCAGGGGTCATGTGAGTTGTTGGAAATCTAAGGGTTATTTCCGAAGTAATTTTGATATATTTGAGGTTATGTACCCAAAAAACGGCATAACCTCAAATATCTCAAAATCCTGACGTGATGGGCCAGTTCTGACGCCGGATTCGGATTTTACGCACCAAATTACTTCGGAAATAACCCTTAGCTTTCCAACAACTCACATGACCCCTGTATTTGTAGACCTGTGAAATGCTAATGATGTCGAAGGGATATATCTCGTAACTTCGAAAAGCCATAACTTTGCGAAAAAAAATCGTAATTGATCTCTTGAACCCTTAAATTAAAGGGTAAGAGTTGTACTAAATGATGTAACTGAAGAGAAAGATCGCAAAAATTTTTTGCGCCCTGTACATAACCTCAAATGTAGGAAAAAACGCCGTTTTTTGGGTACATAACCTCAAATATCTCAAAATCCTGACGTGATGGGCCAGTTCTGACGCCGAATTCGGATTTTACGCAACAAATTACTTCGGAAATGACTCTTAGTTTTCCAACAACTGAACCATGTTGACTTGTCTAATTGATCCCTGATGCTCTATTTGTTGATTTTTTTTTAATTTAGATGTTTGTTTCAGGGTCTCTTAAAAATTAGTTGAAAGCGATCTCTCCAGCTTATAAAGACATTGAAATACATTTTTTTGATAAAATATAAAACAAACAAAAATTAAGCTTGAATTCTTTTTAAAGCTTTTTGCAAGCCTTTTTCTGCAATATTTTTTAAAATTTTAAAATTTATAATTGATTTTAGATTCTTTCAAATATGTGTGACGATTTTTTTTAACTTATAGTTTGTCTCCGATTCCCTTAAAAATTAGTTCAAAAATATATCTCCTAATCGAACATATTTTTGAACAATTTATTTTCGATATAATATAATATTAATGAAACAAAAATCTATTCCTTTTATTTATTTAAATACATTGTTACTATGAGAAAATTGCATCATCTTTATAAATAAAATTGTCTTTATTATTTTAAAATTTATAATTGATCCCAGATTCCCTCAAAAATTATGACAAACATTTTTTTTAATTAATAGTTTGTTTCAGATTTTTAAAGAATTAGTTTATAGATATATAGATATTTGAACAAGTTTTTTTTTAATAAAACATAAAATATTAAATAAAAATGAAATAAAAATTGGAGTTCTTTTTCAAATTTTTTTGGAAGCGTTTTTCTACAATATTTTTAAAATTACAATTCATAATTTATTCCAGATTCTATCAAATATGTGTGATTAAATTTTTTTAAATTTATAATTTGCCTCAGATTCTCTTAAAAATAAGTTGAAAACCTCCCGATTTTTAAATTTTTTTTCTAAGCGTTTTTCTTCAATATTCCTATAATTTTATCTTTCTGAGCTTTAATTTATTTGAAATTCTCTCAAAAATGTCTGATCGATTTCATTTTATGCGCTTACTGCAAAAAAAAGTTAAAAATAAATAAATATGAACAGTTTATTTTAGTAATGACCCATCCAATTATTGCCTTAGTAGATATTATTTTTTAATTGTAATTCCATAGAATAGATTAAAAATAAAACTGGAAACTTGGTATGAAAGTTGATTTTTCTATAACATTTTAAAAGTAGGAGCAAATACAATCTCAATAGATTATCTTTCAAGTTTAAGTAGATTAGAATGTTTTTCAAAAATATAGGGCCTGAAAAGATAACACAGTAAATATTTACTTATAATACTTATACCAATAAAATAAATATGAAAGTCTTATCAAGTATATGAAGAATTAATTCTTGATTTAATTTCTCTAAAGTGGAATTTTAACTTTCCTTAAAGCGAATGCGTAATTCTACAGAGTTTTAAGATTCACAAATTAGGGAAATCCGAGTGATCAAACCAATAATATTTTACTTTCTCAAGATTGCGATATGTTTCTGGGACGTACTCTTCGTACACTCCTCAAAATTAAGCTCAACTGCAAATTAACGCAATAACGTGAATTCCAGCACCACGAAATTTCTCTCACTGCACACACGCACACACAAATCCCCGCTTTAATTTTCGCCATTTTCAAATTTGACCATCATTATTTGCCAACATCTCTCTTACCCTTCCTCGGTTGACCATGTTTCGTGCCACATCTGATATTATTCAATTTCAATAATTTATCGAACTTAATGCCAAGCGATAGCGATTTAATTATGCGCCTGATGAATGCAAAATCCTGGCCAGCAGCGCTTGGCCAAAACACACGCACGTAGCCCATATGGGCAGCTCTGGACAATTTCCAAAAACCGGAGCCCATTTAATAATGTCAATTTTAGATGTCATGTACTCTGATTTAGAGTTAAAAGCAATCGATTTATTTTTCATTTTGCAAATAGCTAAACAAACTTTTCAGTTACAATTTACAATTCCATTTGCTGCTCTTGGATTTGCATCTGCTGCACATTGTAGGTCAGATGAAATCCTGTTTCCGATACATTTGTCATACCATCGCTGGAAAAATAAATAGTAAAGGGTGGACGGGAGCGCAGCGTGTTACCCGCCAGACCAGAGCCACAATAATAGGTGGGTTGAAATGCCTGATTATTGGACATATAGGAATTGGGTATGAGCAGGTAGTCGCTGGCACGTCCCAACGTGTAAACTGTGCTGTGACAATCGCCATCATAGCCAGCGCCGCTGACATTTTCGAGATTCTTGGACAAGGCAAAATGATCGAGAGCATAGCTATAGGGAGAGAGGGAACATTTTAGTTGATGACTCCGAGTCCATAAAGAACCACTCACCTAATTTCACTGTTGCCCGCTGACTTCACGCATATGGCATATCTCATATTAGGCAAGTAAATGCCATTGCCGTAATTGAAGCTGGCAATGCCTCCCGACTTGCTCCTATAGTACTGATCACAGCCCAAAGGAGCCAACATCTCAAAGTCAGCGGTAGCAGGCGCAGCAGCTGTCAAAGTATTAAGCAGCTGTTGACCTGGCCCTGGATTGCCCGGGTCCATGAAGAAGGTGCGTGGCAGCAGATTGCCCAGGAAAGGCAATATGGGTCGTGCCGTAGCCGTAGCCATCGTTGCTTGAGTGGGCTGCAACGTCAATGCTATCAGATTCTCACGTGGACACTCCAACTGTGTCAACGTCAGCTGCCATATGGTTTGCGTAGCCTGTGAGCCCAAGCTAAACACCAGCGGCAAGAGTTGGCCATGCTGCAGTGGCACATAAAGATGTTGCCCATTGTTGTGGCCACATAGCTTGAAACGTTGCACCTGCAAAAAGTCCAGACATTCCAATCTTTGGGAGCTAACATTCAGCTGCGGCTGTGGCAACTCGAAGCGTTCAAAATCAATTCGCACTTGACACACTTGAGCGCTCCAGGGTGACACATTATACTGGCAGCTCTTCAGCTCGGCCAGCTGACGCGTTGTCGGATTACGGAGCACGAAATATTTTTGGCGTATAGTTGGTCCGTTGCAAGTCAACAGCTGACACTGCCACATGGGTAGTAGCTGCAACAGGAACAACCAACAGATACAACATGTCCAATGCATTCCAAATTTATAATGTGTCTTCCTTTGTGACAGTTTTATAAATTGAGTTAAAAGAAATTCTGCACACGCGACAAACTAAGTCTAGAGTTGATTTGATTTTGTTATATATGACTGCTGGAAGAGTTGCTTTTATTTGGCGTTCTTCTTTTATCTATTTATCAATTCTACTGATTACATTTAATTTTTGTGCTGATAAATGTCAAAAATATTTGCACTTATCAGTTAAGATATACACAATTTAAAGGTAGGGCTTGTCTTGCAGCATCTAACATTATCAAGCGTATCTTTATAAATTTTCCCATATTTATTGAAAGCGAA